>QEPC01000343.1:2142570-2177229 GCA_003113815.1 Sphenodon punctatus
GGGGAGCAAGGTTGTGAAGAGCTTTATAGGTGAAGACTAGGAGCTTGTGCAGGATTCGTTCAGGAAGGGGAAGCCAGTGAAGCGAAGAGAGGAGGGGCTGCACATGGTCGAAGCGACGGGCGAGGTAGATGACCCTGGCAGCAGAGTTTTGGACAGAGATGTGGGGAGAAAGGTGAGACCGGGGAAGGCCAGTGAGAAGGAGGTTACAGTAATCGAGGCGAGAGATGACCAGAGCAATCTGTAATATGGGAGATTGCAATATGTGCATGGGGTGAACTAAGTGTGAATTTAATTTATGTGAAAATGACAACGTATGCATAGATTCTCTAACGGATCCCTTAAGGTCACATGGTTTGGCGTGAGGGGTGGGGACTGGAAGGAAAACATGAGCCTGCAGCCCAGCAGGAATCTTATGTTATTGCTAATTTCGCATGGTGGATTCCTACATGAAAATCAGCTCGTGGGCAGGTAGCCTAATTTAGGGCCAAATCTGTTCTTGAGTGAGTCAGGAAATGTATCCTGCCCTTTAAATTCCCCTTTAACACCCACTTTATTCAAGGATTTATTTTAATCTGGATAAAGGTCAGTCTGAATTGGTGATCATGTGAATGGTGACTCCAGACTGAGTCCCAAGCCCCATAGAGTGCTGCTGATAGACATGTCTCCCCTCTAGACATCCATAACTCTATGATATTCCAGGGTTTTCCCAGCAGTCTCGGTTTGGCGTGCCAAATTTACAATCCACGGTGCCAAGATGAAGACCCCTCCATTTTGCAGAGTGACTGCTATGTCTGTTGCTGTCATTGTGCTCCCAGAAATCAGAGGGCAAGAGAGCGCTAAAATCGGGGTGAGCTGCAGCCTGGGATTTCGCACTGTTCCCTGTGACTCCTAATCTAGATTAACCTGTTCACACTGGATTTATTCTTATTCCTGATTATTATTATTATTATAAGCATTTATATATAGCGCCAGAAATGTACCTGGCGCTTTACAGAAATAAAACAGAGACAGTCCCTGCCTGAGAGCTTACAATCTAAAGACAGAGGGAGGGGAGACAGGGAAGGGGGAACAGGGGGAGAGACAAGGGATGCAACATTCATGAGGAAGCGAGAACTCAGGTACACGTTCTTGACTTGGCTATATTAGGAGTTTGCAGAAAACAAATAGGGGATAAACCTGGGTGGGAGTGATTAGCAGGAGTTAGGAAAGGCATAGCAGAAGAAGTGGGTTTTGAGGGGTAATGATCGTGTAAACAGTTACTCCTGATTAATAACCCCGAATTAATGGATCTGGATTAAAAACTAATATGGATTAACCGTGATCACATAAAAACAGCCAAAGCCCACCTCAGCTTCTTTACAACTATTAAAAGGTCCATGGTTCTTACATGTGTGTGTATCTTATCATTCGCCACTGACGGTTCATTTTACTGGTGTTCTGGAAATTCAGCCTGTGCAGAAGTTGTGTCGCTTTGTGAAACTTCCATTAAATTAAGCACTTGATTGGCTTTAGCCGTGTTAAGTTGTTCCTGTCTCATAGTTGCATCACCATGTTTATCAGGAGAAGAACTGACCAAGTTGTTAGTTGGGAGGATGGGGTCCAGTGGAGACTCTTCTTCAAGTTGCTCTTCCTCAACCTGAAATGACAAATGTTCAACCTCTGATTGAGACAAAAACACAGGAACAGGCAAGATCCCTACAGCTTAAAAATGAAGATGTATTTTTAATTCACAAAGTTAGAAAACAAACTAGAATTCATTTTCAATTTCGTCTCAAGTGAGGCTGCTTGCCCACCTTACACAATTTCACATTACTTTGTATCTTACGTGATAGTTTGTAAATTGTGCACGTGCCTTTACTCATTTGGCAGAGAAATTAACATGAGTTTCATCACAGATGTCAGGGCGGGGAAAATCACTTATGTGAGTTCTGTATTCGGGGAGATTGGAATGTGCACATGGGGTGAATTAAATGTGAATTTAACTTATGTGAAAATTATGCGTGCCATGGATCCTCTAACAAATCTCTTAAGTTCACATGACTTGGTGCGGGGGAGGGGGCAGAAATCAACGTAGGTTTGCAGCTGAGCAGGAATCTTAATTTATTGTTAATTTTGCATGGGATAGAATCCCACATGAAAATCAGCACACGGGTAAGAAGTGTAATTTAGGGCCAAATTCTGTTCTTGAGTAAGTCAGGAAATTTATCCTGTCCTTTAAATTCTACTTTAACACGAATGTGATGATGTGATGCCTCCGTGACTTAGTTATGGGTGAATTTGGCGGGAAGGAGGCGTTGAGTGAAGGATGGAAGAGGAGAAATCAGTGACAAGTCTATGGGGATGATTTGGGAACAGTTCTCTAAGCAATTTGTGGAGGACGGACGGTTCATTACAAGAAAGATGTGTCATGTGTGGAAGACAACGCGCTGTGTAATTCAGGAGTGGGGAACCTTCTCCCCCCTAAGGACTGGATCCATGTTCCTGGAAAGGGGCCGTGGGCCAGAGAGTCTTTGTATGCGGGGGCACAGCCAGCATCCCGGAAGCAATTTGCAACCATCCAGTGGCCGATGGGCTCTGCAACGTGCCTGGGGGGCGGAGGGAAATGAGGGTCGGGGAAGCCTCCATGGGTCAGAGGGGCATAAATGGACGGTGAGTCCCACCTCCAGAGAATCTTCTTCAGAGCCTCCAGGACTCCATTCATGGCTTACTCCATCACTTTCCTCTCCATTAAGGGTTTTAAAGGTATAATCCTAAAAGGAGGGGTGGCTGGCAGCTCCTTCAGGAATCCGTGCATGCGGCTTCTTACCTCTCCGATCAAGCCCACCTCAGCTCTTTCACAACTTTTAAAAGGTCTATGGTTCTTACATGTCTGCGTGTCTTATCGCTCGCCACCGGCTGCTCATTTTCGTCACTTCTCCCTCGCTGCCCTCATCCGCCTGGAACTCCTTCCCTGCCCTCATCCGCCTGGAACTCCTTCCCTGCCCTCGTCCGCCTGGAACTCCTTCCCTGCCCTCATCCGCCTGGACCCCACCCTCCACACCTTCAAGTCCCTCCTCAAAACCCACCTCTTCTGCTCGGCCCTTCCTAACTCCTGCTAATCATCCCCACCCAGGATTATCCCCCACCTGTTATCTGCAAACTCCCAACTTCCTGTAACCAAGCCAAGAACGTGTACCTGAGCTCTGACATCCTCATGAATGTTGCATCCCTTGTCTCTCCCTCTGTTCCCCTTTCCCTGCCTCCCCTCCCCCTGTCTTTAGATTGTAAGTTCTCAGGCAGGGACCATGTCTATCTTACTCTTTGTAAAGCGCCAGGTACATCGCTGGTGCTATATAAATGCTAATAATAAATAATAAATAATAATAATAAATTAAGCACTTGATTGAATTTAGCCGTGTCATCGGTGCAAAGTTCTTCCTGTCTCATAGTTGCGTCACCAAGTTTATCAGGAGAAGAAGTGTCCGACTTAGTAGTAGAGATGATGGGGGCCAGTGGAGACTCTTCTTCAAGTTCCACTTCATGAACCTGAAATGACAAAGTTGAAATGTTCAACCTCTGATTGGAGACAAAAACACAGGATCGGGCGAGAGTCCTACAGCTTAAGAATGGAGATATATTTTTAATCCCCAAATTTAAGGAACTAGGACTCATTTTCTATTTCCCCTTAAGTAAGGCTGCTTGCCCACCTTACACAATTTCACGTTACTTTATATGTTACGTACTATTTTGTAACTTGTGGATTTACTCATTAGGTAGGGGAAATTAACGTGAGTTTCTTCAGTTGTCAGGGCAGGGAAATCCAGCTCTGACACTTATGTGAGTTCTGCATATGTGTCCATGGGGTGAATTAAACATGCATGTAACTTACATGAATTACAATGTTCATGCATCCTGTTAACAGTTCCCTTAAGGTCACATGACTTTGTGAGAGGGGGAAATGGAAACAACAACAACGTGGGCATGCAGCCTNAAGGTGGCTGCCTGAATTCCCCCGTGTCGCTAGGGAGGCAGCCACTCTGCTTCCTATCAGTGTGGAGGCAGATGAACGCCTGGGGATTAAGGAGGGAGATTCCCCTTGAGCATGCTCATAAAACTGTTATGTCTGCCTCCTATTGGTAGTGGCGGGGATCTACCCTACTTTTCAGACGGGCCATCCAGGAGAATTTCCCAGGAGAAGAGAATGCCTCCGTGTGTGCCCTTGAGGCAAGAATTCCTGGCTATAATGGCAGGCAGTGGAAGGAATGGGCTACCCAGGGAATTTACGGATTTTCCATCATTGGAGTTTTGTAAGAAGAGGCTGGATGAGCCTATGTCTGGGATGATCCAAGTACGGCGGAGCTGGACTCAATGACGCTCACCATCCCGTCCAACTCCAGGATCCCGTGATCTTGCTGTATGGCTGGATGATGGAAGTTGCAAGAGGGCACCCCTGGCTGATCTTACAGCTCGCAGGGGTGGGTGGGGAATAGGGGAGGAGGTGGCCATTAAGAATTCAGATATTAACAGTAGTCGCAAAGAAGGTGGAACTGTGCAAATTAACTTCCAACTCAAAAATATTAAATTTTCCCTCTGAGTATTTTTAGATGAGAATTCAGAGAGTAATATTTATTTTTACACAACCGCACCCCCTCCCCGCCAGATGGTGCTTGGAACACTTCACAGTCGTATATCACAATATAAAATCAATTTAAAACTATTTTTAAAAGGGGGAAGGTCAAGAGGGAGAACAGAATACATTAAGGGGAAACAGTAGTGAATCCTAAAAGCACCAGGAGAATAAATCAGTCTCCAGGTGCTTTTTAAAGACAGGGAAGGACTAAAGTACTATTCTCAATGGATTTCAGGGATTTTCTGACTGTGAGCTTTAGGTTCCCCGTAGCTAGATTTATCATCTCCTTACTCTGAGTTTGATTTGCGTCTCTCTGATCCGGTTTTGCCTCGGGTTGCTTCGAGGTCCTTGGCCTCTTGCTTTCCAACTCTTTACCCTCAGTAGAGGAAGCTGCTTTCACGGTCAACTTAGATGGTGTCCCGTGAACGAATTCTGCAGATAGAACCTCAGCGCCTTAGGGGGGAAAAGGNCGCCAGGTACATCGCTGGTGCTATATAAATGCTAATAATAAATAATAAATAATAATAATAAATTAAGCACTTGATTGAATTTAGCCGTGTCATCGGTGCAAAGTTCTTCCTGTCTCATAGTTGCGTCACCAAGTTTATCAGGAGAAGAAGTGTCCGACTTAGTAGTAGAGATGATGGGGGCCAGTGGAGACTCTTCTTCAAGTTCCACTTCATGAACCTGAAATGACAAAGTTGAAATGTTCAACCTCTGATTGGAGACAAAAACACAGGATCGGGCGAGAGTCCTACAGCTTAAGAATGGAGATATATTTTTAATCCCCAAATTTAAGGAACTAGGACTCATTTTCTATTTCCCCTTAAGTAAGGCTGCTTGCCCACCTTACACAATTTCACGTTACTTTATATGTTACGTACTATTTTGTAACTTGTGGATTTACTCATTAGGTAGGGGAAATTAACGTGAGTTTCTTCAGTTGTCAGGGCAGGGAAATCCAGCTCTGACACTTATGTGAGTTCTGCATATGTGTCCATGGGGTGAATTAAACATGCATGTAACTTACATGAATTACAATGTTCATGCATCCTGTTAACAGTTCCCTTAAGGTCACATGACTTTGTGAGAGGGGGAAATGGAAACAACAACAACGTGGGCATGCAGCCTAGCAGGAATCTTACGTTATTGCTAATTCCGCATGGGATAGAATCCCACATGAAAATCAGCACATGGGCAAGCAGCCTAATTTAAGGACAATTTTTTTTTCTTGAGTGAATCAGGAAATGTATCCTGTCCTTTAAATTCCCTTTTAATATCCACTTATAATCTGATGCCTCCGTGACTTAATTGCAGTGGGGGAGTCTGACAGAAGAGGAGAAATCAGTGACAATTCTATGGGGATGTTTCGGGAACAGTCCTCAAAGTAATTTGTGGAGGACGGCTCGTTACAAGAAAGATGTGTCGGATGTGGAAGGCAACTCACTGTGTACTTCAGAAGCGGGAGACCTTCTCCCCACTAGGGACTGGATCCACGTTCTTATAAAGGGGTCGTGGGCGAAAGTGTCTTCGGGGGGGGTGGGGGGGGACATGGTCGACACCCTGGAAGCATTTTGCAACCATCCAGTGGCTGGTGGGCCGTGAAGCATGCCTGAGGGGCTGAGGTAAATGAGGGTGGGGGAAACATCCATAGACCAGAGGGCCACAAATGGATGGCGAGTCTCCACCTCCAGGGAATCTTCAGATCCTCCGGGACTCCTTTCATGGCTTACTCCACTTTCCTCGGTATTAAAGGTTTTAAAACCATACTCTTAAAAGGAGGGGTGGCCGGCAGCTCCTTCAGGAATCCCCATGCATGCTGCTGCTGCTTACCTCTGTGACAAAGGGTCTTTTTACACGTACATTAATCCGAATTAAGCAGCTCATAATCTGAATTAAGGTGATCGTGTGAACTCTTTAGTCCAGATTACTGAACCCAAATTCAAAATTCAACCTGAGTTGTGGAAATCTAATTTTCAAGGTTTGATTTTAATCCAGATAAAGGTGAGCCTGAATTAGTGATTGTGTGACAGTGAATCCGGACTGAGTCCCAGATGCCATGGAGTGCTGCAGATAGACATGTCTCCCTTCTAACCAGCCGTATCTCTATGGTATCCCAAAGTTTTTTCAGCAGTCTCTGCTTGGCGCACCAAATTCCCCTCTCCTTGTCTCCCCCCTCCGTGTCTATTAGATTGTAAACTGTAGGCAGGGACCGTGTCTATCTTACTGTTCTGTAAAGCGCCAGGTCCACAGCTGGCGCTATACAAGTGCTTATAATATAATAATAATAATTAATCATCTGTAGGTGTCACCAGAAATCAGAGTGGAAGAGGGCGTTGAAATCGGGTTGTGCTGCAGCATGGGATTTTGCAGTGTTCCTTGTGACTCCTAATCCAGATTAACCGGTTCACACTACAAATCAGAATTCTTATTCTTAATTAAAATGACTGTGTGAACAGTTACTCCTGAATAATAACCCCGAATAAATGGATCTGGATTAAAAACTAATTTGGATTAACTGTGATTGTGCAAAACCAGCCAAAGCACACCTCAGCTCTTTTACAACTCTTAAAAGATCTATGATTCTTACATGTGTCTCTCTCTTATCGCTTGTCACTGGCTGTTCATTTTCCTGGTCCTCTGGAAGTTCAGCCTGGGCAGAAGCTGTGTCGTTTTGTGAAACTTCCATTAAATTAAGCACTTGATTGTCTTTAGTCGTGTTATCGGTGCAAAGTTCTTCCTGCCTCATAGTTGCATCACCATGTTTATCAGGAAAAGAACAGTCCGAGTTATCAGTAGGAAGGATGGGGGCCAGTGGAGACTCTTCTTCAAGTCCCTCTTCCTCAACCTGAAATGACAAAGTTCAAATGTTCAACCTTTGATGGAGACAAAAACACAGGAACAGATAAGATTCCCTACAGCTAAAGAATGGAGATATATTTTTAATCCACAAATTTAAAAAACAAACAAACTAGGAGTCATTTTCAATTTCATCTCAAGTAAGGCTGCTTGCCCACCTTAAACAATTTCACATTACTTTGTACCTTAAATAATATTTTCTAACTTGTGCATGCGCCTTTACCCATTTGGCAGGGAATNAACCACGCCATTATTATTTTAAGTTGAATTTTTTTTCATGGGACAAAATCTTTTAGAACCTTTTCCCGGTGAAAACTATTTAGTGCCCCCTGCCCCTCATGCAATGCATACCTAGGGGGCACGTACTAAGAATTGCCACCTTCCCAGAAGCTCCGACACCAAAACAAGTACGGTTATGCCAAAGTGCGACAAGCGAAAGGGGACTCACCCACCCCCTTCAAGCCTCCGCAGTGGGTGGGCCCATGCCAGAACGGAGGCAGGAGAGAAAATAAGATGGGCTGTAACGGGCCAGATCAATGGTCCATCCAGCCCAGCATTCGGTTTCCGACAGCGGCCATCTTTGGTAACTTCAGAGAAGTGCCCAACAGGTCCCTTCCATTCCCTGCTATTCACACCCAGCTCCGAACCAACTTGACTCTTTGCCCTGCCCCCCACCGCCCCCCCTGCAAAAAAAAATCTAGGAGCGCCTCTGTATAAGCCAGGGACTTTGAGTCCAGGGAGAGGATTTGTAAAAATCCACACTCCAGGTGGAAGGGGGACGGGGGGCGGGGGAGATTCCCAACACCACTCCAGTTTGCAATGCAAGCTCTTGGCTTGCACTGTAGGGGTGGGGGGGGGTGTGGGAAAAATGGGCAGTTCCCAGACCCTGGTGACGAAGAGCAGATCTCTAGGAATCTGGGAGTCTGCTCCTTCTGGTGCCTGACTTAGAATCAAGAGGTGGGAATGGGAGTATTGGGGATGAGGTGTAGGGAGGAAAGAGCATGCCTGCTGTCTGGAAATGCTGTCTGGAACCAGCATTTGGTTCCCTGTTGACTAGTTCAGCAGGAAACTGGGAGCACTCTTAATTCAGAGGCTTCTCACCAATAATTGGCATCCTCGTTATTTTTAATACTAAGGAGCCTATTCTTCCCTAACAGCCACATTTCCATCACCTTGCGGCGTGCTTCTTGATTGATATTTGAATATGAGAACTTTTCCCAGTGTCGTGTTCACATAGAGGTACTGGTCTTGCATTTGCTTAAATGTAGTTCTGACTTGCCTGTAGCCCAAGGAGGGGCCCCCATGGGGCTCGAAAGCATGTACACTCTCACCAAACAGAGAGTCGGAATAATAGAATCACAGAATCTTAGAGTTGGAGGGGGTATCAGAGGCCATGTAGTCCAACCTCCCTGCTCAATGCAGGAAATCCACAGCTACAGCATCCCCAACAGATAGCCCTGTCCAGCCTCAAAGTTGATCCAATAAAAGAGATCATGTGAACTATTTTGCCTCCATCTCTCACATTTGGGACCAACAGGGCAACCACGCTCTCAGTTATTCTCTTAAAAGTCTGGAATGGATTGGACGCAGTTTTCAAAGTTCTCACGTTACAATCAAATGCTGTGGGATTGAATGCAGGGGACTGCTATGATCGGTTTCACCTAAGAAATGTATTAAACAAGCTACAAATATATTTCTTAACTCCTTTTGCTGCCCAAGAATCAATACTTAATCTGATCTCCTATGAAAGGAAAATTGGGCACTTACCTCTGAATTTTCCTTCTGCGGGGGATCCTCTGCTTAGGATGCAAAAGATCTAAACCTATTTTACTTAGCCTCTGCTTTCATGAAAGAAATAACCAGCAATAATTTACTAATTTAAAAATAATTCTACCTTAAGCTCATGTCCATCTTACCACCAAGTTTCCACAACGGGGGCAGGCAGAGAAGCGTTCTCGGTGGGTGTCCCACAATGATGGAACTCCCTTCCCTAGGACATTCCTCTAAGCCCGAGCCAACTCATCTTTCGGAAGCGATGCAAGACTTTTTTGTTTGGCCAGGCGTTTGGCAGGCAGGGATAGGGTTCAGTGGTCNAGTTCTGTATTACGGGAGACCGGAACGTGGGCATGGAGTGAATTAAACATGAATTTAACAGACATGAAAATTATAACGTGTGCCTGCATCCATCCACTAATGGACTCCTTCAGGTAAAATGACTTTGGGGGGGGGCGGGAAACAGAAAAAAACTCAATGTGGGCATGCAGTCCAGCAGGAATCTTAACGTTATTGTTAATTTCACATGGGATATAATTCTACATTAAAATCAGCATGTGGGCAAGCAGCCTAATTTAGGGCCAAATTCTGTTGAGTGAATCAGGAAATGTATCCTGTCCTTTAAGTCCCATTTATGACCCGATTCCTCCAAGATGAAGGAAGAGGAGACATCAGTGACAAGTCTATGGGGATGATTCGAGAACAGTACAAGCATTTTGCCACCATCTAGCAGTTGGTGGGCCTTGAAGGTTGCCTGATGGGGGACACCTCCATGGACCAGAGGGCCACAAACGGACAGCAAGTCTCAACTTCAAGGAATCTCCAGAGCCTCCAGGACTCCTTTCATGGCTTACTCCCATCACTGTCCTCTTCATTAAAGGTTTTACTACTGCTACTACTAATCACTTCCGTAGTGTTACTGGGCATACACAACGTTTGACAGTCACAGATTTTTGGAGAGGTCTCTGCCCAGTTGGCTTACGATCTAAGATGGACAAGGCTGAGGGGAACACGCAGGACACACACACATTCCCATTTAACAGATGGGGAACTGAGGCTGAGAGGTTGCGACTCGCCCAAGGTCACCCAGTGAGTTCATGGCTAGGGTGGGATTTGAACCCTGGTTTCCCAGGTCCAAGTCCAGCACCTTATCCACTACACCCCACTGGCTCTCTATAAAGATACACTCCTAAAAGGAGGGTGGCTGACAGATCCTTTGATAACCCATGCATGCAACTTTTTACCTCTGTGACAAAGCCCACCTCAGCTCTTTTACAAACTTGTTTATATACCACCAACAGATCGGTCTACTCTCTTCTGTTGTATCTGTGGAGCAAGGGGGCTCAGTTAAACCTGGGCCCTTGACTCTTGGGGGGGGAAGGGGGGAGGCTCTGAGCACCATTAGGAGATCTACAGAGTGGGTGGGGCCCAACTCTACTCACTCTGAACATTTTCTAACTCCACTCAGGCTGCTTGCCCTAGGGACCCCGCCAAGAAGGAAGTTTTTTCAGAGTGAGCAATGCAGACGTTCTGGCCTCGCCAGCTCTTGAAATTTCCTTCCTGGCCCTTCGGGGGAGGGGTTCACTGTAACCAAGCTAACAGCAGGCTCAACAGAACCCCCTTGCTCCGTGGATATAACTAGCTGCTGCCGTTCCAGCAGGACGTCGCAACTTTTGTGTGAGGAAGATGCAGCTGGCTAAGAGCCTTGGAAGGGCCATGGTTTAGAAAGACCTCCCAGGGCCCACAATTGGAACGGCCGCTTGGCCGCTACAGCCTTGCTAGAATTCATGACGTAACGACACCAACTGAAACCCATCGTCTTTACCCTACTGAGGGAACGGACAGAATCTGCGCGTTCCTCAGCCGCAACGGCTTGCTGCAAATCTTCCAAAGGCAGGTGGCTGGAACTTTCATCATCATCCGAGGGGGAACATTCCTCTAGGCAACTGGTTGAAGACAGCTCGTTGCAAGACAGCGGCTTCTCCACGGTGGAAGACGTCTTTTTTTCGAGTCCAATGGAAGCCCAAAGTGCCTCGGAGGGAGAGTCAGCGAGACACTTCTCCGAACTGTACAGCCCCTCGCAGTCATCGACGAACGCCAGAGGGTCCAAAGTGCTGTTTATGGATACGTATTTTGCGGGGTTACTGTGCTCCACCACTTTCCTTGTCGTGGGAGATTTGTACGGCTTGCTGTAAAAAAGAGCTACCCACATATGAAGGATTAGCTTCATTTCCTCCACATCATCCATCAAGCTTATATCCCAAGGCCTGGAGAGAAAACAAAAAGGGGACAGGGAAGAACAGCCTTATTTTTGAATGGGTATCATTTCTCTGGCTAATTATCAAACCAATTTCGTTTCGTTTTGGAAGTTTCACATGCAGGGGATGGATAACAGAAACTAGCTTATCAATCAGATTGTTACAAGCACGCACACAAATTTTGTCTGGGAAAGGTTGAAATTTTTAATCTCTTATTACTATTATTTCACTTTTCTATAGTTCTTTCCATGTTCCCAGTGCTTTAGAGTCCTTACCTAGCTCACCCTCGCCACCACCCTGAGAGGTAGAGGCCATTATTGTTCCCATTTTACAGATGGGGGAACTGAGGCCGAGAGACAGTGAAATCATGAGAGACCGTGATTTCATGGCTAAGACAGAATTTAAACCTACCTACTAGGTTACACTACGTACAAACCAGAGACTAACGTTCACGTTTTCAATTCACCAAATGTGGATGCCACGTGTAGGTGTCCACAGCGATACACTTTCATATTACAAAAGCAAAAAGCAGGGAGGATATATCTACTAGAAACAGAAAATCGATCCCATCTATTCCTGCTCCTGGAATGATCCAGAAAATTATTATTTAATTAGCACACCCCATGCTCTGGAGCGGCCCCTGTGATCAGCCGGGAGTGCCCTTCTCTAAGTCCCCCGGGTTTCCTGGCCGGGGGGGGTGGGGGGTGGGGACGACTATGGAGAAGGCGTTCTCAGTGGACGCGCCAAGGCTGTGGAATTCACTCACGGCAGAGGCCCAGGTGGCCCCGGACCTCTCCTCTTTTTTGAGTTACTGTAAGACCTGGCTGTTCCGCCAGGCGTTTGGGCGAGGGAGACCGGTGACTATTTATTTATGGGGTAGGGTATTTATTATCCTTTTATTGTTTGAATTTTTATGCTTTTGGCATTCCCTCTTCTTTAGGGAGATGCTTCTCCCCTCTTCCTCTTTCCCCCCCCTTTTATATTGTTTTTATGGCTTTTATATTATTTTTTATGGAGTGTATATGTGTTTGTATATCGTAGGCTGCCTTGGTGGGAGGGACAGGATATTAAATGTTTTAAAATAAAATAATAAATAAATAAATATATATAGCACCAGCAATGTACCTGGCACTGTACAATCATTCATTAGGAACAGATCCCTGCCTCAGGAAGTTGACACTCTAGGAGAGACAAGGGAGCACAGAGCACAGGGAGAAACTGGGCTACATCCGCAAAGATGAGAAGTCACAATGCACGTGCTTAGCTTGGTGACAGTTAATCTAGGAGACACAAGGGGAGAGGAATCCCTGTCTCTCCTCCTTACGGTCACATTTGCGAAGTTAAGAATCCACAGGCAGCTTGTACCTTGCATGGTTACGGTTAATCTAGGAAAGACATGGAAGAAGGGACCATAAGGGAGAGACAGGGATACAATTTGCTCTTAGACCAAAATCTCTCAAAACGCCCCCTTTTCCAGTTCCTGGATCTGGCCCCTGGATCTAGTTCCTACCTCTGAGCTCAGGGGAAGAGAGCAGAGAGGTGGGGCCTGCCCACAAGGAGAGCGGACGATCTTGGTGGAGCCTCTTTTTCTCGAGTGCTCCCCTTCATGCACTCAAGGCTTTGGAACCCTCTCCCGGCGGATGTCTGCTTGTGCCTGGACCTTATTTATTTATTTAATACATTTCTACCCCGCCCCTCCTGCAAACAGCTCACCCTTCCCTCCTTTCAGAAGAAATCCAAGACCCAGCTGGTTTGTCAGGCGTTTGGTGAGGGTGGGTGATTAGAGTGGACGGGGGTGGATTTTATCCTTGGCGCGGATTGGTTTATAGTTGAATATGTTGAATTATATGGTTTTACTTTTATATCGTAAGTCGCCACAGGCCGCCTATGGCAGGATGAGGCGGGGTAATAAGAATTTATAACAACAACAGCAATAATAAATCCCCTCCCCCCCAACTCCTTTGCGGCCCTTGGAGCATGTACTAATCCCGACAAGATGGCGGTGGTCCTGGTGGGAGGGGCTGAGGGAGTGGTGGCGCCCACCATCGACGGGGTCCGCCCTCCGTTGGTCCCTCAGGTTTGGAGTCTGGGGGTGCTCCTCAACTCGCAGCTCCACCTGGAAGCCCAGGTGGTGGCTGTGGGCGGGGGCGCCTTCCAGCAACTGCATCTGGTACGATGGCTTCGGCCGTGCGTCTCAGACTCCGACGTGGCCACCATCATCCATGCGTTCATCACCTTAAGACTGGACTACCGTGACGCACTTTACGTGGGGCTACCCTTGGTGACGATCCGGAGGCTGCAGCTGGTGCAGGACACGGCGGCCCACCTCCTTACGGGGACAGGTCGCCGCGAGCACATTACTCCGGTGCTCCGGTCTCTGCACTGGCTGCCTAGAGTCTTCCGGGCCCAATTCAAGGTGTTGGCTTTGACCTTTAAAGTCCTATATGGCCTGGGCCCTGCTTTTCTGCAGAATCGCCTCACCCCCTGGGTCCTGGATCAGCCCCTGAGGTCATCTGGGAGCGCCCTCCTTGGGATCCCCAGAGTATTTCGGGTGGTGGGCGTTTTTGGTGGCCGCATGGAGGCTGTGGAACTCCCTCCCGACGGCGGTCTGTCTGGTCCGAGACAGCCCCTCTTTCTGAAGACACTGCAAAACCTGGCTGTTCCGCCGGGCTTTTGGCGAGGGAGATGGGTGTGGGGTTGGGAAGGGGGAGGGTGGATTTTTAGCTCCATGTGTGAGGGTATTTTATTGTAATTTTAAATTTTGTTACTGTACTTTATTTTAGTGATATTTTTACCATATGTTTTTAATATGTTGTGAGTTGCCCCATGCTGCTGTAGCAGGAGGGGGCAGCCTAGAAATTTAATTAATTAATAAATAAATTGATTAGCAAGCATTTATATAGCACAAGCAATGTACCTGGTGCTTTACAAAGTAATGGAACAGACACGGTCCCGGCCCTAGGGCTTACAATCTGAGAGACGGGGGTGGAGAAGGAAGGGGAACAGAGGGAGAGACAACGAGTGTAACATTCACGAGGATGCGAGGTCCCAGGTGCACACGCTTGGCTTGGTTACGTCGAGAATGATGGCTGGCTGGTTCATGTGGTGAGGATATACCATACCATACCATTTTAATTTATACCCCGCCTCTCTCCCGAAGGACTCGAGGCGGCTCACAACATAATACAACTACAATCTGGGGCTATAGTCCACGCAGGGAACCCCGAGTCAATAAACAGTTAACATAATAAGATATGAGTACACAGACCTCAGGTAACAGATTGTACTGGATGGAGGGGATCAGCAGGAGTTAGGTGAGGGGAGCGAGGAGACGGGAGAGCAGAGAGGAAGAGGTGGGTCTTGAGGAGGGATTTGAAGGTACAAAGGGAGGGGGCGAGGCGGATGCGGGCAGGGAGGGAGTTCCAGGCGTGGGGGGCAGCTAGGGAGAAGGGACGAAGGTGGTTAGGGGAGCAGGGGAGGTGTGGGAGGGCGAGGGAGAGGACAGAGGAGGAGCGGAGTTCACGGACTGGAGTACGGAGGGAAATTAGCGCAGAGAGGTAGGGGGGAGCGAGGTTGTGAAGAGCTTTATAGCTGAAGACTAAGAGCTTGTGTTTATTTCTGAAAAATAAACACATTTTCAAAGTGGTGCCTGGGTGGGAAAAGGTTCCCCAGCCCTGGTCTATAGCGAGTGAACAAGAAAAGAAATGACCAGCCAGCCCCTTTACCAAGAGCTCTCTGAGAGTCAAGGACAGGAAAATTCTCTACTTCTTGCCCTAGGGCAGGGGATCGCAACCTTCTGCAAGTCATAAGCACCGGAGTGTCCTAAGTGACTATTTGGGAGCGTTCTTACGCCTGGTCGGTGTGGAACCGTTCGAAAAAGCACCCACCCTCAAAAGGAGCACGAGGCTTTGCTGCCGCCAGAACTGGAACTAAAAGTACTAAGACCAACCCTTTGGTTGGGAAGGTTCATAATTTATATCAATCGTTTGCATCAATATGCATAGATCAAGTTTCCCCTCTGCAATTCAATTCAATGGATATTATGTTAATCAATCCATTAATTCCAGCTCACATTGACTTTAATGAATGGAGGAGTGTTTCGACGTGCTCCCGAGCACGACTGCCAGCTGGCGTGGGGGGAGCACTTTCACACATTGCCAGAGCACTAGAATGAATAACTGCCCTAGGGACTTAATTATTTAAATTTGTATCCCGCCCTTCCCTACAAAAACAGCTCAGGGCAGCTCACAATATATATATTATAATATTAATAAAACACACATAAAAAACAATCCATGAAAACAGTAAAAAAACACACCAAAAAACGCAACCAACCCTCCCACAAAAACCCACCCAATACCACTTCTCCCTTTCTCACATCTCAACCATACCCCAAACTCCCTTCCTCTATCCCGGCTGCCAAGCCTTCACGAACAAGCAAGGCTTCCACCACCTCTGGAAGACGTTCCGCTTTCGGCTCAATCGAACCGCCAGGGGAAGGGAGTTCCGTAGAATCGGGGCAGCTGAGAACGTCTTCCTGCAAGCCCTCGCCGTACGAACAAGGAGATTGCAGGGGCCGCAGTGGGGGCTTGGGAGGACAGGCAGTCGCTCAGGTAGGTGGGGCTGCAGACCATTTAGGGCTTTAAAAAGGTCAAGCCCAGCCCCTTGAATTGCGCCCAGTGTCTAGCAGGGTACTTACTACAGTATAGTACTTACCCATGTATCGCACGAACCACCGTTTTCTCCAAGGAATTGTTGGTGTATTTGCTATCTAAAGCAAAGAGGTAGTTGTCTTCCCACCGACACGTCACTTTAACCGCTTCATCACAAATCTTCACCGAATGCGACTTGCAGAAGTCCTCCTTTGCCCTGGAAGACATGATGGTGGACCGCTGAAGCGGGAACACGCTCTTAAATGGCTTCTGGGTCTGAGTTGTGTTCTGCTGGTGCCTGAAAGGAAGAACCTTCCCAACCAAAGGGTTGGTCTTAGTACTTTTAGTTCCAATTCTGGTGGCAGCAGAACCTTGTACTCCTCTTGAGGGTGGGTGCTTTTTCGAACGATCTGACACTGATGAGGCGTAGGAATGCTCAGAGGAAATGGAAGAATTTTTGCTTGGATCTGAAGCATCTAGACCCTCCTGTGAGGTCAAGGCGTTGGCCCTTGGGGGGCTGGGGGCAGCGATGCTCTGTTTGCTAGACGTTACAAGACTTTGCTCTCCTGGGTCATCTTCGTCCATTGTGAGATCAATTTGCTCAACAGAAGAAAGGTGGTGATTCTGTTTTTTCCCAGAAGCGGGTCCCGTTTGTAGCTGTTTCTCCAGCTTGTGGTACTCATGGTCTGACGGTCCTCGTGAAATCTTCCGCTGGGGAAGACTATGTTGACTGCTTGACAAGGTGCCCGAGGAGGAATCTCTACTGTCTTGAGAGGAGTCTTTACTGTCGTGAACAAAGAGGCTTCTACAAGAGCTCAGAGCCAGATCAGCCAGCATATTCAATGCATGGGAATCAAAGTCACTTGCAAACAGAGCCAGGTTAGTATCCTGAGTAGCAGCAGTTTTAAAGGAAGTGTCATTTGCACTGACGGCCTCGTGACTTTTTGATGGATCTTCTCCTAACAACGGTGGAACATCTTGTTTATTTGCTGAATGGGGAAGAGGGGTGGGGGTGAGAGAAAGCTCAGATGTTAAATGCAGAAACACAAATGTCCATCATTCTAACCTGAAAAGCGATTGTCAAATTTAGTTGATGGCAATTTATTTTCCCTTGTGAAATTCCACACTTTATTTTTATTTCTATCCTGCCCTATCCTTGAGGCTCAGGGAGGCTAACACCACGATAAAGACACAGATAAAAAAAACACCCAAACTACATAAAATACCCACAATCCCCACCCCCATTCCTAACCCTGCCTGTTACAATGCCCGGCCAAGCAAATAGGTCTTACGGTGCCTCTGGAAAACGCTCAGACTAGGGCGTAGGTGAACCTCCAAGGGAAGGGAGTTCCAAAGCTGTGGAGCAGCCACCGACAACGCCTCTCCACGTGCCCAGGTCATATGGATCTGGGCCAATAATGGAATCTGCCAGAGATCGCTCTTGGCTGATCTTAGAGGCTGCGAAGGGACATAAGTTGTGCCCAGGTTAGAAGGAAATAAAAAAGACTTGTCTGATAAGGCTGAAACATTGAAATCGATTGGAAGAAGCTCTTAGAGTAGGATTCCGAGATCTGGATCGGGGGAAAAGCCACGTTGTGAGGAGTTCTGTTCAGAGAGTAACAGCTGTCCATGTTATTGCCTCAAGAGGGTTTGGCGCGGCTCTGTAAAATCTGTGACCTTTCTCATTTTTAATTTGGAATTGTAACCTTTCAGACCTCCCCCCCCTCCTCCTTTTGTAACTAAGGCCGCTTGGGAGGAGAGGGGGAAGCTTCAACGAGGGCAATCGTGACTCCATTCTCATGGGAATTAGCGCACTTAGGAATGTGCTATTCTGCTTTGCTCCCGCGAGAACATTCATCCACGAGCGGGTCCCCCAACAGCCACAGGTGTTCTTGCGGGAGAAAAGCAGAACAGAGCATTCCTACGTGCGCTAATTCCTGTGAGAAAAGAGCCGCGATTGCCCTCATGGAAGTTTCCTTCCCCGAGGAATGTGACGAAGCGGACTAAGTTAACTATGTGCATCTGCAACTTTGCGAAGCTCCTCTTAGGTTTTCCTCCCTCCTTTGTCTCTTTGCTCGCGCATCCTGGATTGTAACTCCCTCGGCCCAGGGACTAGTCTCTAATCATGACAGTCCAGTCTCAGACATATTACTGGTGCTTTGCAGCATTCCAGAAACCGCGTAAAACGTTTTTGTTTAGGCAGGCGTTTGGTGGATGGGGCTAGGTTAGGCATGAGGGGTGGGGGTAAAATTTAATTTTTTTAATTTAATGATTTTAATGTCTGTATTTGGTTTTATTCGGGGCTTAATTTTGTGTGTGGGCAGGGCTAACTGAGGTTGAGCCCTGGCAATTAAAATTCAAGGGGAAGGGGGCTGAGTTCTGGGAAATGTTCCCAGTAGACGCACGCACCCCAAAATGTGAAAGTTCAGGAAAAGGCTGATATTTGGGGATTGGAAATTAAAGCCAGGCTGGTTTATTATTTGGCTTTCATAAATGACTTTACTGCCCCGCCCCCTGTGCTGGTCATTGCATAGATTAAATCACAAGAACTCCTGGTTTATATTCAGTCGTAAAAAACCTAAGTAGTGCCAGACTGGGTCAGACCAATGGTCCATCGAGCCCAGTGTCCTGTCTCTGACAGTGGCCAATCTCAGTCACTTGGAAGTACAACCCAACAGCTCCCAAAGTGGCAATCCATTCCCTGCTGTTCGCTCCCACATTCTGACAGCAAGGGAATACATTCCCCAAACCAACCTCGCTAATGGACCTATCCTGCAGAAACTTGTCCAGACAGAGGCAGGGTGGCCTAGTGGTTGGGTTGTTAGCTGGACACTAGGGTTCCGTTCTCTGCTCGGACAAGCTCTGGGAAGGGGGCGTGGCTTCTAGGACAGGTTTGGGCTCTGGCAATTCATTTTTTAATGTACTGTTTTAGTGTACCCCCAAAGCCTGTGTTTACTGGTATGGAGTGATGAAGTTATTGGCATTGGAGGGGGGGGGGGAGGGGGGAGGAAAATTGGGTCCTTACCATCTGAATTTTCCTTCTACGGAGGATTCTCCTGGATGGCCAGTCTGAAAAGTAGGGTAGATCCCCGCCACTACCAATAGGAGGCAGACGTAACAATTTTATGAGCATGCTCAAGGAGATCTCCCTCCTTAATCCCCAAGAGTTCCCAGCTGTAGTCCACACTAGTGTCTTTACTATGACTCTAAACTCTATGCTTCTAAGTATGAAAATTCTAATAGGTCTAATAAGAGGACTTTCCAACCACTACCAACGGGGAAAGCTTACATGCTATGATTGACACAAGGGTCTAAATTCTAATTGGTTTAACAAGAAAGATGACTTTCCAAAACCACTCCCTACAGGGAAAATGTATATGCTATAATAGACAACAAGGTCTAAGTCCGAACCTCAAGCACCTCAGAGTTACTCCTCACTCCAGGTGGGTCTGGCCATCCAGGAGGATCCCCCGTAGAAGGAAAATTCAGAAGGTAAGGACCCAATTTTCGGGAGATCCTCCTGGATGACCAGTCTGAAAAGTAGGGACGTACCAAGGCGGTATCCCCTTACAATACAATGAGGGGGGGGGGGAGGAAATTGGAGGAGTACTACCCGGCCGAGGAGACTCTACTCTAGCTACTCTACACCACTGCCTGCAGCACCAACCTTCCAAAGGCTGCTTCAGCTGATTCCAGCAACGGGATCTTATAATGCCTTGTAAACGAGTGCATCGAAGACCACGTGGCTGCCCGGCAGATTTCTCCATATGAAGCCGACTTTCTAAATGCTTGCGAAGTAGTAGCCCCGCTGAGTGAATGAGCGAACACCCCCCCGAGGAGGGAGTTTCCCTGCGCCTTATATGCCTCAGAGATACAAAGAGAAATCCAATAGGCAATGACTGCCTTTGATGGCCTCATACCCGTTCTTTGAACACTATNGTTTTAAATGTTTTTATGGACTGTAAGCCACTCTGGGCCTCTGGGAAGAGTGGCATATACATTTAAATAAACAAATAAATAAATAAAACAAATATATTGCTCTTACCCCTTTTCCTTCTATGAGGAAACTGAAGATTTTTTAATTTAACGGTGGGGGCATTCGCATTTGTGACCGAGTCTTGTTTTTTGGGAAGCGGGAAAGCGACGTTAATCTTGGTCTTCCTGGGACTTTGCCTCTTTTTGTTGCTGTCCACCGCAGACAGGACTTTCAAGGCAGCCCATTTCATGCGGGGGTTCACGATGGTTCTGCCGGATTTCCTCTTGTTCGGCTGCCCGATCAGATTCCCTGCCAGGCTGCGTTTCTTTGGGGTGCCTGTGGCAGCGTCCGGAGGTTTGCTGGTTTCCACCACCTCGTTTGCCCCATCGAGGGACATGGTGTCGAAGGGGACGACTAAAGGGAAGTCATCCTGACAGGGGCCATCGGAAACACCGCCCAGGGCCTGCGAATTCCCAGCCAAGCAGTCTAAAGCAGCTGGCATTTCCAAAGCATAGCTGCTGGGGTCAGAAAAGTAAGACCGCAGCTGGGAAACGGATTGTTCCGAACATTTTTCAGAAGCATCCACCAGTTCAATGATATCTGGCGAACGAGCCAGGGGAAGGAACAGTGGGTCATGTTTGGCAAAGGCGGCTGGTGAATTCTTATGGAGTTTTGCAAATTGCCGAAAGTGCTTCTTAACCAAAGGGCCGATCTGGGCTCCCTCCTCACGCAGATCCTGTCCGGCTTCCCGCAGGGCGTAGCGAAGGCCGGGCAAAACAGAAGTCACCTGGGAGGAGATCTCGCTTCCCTCATTTTCACATTTCAAGCTCTCTTTTTCTACTGGGAAGAAAACGTAAAATTTTAATGATATTAAAAATACGTTAAAACAACAAGAAGCAAATACACAAAACAGGGCTGCATAGAAGTATTCCTACACCCTCCAAATTCTGGATCGACCAGGGGCATGTTTCTTGAGGTCCCCCGGGTATCGACCAGGAGGAGAGCGTTCTCGGTGGCTGCACCGCGACTGTGGAACTCCCTTCCGTTGGCGGTCCGCCTGACCTCCCCTCTTTCCGTAAAATGTGTAAGACCTGGCTGTTCCGCCGGGCCTTTACCGCGGGAGATGGGATGGGTGGGTTTTATTGTTTTTTGGGCGGGGGTGTGTGTGTTAATCCTGGGAAATGTTGATTTTAATGAATTTTATTATAGGTTTTAAAATGTTGTTAGCTGCCCCAAGATGCTTGTAGCAGGAGGGGGTGGCATACAAATGCAACTATAAATAAATAAATAAAGCAAGCAAGCCAGCCTGAAAAATCCCACAAGCATTACCTCGAAACCATTTGTGTGGGGTGGTGGGGGGGGGTCTCTCCATCTTAACATAGTGTTTTTCATACTTTTCTGATCTGTACCCCCTGGTTCTGTGATCTAGTCTTTCCCCTGTGTATGCTTTTAATTTTGTTTTAATCATTAGCAGGAGTTGCATGCACCCATTAAAACCCTGGTTCTCAAACTAGGGGGAAAGATGCTGGGTGCAGGTCCCCTGGGGGGTGGAGGGAGATTCCACCTAACTCAGTCAGAGAAGAGATAGGGGTTTGCTATGTAGTGGGGTGTAGTGGCTAAGTGCGCAGTAGCCTTAGCCAGAAACTCCCTGGGTGACTTTGGGCTAGTCACAATGTTCTCTCAGCCTAACCTACCTTATAGGGTTCTTGTGGGGATTAAAAGTTGTGTTAAAATTGTTCTATGTAAAGCATTCAGAGTGCCATGCCAGGGGGGGGCGCTATATCAAAATAAAAATTATTATTATAATTATTAGAAATCCAGGCTTGGACTAAACACAGGACAACCACCCTGGGCTCAAAACATGACCACCTCTAGGGCCCCGAAGAGGGTATCCTCAAGGGGGCAGGACCATGGGAAAGGAAGTGGGATCATCAAGGACTCCACATTTTATCTTCGTCCTGGGCCCCACAAATTCCAAGGATGGCCCTGATCGAATTTCGAAATCTTAAGAGTTCAAAGGGATTACGAAGGTCATTTAGTCCAGCCCCCTGCTTGCATGCTGGATGATTACAGCCTACATCTTTCTTGCACACACCCCCAGGGGACCTGCACCCCATCTTCCCCCCCTAGTTTGAGAACCAGGGTTTTAATGGATGCATGCAACTCCTGCTAATGATTAAAAAAAATTAAAAGCATACACAGGGGAAAGACTACATCACAGAATCGTAACATTGGAAGGGACCCTCAGAGGTCACCTAATCCAGCCCCCTGCTCAATGCACTTCCTTCAACCACGTAGCCACTTCCTAATTTCCATCTCTCCCTCCTGACACGTGTCCCTCCCTCATCAAGCCTCCTGAATCCAAAGAGATCCAAGTGAAAGATCTTGCCTGTCCTAAATCATTTCCAAGTGTGACCCACACACAAAAGCCCAGCCTTGCAGAAGAGGAGGTCTCAAATACCACAGCTCTTTGACTTCCTGAAATTATACAGCATGGTAAAAAGCAGTTATGATGGAGGGGGTGGGTGGGAGGGGGATTAAAAACAAACAAATGGAAACTAGCAAACCCAACAATTTAAGAATCACTGAAAATACAAAAGGACTATTATCAGGAGGAAAGCAGCTACAAAATTGTTCATCATTTCTATATTTTTACCCTTTCCTCCTCTCTGTTTCCCTGCTGGTGCCGTCACCATAACCCTCCTTCCACAGCTGCATTAAGGTGGTAATTTTCAACTCCATTTCCCAACCTCCATGCAGCAAGTATCCAAATCCTGCAACTTCATCCACAGCAATACAAACAGCGTCCCTTTCTAGATCTAATTGGTTCTTATCTGGGTCTCCCCGACACATCATTTTATGATTATTATTATAAGCATTTATATAGTGCCAGTGATGTACCTGGTGCTTTACAAAAAACAAGAAAGAAACGGTCCCTGCCCGAGAGCTTACACTCTAAAGACAGGGGGAGAGGAGACAGGGAAGGGGGAACAGAGGGAGAGACAAGGGATGCGACATTTTGTGTCACTGCCTGGTCCAGCTCACTTTGAAACTGTCTGCAAGCTCCCTCTTAAGCACATCAAGTTCCCCTTCAAAACCCTTATTGCCTTGGCTACGCTAAGCCTCCCCCTGGGACTTTGCCTCCTCTTCTGTTTACTCTTCGCAGCTCCAGCAAAAATGAAAGTCCTCGCACGCAGCTGATTTCCACCTCCTTTCCTCTGTACTCCCTCTCCCCTCGACGCAGGAATATTATTTCCAGTCCCATTCAACCAACTACTAAACTCTTTTCATCCAAGCTATTTTGACAAGCCTCTTTCTTCCACAACTAAAAAAAGGAATAAACCAAGTTTAGGATCCAGCTATAAAATTGCAGGTTTACTGGATTTCTCAGCGGATATCTGCTACTTTCTATATGGGAATATCTTCAAGGTAAGAGAACTGTCTCTGATCCTGGGTGCGCAGTGCCTCCTCACGTCGTTGCTGGGAACAGATGAACGATGCAGAAACGAACACCGATCTTTGCGGAATTAAGGACGGTATAATTCTGGAAGCAGAAGTCAGTATTGTCAAATCAAGTATTTCTACCTGTTAAACACGTTGATCTAGGGGAAGTAAATATAAACAAGGCTTGGAGACCAACAGGCTCATCTAGGTCAAAATCTGAAGAAGAAAATGAATAGGAGAAAAAGAAAAGAAAAAAAGTTACAGGACTGCAAAAAACACACTTTCTATACAATAAAACCCATTCCTTGTTTCTTTTTTCTTTTAAAGTAGCCTACAGAATTGCACGTATTTAGTTTCGACTTCATTAAATTCTTACCTCCCTCCTCCCTTGTTAACAGGGAGGATGCAAGTAAAATAAGAATCCCTTGATCGTTTAAATATTTGATGACTGCCTAGAGGGGGGAAAAAAATACATGAAATTAGTCTGAATCTTTCCTGTCCCTTTAAAAGTGATGTTATTACAAGTGAAAGATGTTGAGCATGGCCAATGGCTTGTGGAATTATTCCCCACCAAGGGAGAGACATTGATGAAGTTGAGAAAACGCAGGGACATGTGCTTAGTGAAGTTACAGGGGAGAAGGGGGTCACTGAATGACAGGACAGTAGGAGGAGCATCAGAGAAAAGCCTGGGGGGTGAGGAGATAGGGAAAGCCTGCCAGAAGAGAGAGGTTTTTAGGAGGGAGGGAGCAGAACGAATATGTTCAAGGAGGGAGTTCCCAGTTTACTGAGCTGAAACAGGTATACTCAATTAATTTCCAGTACTCAAATCAAATATTTTGGGTACTTTTCGGTATCTGAACCAGTTTACAATCGGGTATCTGAAATACCAAGAACCGGTATACCAAAATACCGAGAACTGGTATACCAAAATACTGATTTTCGTCCTGATTTTGTCCTAGATTTCAGGATATTTGGGGGGTATTAGTTTGGGTTCTCGGGTATTTGGGAAAAAAACAGTAACCGAAATTTTGTTTTTCCCCCAATGCCCAATCAATATTTGGTTATGGATTCAAATAACCCAAACTTTACCCGAAAACGCAGGCATGACTTGCTGGCGCCAAATCGGGTACACGTTTCAGCTCCAGAGGAAACGATTCAGGGAGCAAGAGACACTGAAACAGGGGAAAGGGGGTGGCAAAGACATGAAAAGTTCAAAGAAAAAGTACAAAAAAACCTAGAAAAAATGCAGACGCCGTTGTGAATGGTGAAAAATAGGCATCATTAAGGAGGAGGTGATGATGATGGGGAAGAGGAAGGTCGTTTGCATTTAGAAACAAGGCAGGGGAGAGAGATACTGGAGAGCAAAAGTAATGGGGTAGTAAGAAAACCAGGAAGAGAACCAGGTGAGAGAACTGAGCCCCATAACCCAAGGAGGGGAGCATAGTCAACAGTGTCAAAGGCAGCAAAGAGATCAAGCAAGAGAAAAAATAGAAGCAACATGTAATAGAATGGCAAAAACAAAGACGAATCATGCTTTAAAACAGGAACTAGAAACTGACCTTCTACCCAGAAGAGTATTTTCTTCTCTGGTCGCTGTAGAGGATCAGGAACTTTATAACAATTCCTACTGCAATTAAGATTCCAATTTCACAGTCGTTGGTCGCAGTAGATACCAGTTTAAAATGGGCTGAAAATCCAATTTCTAAACTGGGATGCTTTGAGGAGCAGGCATCAGGCTTTGTCGAAAGCTGCATTTCGTTACTGACGTGCTGGAGGTTTTGCTGTGCTGGTGGCAGCCAAAAGTGAAACTAACTATCCCAGCAACATACTTTCTCTTTCTGCTGTGTGGGGGGAGCCCTCCTCCTTGCAGCCTAAAAATAAAACCAATGAACTAAACGATCTGAAAAAAGAGACCGAGCAAGATGAAGATGAACTGGAGGCCCTGAGACTTAGCTTAGGAAGAAGCTCGTTGGTGATTTTGACGAGAGCAATCTCCATTGAATGAAGAGGACCGAAGTCAGATTAGGTTGAAGGGGGTCAGGGGAGGAATCGGCGGAGAAGAAGTCAAGACGGCATGTGCAGGCAGTTCATTCCAAGATGATTAACAGGAGTTGTGGGATAACTGGGTGATTGTTGGAGGGAGGGGCGGAAGGGCCGAGAGTGGCATGGGGAGGCAGTGGTGTGCTTGAAAGCAGAGAAGGAGGAACCATAGAGATTGATGATGTGCAGCAGAGAGGAAGCAATGGGGCAGGTAGAAGCACTGGATGAAGGGAGGTAATTTTGCTAAGGGAAGATGGAGACGAGTAGGAAAGAGGCAGAACGAGGAGGATGAGGAGGAGGGGAGAGAGGGGCCAGAAGAGAGATCAAGGCGGATTTGTCAATCTTGTTCTTGAGAAAGGGAAGGAGAAGAATAGGGAGGTTTGAGCAGGGAACTGAAGGGGGAGAAGAGATGCAGGGAAACGGCAGGAGTGAGATTCGATTAGGGGGGGAGTAACAGGATTTTGTTTAGCAAGGGAAATGGTTGAGTTGAAAGCTGAGAGGAAGGTCATAGAGTGAAGGTCGTCAGCAAGTTTACAGGATTTTTGCCGGAGATGTCCAGCAAACATTTATTTAGTTATTTTATTTATTTGCATTTATGTCCCGCACTTCGCTGAAGGCTCAGGGCAGCTTACAAGAAAATATAAAATACAATATAAAAACNGCCCAGTGTCTAGCAGGGTACTTACTACAGTATAGTACTTACCCATGTATCGCACGAACCACCGTTTTCTCCAAGGAATTGTTGGTGTATTTGCTATCTAAAGCAAAGAGGTAGTTGTCTTCCCACCGACACGTCACTTTAACCGCTTCATCACAAATCTTCACCGAATGCGACTTGCAGAAGTCCTCCTTTGCCCTGGAAGACATGATGGTGGACCGCTGAAAAGGGAACACGCTCTTAAATGGCTTCTGGGTCTGAGTTGTGTTCTGCTGGTGCCTGAAAGGAAGAACCTTCCCAACCAAAGGGTTGGTCTTAGTACTTTTAGTTCCAATTCTGGTGGCAGCAGAACCTTGTACTCCTCTTGAGGGTGGGTGCTTTTTCGAACGATCTGACACTGACGAGGCGTAGGAATGCTCAGAGGAAATGGAAGAATTTTTGCTTGGATCTGAAGCATCTAGACCCTCCTGTGAGGTCAAGGCGTTGGCCCTTGGGGGGCTGGGGGCAGCGATGCTCTGTTTGCTAGACGTTACAAGACTTTGCTCTCCTGGGTCATCTTCGTCCATTGTGAGATCAATTTGCTCAACAGAAGAAAGGTGGTGATTCTGTTTTTTCCCAGAAGCGGGTCCCGTTTGTAGCTGTTTCTCCAGCTTGTGGTACTCATGGTCTGAAGGTCCTCGTGAAATCTTCCGCTGGGGAAGACTATGTTGACTGCTTGACAAGGTGCCCGAGGAGGAATCTCTACTGTCTTGAGAGGAGTCTTTACTGTCGTGAACAAAGAGGCTTCTACAAGAGCTCAGAGCCAGATCAGCCAGCATATTCAATGCATGGGAATCAAAGTCACTTGCAAACAGAGCCAGGTTAGTATCCTGAGTAGCAGCAGTTTTAAAGGAAGTGTCATTTGCACTGACGGCCTCATGACTTTTTGATGGATCTTCTCCTAACAACGGTGGAACATCTTGTTTATTTGCTGAATGGGGAAGAGGGGTGGGGGTGAGAGAAAGCTCAGATGTTAAATGCAGAAACACAAATGTCCATCATTCTAACCTGAAAAGCGATTGTCAAATTTAGTTGATNAAGGCAGGGCATTAAATCTGAATAAGTAAATATCCCTAAGTTCATCAAAGCATTCGCTAAACAACTCAATCCTTTCAGTATTCTAGCAATTCACCACAATAATGCCACTTAACAGAAATGCTTTGGTACATCCTCACCACCTTGCAACAATGCCCACTGTTGGAGACAGGATGCTGGGTTGGAGGGACCATTGATCTGACCCAGCCTAGCACCAACTATGTTCTTACGATGGACGTACCAGTGCGTTCTGGACTTCCCAACGCCAGTGCTGTTGATAGCAACAAGATGTTGGATGTTGAAAATCTTGATTTAGCCTAGTTAAAATTCCTTAAATGAATCAGCACTTGAGCAAGGTAAGAAACTGTGTCAGAATTTTAAGCTATATAGATGTGTTATTTTTTTTTAAAAAATAAAGAATATAAGAACATAGTCAGTGCCATACCTGTCTCTTATACACATCTAGAACGGTCCCTGCCCGAGAGCTTACACTCTAAAGACAGGGGGAGAGGAGACAGGGAAGGGGGAACAGAGGGAGAGACAAGGGATGCGACATTTTGTGTCACTGCCTGGTCCAGCTCACTTTGAAACTGTCTGCAAGCTCCCTCTTAAGCACATCAAGTTCCCCTTCAAAACCCTTATTGCCTTGGCTACGCTAAGCCTCCCCCTGGGACTTTGCCTCCTCTTCTGTTTACTCTTCGCAGCTCCAGCAAAAATGAAAGTCCTCGCACGCAGCTGATTTCCACCTCCTTTCCTCTGTACTCCCTCTCCCCTCGACGCAGGAATATTATTTCCAGTCCCATTCAACCAACTACTAAACTCTTTTCATCCAAGCTATTTTGACAAGCCTCTTTCTTCCACAACTAAAAAAAGGAATAAACCAAGTTTAGGATCCAGCTATAAAATTGCAGGTTTACTGGATTTCTCAGCGGATATCTGCTACTTTCTATATGGGAATATCTTCAAGGTAAGAGAACTGTCTCTGATCCTGGGTGCGCAGTGCCTCCTCACGTCGTTGCTGGGAACAGATGAACGATGCAGAAACGAACACCGATCTTTGCGGAATTAAGGACGGTATAATTCTGGAAGCAGAAGTCAGTATTGTCAAATCAAGTATTTCTACCTGTTAAACACGTTGATCTAGGGGAAGTAAATATAAACAAGGCTTGGAGACCAACAGGCTCATCTAGGTCAAAATCTGAAGAAGAAAATGAATAGGAGAAAAAGAAAAGAAAAAAAGTTACAGGACTGCAAAAAACACACTTTCTATACAATAAAACCCATTCCTTGTTTCTTTTTTCTTTTAAAGTAGCCTACAGAATTGCACGTATTTAGTTTCGACTTCATTAAATTCTTACCTCCCTCCTCCCTTGTTAACAGGGAGGATGCAAGTAAAATAAGAATCCCTTGATCGTTTAAATATTTGATGACTGCCTAGAGGGGGGAAAAAAATACATGAAATTAGTCTGAATCTTTCCTGTCCCTTTAAAAGTGATGTTATTACAAGTGAAAGATGTTGAGCATGGCCAATGGCTTGTGGAATTATTCCCCACCAAGGGAGAGACATTGATGAAGTTGAGAAAACGCAGGGACATGTGCTTAGTGAAGTTACAGGGGAGAAGGGGGTCACTGAATGACAGGACAGTAGGAGGAGCATCAGAGAAAAGCCTGGGGGGTGAGGAGATAGGGAAAGCCTGCCAGAAGAGAGAGGTTTTTAGGAGGGAGGGAGCAGAACGAATATGTTCAAGGAGGGAGTTCCCAGTTTACTGAGCTGAAACAGGTATACTCAATTAATTTCCAGTACTCAAATCAAATATTTTGGGTACTTTTCGGTATCTGAACCAGTTTACAATCGGGTATCTGAAATACCAAGAACCGGTATACCAAAATACCGAGAACTGGTATACCAAAATACTGATTTTCGTCCTGATTTTGTCCTAGATTTCAGGATATTTGGGGGGTATTAGTTTGGGTTCTCGGGTATTTGGGAAAAAAACAGTAACCGAAATTTTGTTTTTCCCCCAATGCCCAATCAATATTTGGTTATGGATTCAAATAACCCAAACTTTACCCGAAAACGCAGGCATGACTTGCTGGCGCCAAATCGGGTACACGTTTCAGCTCCAGAGGAAACGATTCAGGGAGCAAGAGACACTGAAACAGGGGAAAGGGGGTGGCAAAGACATGAAAAGTTCAAAGAAAAAGTACAAAAAAACCTAGAAAAAATGCAGACGCCGTTGTGAATGGTGAAAAATAGGCATCATTAAGGAGGAGGTGATGATGATGGGGAAGAGGAAGGTCGTTTGCATTTAGAAACAAGGCAGGGGAGAGAGATACTGGAGAGCAAAAGTAATGGGGTAGTAAGAAAACCAGGAAGAGAACCAGGTGAGAGAACTGAGCCCCATAACCCAAGGAGGGGAGCATAGTCAACAGTGTCAAAGGCAGCAAAGAGATCAAGCAAGAGAAAAAATAGAAGCAACATGTAATAGAATGGCAAAAACAAAGACGAATCATGCTTTAAAACAGGAACTAGAAACTGACCTTCTACCCAGAAGAGTATTTTCTTCTCTGGTCGCTGTAGAGGATCAGGAACTTTATAACAATTCCTACTGCAATTAAGATTCCAATTTCACAGTCGTTGGTCGCAGTAGATACCAGTTTAAAATGGGCTGAAAATCCAATTTCTAAACTGGGATGCTTTGAGGAGCAGGCATCAGGCTTTGTCGAAAGCTGCATTTCGTTACTGACGTGCTGGAGGTTTTGCTGTGCTGGTGGCAGCCAAAAGTGAAACTAACTATCCCAGCAACATACTTTCTCTTTCTGCTGTGTGGGGGGAGCCCTCCTCCTTGCAGCCTAAAAATAAAACCAATGAACTAAACGATCTGAAAAAAGAGACCGAGCAAGATGAAGATGAACTGGAGGCCCTGAGACTTAGCTTAGGAAGAAGCTCGTTGGTGATTTTGACGAGAGCAATCTCCATTGAATGAAGAGGACCGAAGTCAGATTAGGTTGAAGGGGGTCAGGGGAGGAATCGGCGGAGAAGAAGTCAAGACGGCATGTGCAGGCAGTTCATTCCAAGATGATTAACAGGAGTTGTGGGATAACTGGGTGATTGTTGGAGGGAGGGGCGGAAGGGCCGAGAGTGGCATGGGGAGGCAGTGGTGTGCTTGAAAGCAGAGAAGGAGGAACCATAGAGATTGATGATGTGCAGCAGAGAGGAAGCAATGGGGCAGGTAGAAGCACTGGATGAAGGGAGGTAATTTTGCTAAGGGAAGATGGAGACGAGTAGGAAAGAGGCAGAACGAGGAGGATGAGGAGGAGGGGAGAGAGGGGCCAGAAGAGAGATCAAGGCGGATTTGTCAATCTTGTTCTTGAGAAAGGGAAGGAGAAGAATAGGGAGGTTTGAGCAGGGAACTGAAGGGGGAGAAGAGATGCAGGGAAACGGCAGGAGTGAGATTCGATTAGGGGGGGAGTAACAGGATTTTGTTTAGCAAGGGAAATGGTTGAGTTGAAAGCTGAGAGGAAGGTCATAGAGTGAAGGTCGTCAGCAAGTTTACAGGATTTTTGCCGGAGATGTCCAGCAAACATTTATTTAGTTATTTTATTTATTTGCATTTATGTCCCGCACTTCGCTGAAGGCTCAGGGCAGCTTACAAGAAAATATAAAATACAATATAAAAACATTTAAAATACAACCCCCCCCCCCCCCAACATCAAAGATGAGAGCAGGAGCGGAGGTAGCAGACAACGGGTGAAAATGGACATGACGTTAACGCCACTTTAACACTGCTTTAATATTTCTTATGCATGTTGCAGGGCTGCAGAGGGCACCAATATAACCCTGCAACATGTCTAAGAAATGTTAAAGTCGAGTTAAGCCAATGAGGGCAAGCCCCTAGGGGTGTGGGTTGACAGGGCGGGCTGAGAGGGGAGCAAGGGAGTCCAGGGTGGAGAAGAGAGGGAGAAGTTGAAGCCAGGGACAGCGGACTCAAGGCAGAGGGAAGAAGTACTCTCAGGGCCTGTGTGGGATACTCTCTGTGACAGGGCAGACTCCCCCTGGGCTGCTGCCCCTTTAAGAAGCTAGCGCCAGCCTGGGACGGATGCTAGCAAGGGCTATGCAGGATGGAGGACGGTGCCTAAGAGGCAGCAGCTGTGAGAGGGTGTGGACAGAGCCACCCTGGGAAGCAGGAGCCTCAGCAACCCTCAGCACAAACCGGAGAAGCCATGGCGGAGGCAACAGGAGAACACCAGAGGGGATCAATAGGGTCAGCTGCCGAAGGGCGTGGCTGAGGCAGCAGCCCAGGCCACAGTGGTGCTCAGTAGAGGGGGGTGGCCTTGGAGGAGCTGGGCAAAAGCTCTGCCCCAAGGACTGAGTAGCCAGGGTGTGGGGATGCTCTTGTGAGCTGGGCCTCTGGCTGCAAGAGGACTCATTCCCTGGCCAGAGAGAGAAGGTAGGCTACCTGGCTATATGAACTGGGGGTGGCAGACAAGCTGAGGGTTAGCAGGGACTGGCATTAAAAACACTGACCTGAAATTCCCTGTGGAAGAGTGACTGCTGGGCCCTGATCCTGCCTGTACTCACCCCAGGGGAGCCTGACCCTGCCACACTCTCCTTATCTGCTTGTTTCTCCTCCCTCCAATCCCACTGCAGTTGCCTGCCTCCTGCCCGGCAAGAAGCCAGGAGAGAAATTCCCGCTTTCTAACTCCAGTCAGAACGGAAACAGAGGGAGGTGGTTCCTCCGTAGCTATTTCTCCAGACGAGCAACTCCAGAGCAACCCTGCTCGTGAGAGCACAGCTTTGACGTATCAGGGGAATCATAAATAAAACCACAAACATGAAAAGCACATTCACAGGGGCCGGCAGAGCAGCTTTCCACAGTGAATGGTTTCTCCACCACGTCTAAACAAGCAAATGTTTAAGCAGCACATTTCTTTTTGTAGTTGCAAAACACAGCAGAAACCAAGGTCATCACACGTTTCTATTTTTGCATGAAGCCCAAATAAGAGTAAAATCGCACCTCTTTTTCTTACGATGGCGACTGCGAGCGGCACAGATGGGGAAAGCTAAACTAGGACGAAAGAGTCCAATTTTAAAAAGCACCTTTCTGAAAATGACACGGAACGAGACAGGCGTGGGTTGCTTGTGAACAGGGCCATAATGATTCAAAGTGGGTTTTTCTCTCTCTTGGCGGTGCTGACTTTCAATTCATTTAGTTCATGTGTTTCATTTTTAGGCTGCAAGGAGAGCACTTGGTTTCACTTTCAGCTGCACATGTCAAACAATGCTGCTTGGTAAAGTTAGTTCCACTTTCAGCTGCCACCAGCCTCCAGGAGTTAAAGACAACAGAAACACAAATTTCATTTAAAAAAAGCCACGAAGCATTTCGAATTTACTTCCTGCTGCTTGGGTTCTCAAGCTTGGGGGGGGGGGGGAGTAGCTCTATACTCTCACTGAGCTAGGGGGAATCTCTATCATGGGGATCATGGGTTAACAGGGATGTTTCTGACAAAATATGGAACATACATGTATCATACCATCTGGAGTGGGTAAATAATATGACTAAACGTGACCCAAGTGAGGTGTCCTATGAATTGTCATAGGATACCGAATCTGATAGAAATAATAATCTGGATGTATAACTAACACAGAGAGAAATTAAGAATTTGTAGCTGAACTGAAGCAAAACTGTATCTTAAATTCCATGACACCGTCCAAAACAATGGGGTTGCGGGGGGGGGGGGGGAGAAAGAGGGGAGCAATAGAAGAGAGGGGGCAAATGCTATTGTGTGTGAGGGGGGTACATGCATGGGGGGGTGTGGAGGGACCGCAAGAACAACAGACAAGTGGAAGGGGGAGGCACAGTTCAAAGATGTTTGAAAGCCCCCTGATTTAAAGCACCCAAGTTCAGAAATTGGATTTTCAGCCCATTTTAAATTAGCACCCTTAATACTTTAACAAAAAAACTGTGGAATTAGGGTCTTCACTGCGGTAGGAACGGTTATAAAGTTTTTGGTCCTCCAGTTACCAGAGAGGACCAGCATGCATTGCAGGGAACGTCTGGCGACCACGTCACTCTCTAGTTCCAAGCAGGATTTCTATATTTGTTTTTGCCGTTCTATTGCATGTTCTCTCGCTTTTGTCTTTTCTTCCTGATCTTTAATGGCCATCGTTCTCCTTGACCTTCAAAGTCACCTCTAAGACTTCATTCCACCCATGCCAAACAGGACCTAAAATCCAGTCAATGACATTGTCACGGTCTGAATCATAAGATGTTGTAGACTCTGGGCTGGATACTCAACTGTAGAGGGTGTTTTTATATGAGCAAGGTGATGGGGGGATCCACGGTCACTGAGAGGCACCGCCGCAGAGAACCTACTCAGGTGGAGTGCGTGGGGAGGGATTCAAACAGGCGGCTCCCAGCGTGGCTACCATGGGGGGAAGCCGCCATGCACTCCCTTTGGCACAGCCCATGGGGAAGGAGGAAGTGCTTCTGGATGGCCTTTGCCATTGGGAAGCCAGATCTTCTGACTTGCAATGGCGGCGTGCCCCGCCCACAGTGCCTCCGAGTGGCAGACAGGTCCGCTGGTCGCAGTTCATACGGCCGGGGCTGCCCGTTGCCACGGAACACTGCAGATTTCCTGGAAGTGCTCCGTGCAGGGCCGCGAGTCAGTGACGTGTGGCTCACGGGAGGGCACATCCTCCTGCTCCACCTTCAGACAGGTGGTGGGCTTCGCGGCTCCTGGGTGGCCATGCGGGGTAGCATCTTGTAGCGTCGCTCACCTGAAGCCAGTGGAGCTATGCATCTTTACACCATTTGATAACCGGGCCCCCAAACTCTGAAAAGGAAGGGCTGGAGCAATGTAGCATCTATTAAGCGGTCTGAAAGACATCCCCGTGCGGCTTTGCCGGCAGACATACGCATGTCTGGGGAGGGGGGTGGCTTTTAGACTGGCCGATCCCTGCGCGTATGCTGGCTGCGCATTCCCCACCGCAGCTAGGATATGCGCCGGGGTGGGGGATGTCTGAAAGCGGCCGGTCTCTTACTGATCCAGGGATGATCAAGCCAGACTTTCCTGATGCATTGAATAAATGAGAGCTACGAAATGAGAATAATGGAATACACCATGAAATCACGACAAATGCTAAGTGACTATTGTCACATAGGGTATTTTCAGACGTTACGAGATCACAGTGAACCACGGTGAATACCCACCTGTGGTCACTGTGTCTCGAACGTCTGTTTGGCGGCCGCCAGATGTTCGCCACGGTCAATCCGCACGCTTCCCGGGCTAGCCGGGGGAATGTCCCGGGAAGC
>QEPC01000343.1:2178765-2192349 GCA_003113815.1 Sphenodon punctatus
AGAAGACGAGCCGCCGCATTCTGCACCAGCTGCAGCCTCCGGGCCAAGAACAAGGGAAGCCCCACGTAGAGCGCGTTGCAGTAGTCGAGCCGCGAGGTGACGAAGGCATGGATGAGGGAGGCCAGGTCCGGGCCAGAGACATATGGACGCAGCCTGCGTACCAGGTAAAGCTGGCGGAAGGCAGCCTTGGCAACTGCCTCCACCTGCCGCTCCAGCCGCAGGTCTGCGTCCAATATGACCCCCAGACTCCGGACCTGCTGAGCTACAGGGGGGCAAACCCCCCAAAAATGTATATGTACGTAGGATATACTCCTGGGCTTCAGTGAATGAAAATCCTATACATTTTCCTTTTAATTCCCATAATTACTACAGACGTTTTCTAACCTGCTACATGAATTTCTCTCACAGCGATAAGCACAGGATAAATGAGAATTCGAGAACATGGAGAAGGGAGACAAAAAGAGGTTGGCCACATTCACACCAGATCACCCCTGACTCTTCTCCCCGGTGTACTACTGGATGTGGAAGTTTGCATTCCCGTATTTTAACCGTTCACATGCTCCCCTAAGTCCCCTCCCGCTTTAGTGCCATGGCTGATAATAGGTGTCTTTTATTATATATTTTTTTTAATCAGCAATACATCGCCCCTCTTTGGCAGGCAATGGAGATTCATCCCCCAAGGGGGAGAAATCTCTATTTTCCTCCCCAGCAATTAAGGCTGCCTGATATGTGAATGAACTCATTGTTCACACATTAAGGGGAATGCAGGGGAGGGATTTAGGTGGATCTCAACCCTTAATTTTCAGTGCCTCTCCTGTATTACGTGTGGTGCATCTCCCATCATAAATCTTTCACACCATCAACATTAAGGCAGAGAAAGTGCATTTCTGCTGAGTTAAGTACAGTGGCGTAGCTATCGTGGCGCCGGGGGGGTGGGTGGCGCATTTGCACCCGGGCCCTGCCCTGGGGGCGGGTGTAGGTAGGGCCGGCCCTCTCACCTGCAGCGGGAGGGGTGAGGGAGGCGGGAGCATGGAGGAGCCAGCGGCCGGGGGAAAAAGCCCGGCAGATCTGCACCGGTTCTTTTCCTGGCCACCGGCTCCTCCGTGCTGCGTCTCCCTCACCCCTCCCGCTGGTGCTGCCGCCACCACCAGGTGAGAATGCAGCCTAAGTTCTTCTGCTGCCTCCCTTCCCTGGCTCCAGTCCCTACCCCTCACCTGCCTCTGCCTCCTAGCAGCAGCAACAGGGGGACACAGATGGGGGAGCTGTTTGTTTACAAACAACTCCTGCCCATGTGCTAATCAGAAGGTTGATACCTTGTAAAGAAGGTTCCTCAAGATGACGTCTAACATTCTCACAACCGGGTTGTGCGCGCTCACCCTATTCAAATAACAGACCACATGATGGTCTCAAGTTCCTCTAGTATAAAAAGAACTCTCCCCCTCAGAATGACAGTACCTTCCAACCCTTTCTAGAAATATAAGAAAAAAATTCCATGCAGGGCTGGAAGGGGGGGGTGTTGTGAGACTGTTCGGAGCCATCTCAAAGAACCTTGTTTACAAGGTAGCAACCTTCTGTTCTTCTTCGAGTGGCTCCTCACATCACATGCTATTTTTACATGGCTCCGCTGGGTGGGGGAGGTCCGTGGGCGCGCCAGTTCATGGACCGGGCATGCACACGGCTGCACATGCATCCCCACTCACCCCCCACATTCACGGAGTAACCGCCGTTTCCCCCGGATGCTCCACGCGAACACACAGAAATCTGCGTGTTCATGGGTGGGAGAGGCCCGTGTAAAAAGGGCCACATTCTCACAACTGTCTTACTTACACTATCTTAGGTAGGCATTTAGGATGTAAAGCAATATCTATTCTATCTTGGAAAATAAATCTGCAAATATGGTTCTGAGATTATTATGGCTGCTATTTCACTAACTCTTCTTAATGAAGTTATTGCTAACAGGAATACTGTCTTTAAACCCGCACCCCATAACCAGTTCATTTGCACCCCCCATATAATCAATTCATGCTGTCCCGGGGGCACAGATTAAATGGTTATGGGTGGGGGCAGCATGAACTGATTATGGGGGCACAACTGAACTGGTGAATCAGTGTGAATTGATTATATGGGGGCAGGGGCTCAAATGAACTGGTTATTGGGTTGGGGAAGCACGAACTGATTAAAGCTAGCTGCATTTTGGGTGCCTGGTGTGTGTGATAGCGGCACCTCTGGACTGGTCGCACCGCATGCGTGCACAAGGCACAGGTGGCACCGGCAGCAAGAAGCAAGAGGCCCTGGAGGCCAGACTGGCTAAGCTCACTCCTCTCCCCCAGTAAGGCAGTGGATGCAGTCAGTCTCTCTGTGCCTGCCTCACTGCCCGCCCGGCTGCCCTTGCAGTGGAACCACTCCTGGGAAGTGGTGGTAGACGCTCGGCTGGGGAGGTGGGAAGCATTGGGAGGCCATGCTTGTCTATGGCCATAGTTATAATTCCTAGCCGCTGGATTTCGTATATGTAGAAGCTGTCAGCAGGCTCCGCTCCATCCCTTAAGCTCCGCCCACTTTGGGTTTTCGGAGCGTGCGAGGGGCCCGTAACTGAGGCTTGAGCCCAGTCCCTTCTCAATCATGCTATGCCCCTGGTTAATTATCTTGTGCGAATGTAGCCATTGTCTGGTATGATAGTTCCACTTCTTCCTTTGCTTGAAATGGTGTCTCCTCATCCTACCCAGAGCCCTGTGTATCTCCCCATTTAATTGCTTCCCCTTTCAAGACTCACAATAACTCTCCCTCTAGCAACGAAGAGCTGGACACAGCTCTCTCCCTGCTGATCTTGCTGGCTAGGTTAGTGGATCTTACAAAAAGCTGTTGGATTGTGCTGCAAGGCCTACTCTTTGACTGGGTCCGATACTGCTAGATGCTGAGGTGGCTCCTTGGTGTCGACTGAGCTAAGGACACTCAACCTCTTGCAAATTTGCACACACACACACCCCGAGTTTGGAAATGCGTGTCGACTCCGTCCCAATACACAATGTTTGAAGCACGTCACGCAACCTGCGTGCATTAGTGGCACAGGCAATAAGAACCTCTAACCTCATCATTAAAAACCATGAAGGAAAGAGCAACAGTCACAAGCATAAGTACCTTTAAAAACCTACCTTCATTTTTAGCATAATTATTTTTTCCAAAGGCAGCTTCCGGAAGCTGTTTTTTCAAATCGGACACGCCCATGACATACTTGATTTCTATTCTGGGTGGCCTATCGAAAGGAAGAGGGATAAAGACTCAAGAGGTTTAGAGAGGACTTTCATTCTGAGCTCAAGTTCCTTGTTCTTACATTCACGGCCCTTCATCCTACACCATTCTAGGACGCTCCGTTTGTTTCCCACCACGCCCCCATCCGGAAGCCCTGCTCCTCCTCTGCCCCCATCCTCGCCTGCTCCCAAGCCCCTTGCTCCTCGAAACGTATCCGCCCCCTTCTCTCCTGATGCTCCCTCACCCTCCGTGTCTGGAACTCTCCCCTTGAATGGATTCATTCTGCTCCTTCCCTCCCAAAAACCTACCTCTTTCATCAGGCTTTCCTCCTCCTCCTCCTCTCATTTCTATAGGGCTACTAGGCGTACGTGGTGCTTTACAGTCACAGATTTTCTGAGACAGTTCCCTGCCCAGTGGGCCTACGGTCTAATATGGTCACGGGTAAGGGGAACACAGGAAAAGACAGACACACACATATTCCCATTTTACAGATGGGGAACTGAGGCTGAGAGACTGAGATTTGCCCTAGGCCACCCACTGAGCTCATGGCTAGGACAGGATTTGAACCCTGGCTTCCCAAGTCCAGGTCCAGCACCGTATCCACTACAACACACTGGCTTTCATCACCTAAGCTGGCACCCCGATTGATGCAGGGTCCCCTTCTCCCCTATAACGAAGCTAAGCACGAGCACCTGCAACTTCATGGATGTATTCTTATCTCTCCCTGTGTTGTTATTATTATAAGCATTTATATAGCGCCAGCGATGTACCTGGTGCTTTACAAAGAATAAGATAGACACAGTCCCTGCCCGAGAGCTTTCAATCTAAAGACAGGGGGAGGGGAGACAGGGAAGGGGGAACAGAGGGAGAGACAAGGGATGCGACATTCATGAGGATGCGAGAACTCAGGTACACGTTCTTGACTTGGTTACAGTAAATTGGGAGTTTGCAGATAACAGGTGGGGGATAATCCTGGGTGGGGATGATTTAGCAGGAGTTAGGAAGGGTGGAGCGGAAGAGGTGGGTTTTGAGGAGGGACTTGAAGGTATGGAGGGTAGGGGCCAGGCGGACGAGGGCAGGGAGGGAGTTCCAGGCGTGCAGGACATTCCTCTCCCCTCCCTTGTCTCTCTTAGGTTGTAAGCCTGCTGGGCAGGGACCTTTTTATAATCAGTGATTGTGAAGTACCAGGTACATTGCTGGTGCTATATAAATAAGGACTAACAATAACAATAAAATGAAGGCGTTAAAGATATTTATGCCACCATGAAAAAGAAAAAACTGTTCACATCTTTTAAATTCACATGGGATTGCCTACTGGACTCTCGGAAAAAGGGACGTGTAAGTTAATCAAACAGGAGAGGGAGAGGGGCTGCTATGTTGGTCCCAAAAGTAAGAGCTGGAGACAAGGCCGGTCAGATTGCCTCTTGCATTGGAAGTTGGTCCAATAAAAGAGATCATCTGAGCTCCTTTAGTTCCATCCCAATAAAATAGACCAGTCTTCTTCCAGTTAATTTAAAAAATAATAATTAAAAAAGGTACAAGTTCTCAAGAGGTTTGACAGGTACCAATGACTTTGTGATGGTCACCCTTGAAAAAAACCACAAAAACAAATAGTTTCTGCTCTGCAAGCATTAAAGAAAGGGGAAATCAAACTGATACTTACAACTGTAGTGGGATCGCAGCGCTACAGGGGGATGTAAGGGCTACGTCAAAGACCAGTTGCTCCTGTACAGCCAGCTGCCCTCTCCAGGCACAGTACAACACTTCAAAGTAAAAATCATAGGGGGGGGGGGGTTGTTAAAAGCCAATGAAACAAAACGTGCAAATGGAGTCAAACTTAAAAACGCATCCCACTGAATTAGCAAAAAAAACACCATTCTCTTACCTTTACTTTCACATTCAGTTCTACAAAAATAAAAGGGGGGGGGGGGAAGAGAGGAAAAGAATGCTTAAAAGTGGTAAAGGAAAGCTATCCCATAAATATGACTGAATCTGGTAAAATAATGAAGAGGGGCTTACGTGCTTTTATGGCTTAATGCGGGCATTCTTTCAGGCTCGTTGTACTGGAAGGGTATAATTACGTAGGGACAGATCTGTCTAGGACGCTCGACAACGCCGCTGGTGGAAAACTCATACACATAATACTGCAAAGGAAGAAACGGGGAGGGCGGGCGGAAGCAACACATGAAAGCGAGACCGGAATGAGTGAATGAAGCAAAAACTTACACGGGCACATTCAGAAAAATTCCTTTAAGCCTGTCGAGCAAGGGATCGAGTTCAAGACGGCGTGGCTGGTTCTCGAGGCCCTGGCTGTATTCGAGCCCGGTTCCTGGAGCGGCAGGCTGATGGGCATCTGTACTCAGAAACCACCCGGTTTGGGGAGCCCGCCACTGCGTCTTCAGTCAGCGGGTGATCAGGCCTTTACTGGGGTGGGCCCCTCAGTGTGGAACTCGCTCCCTCCCGAGGTTCATCTTAATTCTGCCCTCCTCGCCTTTAAAAAGTGCCTGGAAAACACCCTTATCTAGATCAGGGATTCTCAACCTGGTGCTTGGGAGCCCCTGTTGTGAAAGTGCTCCCCAAGCCAGCTTGGCAATAGCGTTCGGGAGCCCTTTGAAACAGTCCTTCATCCATTAAAGTCAAACGTGAGCTGAGATTAACGGAGTAATTTTCTCAATTTCCACTGACTTGAATTAAATTGAATTGGCGAGGGGAGACTTAATTTATGCGTGTTTATGCAAATCATTCCTGTAAATTATGCAACGCTCCCAAGTACTCACGTCACTCCACGAGTGCTCACGACTGGGAAAAGGTTGGGAACCCCTGCTCTAGGTGCTGTTTTGGATCCACTGTCGGTTACCCTTAATGCAGTTTGTTCTCCCTTTTTACCTTTGCATTTTAACTTGTTTTAAATTGATTTTATATTGTTTGATCATATTTTTATGATTGTAAAGCACTCCAAGTGCCATTTAAAGGCAGGGGAGTGCTATCAAAATAAAATATTTATTATTATTATTATTAAGCAGTCAAATCACTGTACCTGACTCAGTTCAAAGGCCCGAAAGTGGCTAGTATGGAACGAGATCTTGTTAATATTCACAGCGACGTGGCAGTCGTAGCCTGGCGTGGGACTGGTGTAATTGCTAGTGTAATTCTCTGGCACAAATCTGACCTTCCCCTGTAATAACACACGTGCACAAAATAGTCATGCTTTGGCAACAGAATTTCAAAACAGCGATCACCCAGCCATCCATCCTAGGGCTTGCTCTCACTAACAAGGGCAATTACTTGAGAGCAACCACCTCTCTCCATCTCCAATCTAACAAGCAGGTCTTCAGAAGCTTTTCCCTGTCTCAGCCTGCTTGGGAATTTGTAGGATCTAACGGCAGAGTGAGCTAAACAACAAGCAGTCTGTTGTGTGGGAGAATGCCTCTCTGCAGAACCCTAGCCAGTTTTCTAGAACCATCCCCTGTCCACCTAGTGACGGATTATTAGGGTAACCCTTGTGTTGCCCTTCTGATCTCCTAGCTCTGACCTTCCTTCTGACCTGTGATCTGGATGGTCCTTCAGCCCTGGCTCCTAAAACCTCTTATCACGGGTCGTCAAACCCTCAGCTGTCTCTAGACTTGCAATTTGGATTACCCTTTATGGTTTCAGTGAGCGGTGCGATCCTGCTACAACTTACCCACCACCCACAGCCCCCAATCCTGCCATGACTTACCCAGAACCTGATGGTAACAAAAGCCCCTCTCAGGCAAAACTCCTGTTAGCATACGCACGTCTGAGCTGGAACCAACGCACACACTCTATTATGCTTCACAACGCACCATGCCCACAGTCCAAAAGCACTTTTTATGCAAAAGGAAGTAGTACAGTATTTCCTTTATGTTTTAATATTATCCTGTCATTCACATTTTACTCTTGCCTGACATTCTATGGGGAATTTTCAAGTCAATCTACTAACAGATTAATACCCAATCTATTAAATGAAAGTCTGTTGCACTTTACCTTAATTAGTTTAAAAATAACAATACATCCCGATTTTCCATGATACCAGGGTCTGGGATGGAGATAGTCAGAGTACCTTGAAATATAAACCCCTTTAAGAAAAGACACACAAAAAGAATAATAAATATTTTTAATATCTTTGGAATTATGGGTTTTCTAAAAATCTATCATTAAATAAAAACTCCTTATGGAAATACACTGTCCCTGCTAGCTATTCCAACTGCCTCTAACTATTTATACTAGCCCAGAAATCCTAATGACAAAGACATCACTTACACCTAATTAAATGCTTTGGCTAATTCACAAAGACTCATCTGACCAGCCAGCTAGTCACACATCAATAAGGGACAATTGCCTTGGCTATTTAATCCCCTAATTAGTGTTGGGTTACAGTTCTACTGGTTATAAACTGTACAGCTAACACAATGCTGGGTTCCAAATTAGGGGTTACCACTCAGGAGAAAAAAGGACCTTGGAGTAATTGTGGACAATACATTGAAATCCACCACTCACTGTGTGGCGGCAGTCAAAAAAGCAAACAGAATGAAAAGAATTATTTGTAAAGGGATAGAGAATAAAGGGATCCCTTTGTAAAGGGAGAGAGACTAAAAAGTTTTTCTTTCCCCCCTGCACTCAATGCACAATTAAATTGTGGAATTTGTCGCCAGAGGATGCGGTCAAGGTCAGTAGTGTATAGATGGGTTTAAAAAAGGACTGGATAAGTTTCAGGAGGATAGGTCCATTAGCCAGATAACCTCTTACTCTCAGGAGGTGGGGGAACAACAGGGAATGGATTGCCCCATCGTGACCTGTGTTGGGTACTTCTTCCGAGTGCCTGGGGTTGGCCACTGTCGGGGACACGTGCTGGGCTCAAGTCTGACCCAGTGTGGCACTTTTTAGGTTCTTAACTTTTCCAGTTCTACAATATCTTTTTTGAGATGGGGCGACCAGAACCGCACACAACATTCAAGGTGTGATAGCATCATAGATTCATGTAACGGCATTATGATATTTTCTGTTCTTTTATTTGTTTTAAATCTGCTACCCATTAGTTTCATGGGGTGCCCTCTGGTTCTGGTAGCATTTGAGAGGGTAAATAACCACTCCCTATTCAAATCGTGTTCAAATCGCTCCACGACCAAGCTCCCCCTTACCTCTCGGACCTAATTTCCCTACGCACTCCTGCACGCGCTCTCCGCTCTTCCTCTGTCCCCTCCCTCGCTCTCCCTCATTTCTCCTGCTCGCCTAACCGCCTTCGACCCTTCTCCCTCGCTGCCCCCCCATGCCTGGAACTCCCTCCCTGCCCACATCCGCCTTGCCTCCTCCCTCCGCTCCTTCAAATCCCTCCTCAAGACCCACCTTTTCCTTGCTGCCTTTCCCAATGCCTGCTAGTCTTTCCCCNGTCTTCTCCCCTGTCTCTCCCACTGTCCCCTCTCCCTGTCTCCCCCTCCTTGTCTTTTAGATTGTAAGCCACAGGCAGGGACCGCGTCTAGTTCTGTGTTCCGTACACCACCAGGTCATACGACTGGCGCTATATAAAGGTCTAATAATAATAAATAATAATAATAATATTTACTCATTCCACGCCACTCGTGATTGTATAAACTTCTATCACATCCCTGCTGCCGTCTCTTCTCCAAACGGAAGAGCCCTCAACCTATCCAGCCTCTCTTCATAGGGAAGCTGTCCTGTACCCGTGATCATTTCTGTTGCCCTTCTCTGGACCTTTTCTATTTCCACTATATCTTTTTACAGAGAAGGGTGACAAAAACGATTAAGGGTACGGAACGGCTTTCGTATGAGGAGAAGCTTCGTAGGCTGGGGCTCTTCAGCTTCGAGAAGAGATGGCCGAGAGAGGGAACGGGATAGAAGTTTAATAAAATCACGAGTGGCCTGTATGCAGAAGATCCAAGGTTACCGTGAGTAAATCCTTGCAAAGTTAGGCCCATCATTTCCTTGAGTCTCCCATCAGTGATAAGCAGAGAGGACTCACGGTCTTTGTGGGCCAGGCAACCAACCCCCTCCGGACAGGAGTTGGTTGGCTTTCTGTTGCCTTCTGCCTCAGGCAGAGCTCCGACCTCCTCGCAAGCCCCCCTGGCTTCTGCCATGCCCGAGCTCAGCTGCTTTCTTTTAGGCCAGTGGCAGCTTGTGGGGCAGGAGGCGGGGCCACCCAAACTTAACATCGCTATTTAAGTGATTAAAAGGACTACATCGAATATTTATTAATTATTATTATTATTAATTATTTATATAGCACCAGCAGTGCACCTGGCACTGTACAGTCAGTAGTTAGAGACAGGTCCCTACCCTGAAGGGGCTTACAATGCAAGACAAGGAAGGGGGGGAGAGAAGGGGAACATCAAGAGAGACCAGGATACATTTACGAGGTTGCAGGTGCACGTGCTTAAATCATTTACAGGGAGGAGATTCTTATCACTCGTGATGAGCCATGGAAAGCCTGAGGGAAGTGGCAGGTTTTCAGGAGGGACTTGAAAGTTGGGAAAGAGGGCGCAGGACGAATGTATGCAAGGTGGGAGCAATACTTAATTGTATTTATATAGCCCCCTCCCAGTGACATAGATCATAAGAACATAATTAGTGCCATACTGAGTGAGACCAATGGTCCATCGAACCCAGCATCCTGTCTCCAAGAGCGGCCAATCTCAAGAAAGCACTCCCGGTGGACCGAAGGGGTCACCTTGAATCGGGGAGGGTGAGGCGGTCCCTGAGTTATCCAGGTCCAAGATCATAAAGGGCCTTATAGATCAAAGTCAAAAACTTGACTCTGGCTCGGTACGTTCTAGGCAGCCAGTGCAGCGCGCGGAGCCCCGGTGTTACGTGCTCTCGTCGGCCCGGCCCTTTTAAGAGACGGGCCGCCGCATCCTGCACTAGAGCTGCAACCTCCGGGCAGCATCAAGGCAAGCCCCACGTAAAGCGTGTGACAGTAGTCCACCCGCGATTATGCGTGGAGTGAAAAAGTACTTCCTTTTATTTGTTTTAAATCTGCCGGCAGCTAGTTTCATGGAGTGTCCCCTAGTTCTAGTACTAGCTGAGAGGGTAAATAACCGTTCCCTTTCTACTCATTCCACACCACTCAACATTTTATAAACCTCTATCATGTCCCCTCAGTCTTCTCTAAGCTGAAGAGACCCAGCTCTCTTTGTACGGAAGCCGTTCCATACCTTTTATCATTCTCGTTGCCCTTCTCTGCACCTTTTCCAGTTCAGCGATATCTTTTTTGAGACAGGGCGACCAGAACTGCACACAATATTCCAGGTGCGGCCGCACCATTGATTTCTATAGCGGCATTATGACATCCTCAGTTCTATTCTCTATTCCCTTTGCAAATAACTCCTAACGTTCTGTTTGCTTTTTTGACGGCTGCTGCACATTGGGCTGAGGATTTCAGTGTATTGTCCACAATCACTCCCAGATCCTTTTCCTGAGTGGTAACTCCTAGCTTAGTACCCACCATTGTGGACTCATAGTTTGGGTTATTTTTCCCTACGTGCATCACTTTGCACTTGTCCACATTAAATCTCATTTGCCATTTAGATGCCCAGGCACCCAGTCTCGTAAGATCCCGTTGCAGCTCCTCACAGTCTGCTCGTGTTTTAACTACCTTAAATAACTTGGTGTCGTCTGCAAGTTTGGTCACCTCACTCTTAACGTCCTTTCCCAGATCATTAATGAATATATTAAACAGCATCGGTCCCAATACAGATCCCTGAGACACACCCCTTTTAACATCTCTCCATTGTGAAAACTGACCATTTAGTCCTACCCTTTGCTTTCTATCCTTAACCAGTTTCTGATCCATAGTAAGGCACTACCTTCTATCCCATGACTTTTTAATTTTCTCAAGAGTCTTTTAGGTAGGACCTTATCAAATGCTTTCTGGAAATCCAGGTACACTATATCTGCTGGGTCTCGCTTGTCGACATGCTTATTTACACCCTCAAAGAATTCCAACAGATTAGTGAGGCATGACTTACCTTTGCTAAATCCATGTTGACTCTTCCCCCATTAAGCCATGTTTACCAACATGCCCAGCAATTCTGTTCTTAATAACAGTTTCCACCATTTTGCCCTCACAGACATCAAACTTGCTGGTCTGTAGTTTCCAGGATTGCCTCTGGATCCCTTTTTAAATATTACAGGGTTACATTTGCCACCCTCCAGTCCTCGGGTACAGTGGCAGATTTTAGGGACAGGTTACAAATGACTAACAGTAGGTCTGCAATTTCATATTTGAGTTCCTTCAGAACTCTGGGGTGAATGCCATCTGGCCCTGGTGACTTGTTAGTATTTAGTTTGTCAGTCTGCTCTAGGGCTTCCTCCAGAGTCACGTTGATTTGCGATAGCTCTTCCAATTCATCACTTACAAAGAAAGGCTCAGACGTGGGTATCTCCCAACATCCTCTGCAGTGAAGACCAAAGCAAAGAACTCATTCAGCTTCTCTGCAATGTCCTTTTCCTCCCTGAGCGCCCCTTTCAGCCCCTGGTCACCTAACAGCCCAACTGACTCTCTAGCAGGCTTCCTGCTTTTGATGTACTTGAAAAAGTTTTTATTACTCCTCAAATTCCTTTTTGGCCTGCCTTACTAACTTTTTACATCTACTTTGGCAACGCTTATGCTCTTCCCTCTTTACCTCACTGGGACTCTTGGGATACTCAGAACACTTAACAAAAACATTAAAATACAGTGAAATAAAAAGCAAACCAAGATGCAAAGCTGTAGGCCTGAAACATTAAGCAAAGAGAAAAACATAATGCTCCTTGCTGGGTCAGACCAATGGTCCATCCAGCCCAGCTGTCTGCCTCCAGCAACCACCACCTTTCCGCCTCTCTGGAACAGAAACCAAACCATGCACTTGTCTCCCCAAACCATTTTTACCAACTTCGGAAGTGGAAACTAAAGCTAACCAATATTCAGTAGCTCCAGGAACAGCCCTCCCCAGGCTGTGTCCCGCAAAACCATTTTTAACCAGTGGCAGCTGGGAGACTTCTAGGCTGGTGGTCTTTGATTGCAGATTTAAAGATCATCAATAATGAGCAAAACGCAACACTCTGTGAGCCAATCGAAAAGGGGAAACCACCCCTCCCGCACATATAAAACCGCCAACTGGAGTTGGGTCAAATAAGAGAGATCACGGATCGCTGGACAGGATGTGGAATTCCCAAATATCATTCCTAAATATTATTCCCAAGTATTATTTGTCAACTATAAATTGGTAAATGATATGGTATTGCAAACGGATTTGGTAGGGACGTTTGATTAGCAAAACGCTCACTTTATTTTTGCACATGTTCAAATGTGGGGTTTTAATTAATAGTTGTTAATTATTGATCGTTATCATTCATTCTGTTTATTGGATATTATTCATTTGTTTGGAAATCTATGTTGCTGGATTTGTGTTTTCTATGCAATGACCTCCGGTCACGCAAATAAACATTTACTGACTGTACTACTTTGTCGCGATTGCCTATGTCTGGGACCAACACGGCAACCGTACTCACCCACCCACCCAATACACCCTCTCACGCAGCTCCTCATGCATGCGCATCCACACAGACAGCCACACATCGATACACACAGTCCCCACACACTGTCTCCCTCCCATAGCTCCACATGGCACCGTTCTACATGACGATACCGCCCCCCCCCATGCATAGTTCTATCCACACACCCGCTCTAACATGCAGATTCGCCGCCCAGCTCCCACCCACCCCCACGCACGCACGCACTGCTTCCCTCCCGGCTCCACACACACGCATGCATGCGCAGCCCCCTGCCCCGACATTCTTACATGCACAGTGCATCTGGCCCCTGGATCCAGTTCCTACCCCTAAGCACTGCAAGACTGAGTTCAGGAGAAGTGAGCAGATAGCAGGGCCGGTACATAAGGCTAAGGGGCAGATCCAGGATCTGGAACCTCCTTTTCTTCAGCACACCCTGCCCCTGCTCCCAACTTCTGTGCGGGCCCACAGAGCTTGCACTAATTTGTCAGAGTTGGCCCCAGGAGGGAAAAAGGTTCCCCATCCCAGCATAAACGTTAGGTGCAGGGGGTGTTTAAGAGCTGCGTTCAAGAAGAGAAGTGTCCGGATCACGGAGCTACCCCTACGCCTGTGTCAGCTCCCTTACCTGAAGCTCAGCCATTCAGTGTTTGGAGGTAAGGAACTGGATCCAGGAACGGCAAAGGGGACAGAATAAAAAAATATCTGCACTGAAAAAGACAGAGCTCAAGATAAGGGAGCAGCGCACGCAAAGATAGGGACAGATCCATGATCCGGGAAGGGGGTGCTTAAGAGGAAAGTTCGAGGGGGGGGGGG
>QEPC01000343.1:2217503-2237537 GCA_003113815.1 Sphenodon punctatus
CCCCCCCCCCCCCCTCCCCCAGTCGGAGAAATGCTTATTCTGTTCCCACCTGTCTTGGCTGGTGTGCCAGCTGCACATCGATTAACACCCAAAGTTCACAACTTTTTTGGGGGGGACGTAGCCCCACAGGAGACGAGGGGCTGCTTTCTAGTGCTTAGTGAATGCTTGGAGGACAAGACACTCTCCCCCCAACGGGAAGCAGTGACAGTCTTTGTTGCAATTCAAGGCCAGGTTTACCCCGCTCTTGTCTCTACCTTCCTAGGGCGTGGTGTGACACGACCACCTCTAGGCCCCCCACGGAGAATACGATGGGGCCACCTGAGGCCTCGCATTTTAGCTTTGCCCTGGGCCTTGCTAATCCTAAAGCCGGCCCTGCCTGAAACCCCCCGTTTCTGAAGCCTGTTACAAAGGACCGGGTCGATCTTATTTTCTGTAAAGCGCCAGGTACATCGCTGGGGCTATATAAACGCTTATAATAAAGGGATCGGTCAGGAGTAGAGGAGGGTAGGGATTTTATTCTTGGCATTTATACCCCGCTCGCCTCCTGCTTCAGGCAGCTCGTAGCGGATGTGTGTAAAGATACTAGCCGTCTTACCCTCGTGAGGGAACATGACAATCGGAGCTGCCTGCGGAAGAGCCAGCTGTGGAGGGGAACGCGCAAAGCTTAGATCATTGGGCTCTTTCAAGAGTAAACACGCCAGCCATGACCTCACAAAGGCCCCAGAACCTCAGCCCTCTCCTCCGCAGTTCTGTTCCTAGCTCCAGCACAAACTTCCTTCGAAGCCCAAAATGAAGAGGGATCACCGTCCCGTGCCACAATCTCCTGCTGATAATACTTCCGTTACCGATTCACGCAGCCTACACTCCTGCTTGCAAGGCACGCAGGCAGGCGATGGTGACGGCAGGTGTATTCGTACCGAGAGAGAGAGAGAGAGTAAGCCACCGGGTACTACTTCCGGAGGTGGAGAAGTGGGCTGGAAAGGAAATTCGTGAGTGTGGTCCATTCTGGGATTGTAAGCCCCTCGGGGCAGGGACCTGTCTCTAGTTAAAGACTGTTCAGTGCTAGGTACCATTGCTAATGCTCTATTGAGGATGATGATGGAGTAAGGTGGTGCAGGGTGTTTTCAAATGGACAGCCCCCACGTGTCTGCCCCACCACACCCCTGGGCCATTTAAAAGGTGGCCCGCCAGATGTGCGGGCAGAGCAGGCGGTCCCTGCTCCACATCCAGGAGCACCCCGCCAGTGAAACGGGCAGCCCAAATCTGGGGCACTGGCCAGAAGTGGGGCTGCTGTCCAGCTGCTCGGGAACTGCAGCCCTGGCTCTTGGCTGAGGGTCGCCCGGGCAACACCACAGAGTTGCGGGGAATTTGCCCGCAACTCTATGGTGCGTGGGCGCGCCGCACAGGCGGACTGTGGGCCATGGCAGCTGCCGGGTCGTTTAAACCTGACCCAGGCCAGGCTGCAAGTAGGCAAACGAAAGGGCCTGCCCCCGGATCTGCTCCGGGGGTGAGTGCCCCTGCATGTGTGTGAACACACGCAGTGGTATACTGGTCCTTACCCAACACAACCAACGGGGGGGCTAGGAGAGATTGCAAATACTCGGAGGAGGAAGGCCAGAGAGAGGATACTGGGAGCTAGGAAAATGGGGACATGCTGGGGCAGGGGGCTGTGCTGGATGGGGGCTGGGAGGGGATTAAGGGAAGCAAGGGGGCTGGGAGGGAGACCTCCTTATCTCCCCCCCCCCCCGGCACAACCATTAACAGCTCTAACCGCTGTCGTTCGCTCCAGCCTGGCAGCGCAGAGAACGGGAAAGGGCAGCAGCTGAAGGGGGGGGGGGTTGTTTCCTGGGCCAGTTTTAATATAAGAGGAAAGGGAGAATGACAGGCTGTTTAATTGCCCAGACGAAGGGGTTTGTGGGGTGCACCCAGCTTAGGGAGGAGGGAGCAGGATCAGTTGGCAGCCCCCCCATCCTAGTACCAAATTAAGGGGCACCCCCCTCAGCTGCCGCACTGGCCGAACTGCCTAGAACGTTCATCTCCTTTAAGCGGAGCTGCTCTTGGATTTTACCACATCGCACGGTTGGGTTTTAGAAGGAGGGGTACAGGCACTAGGGGGCGCTGCAATTTTATTTGGTTTTGGTTTTACTTACTAAAATGAATGGAAGCCCCATCCGCTTTAGTTACTAAGGACACAACAGCAAGTGAATATGCAAACAACATTAATCTGCTTTAATTCTTTTTTGCTTTTGTATTAAAAACAATTTAAAAATCAAAAATCAATCAATCAATCACCGTGCATGCACAAAATGGCCACGGGGACCATTCGACGCACGCGCATCATTTTCCAAAATGGCAGCAGCAGCTCCACCGCCATACTGGGAAAGGGCAGCCAGTCTCCACGTGCTACGGTGGCCAGACATGCAAATTTTAGAGGACACATGAGAAATTCAGGTTGCAGGGCTGCTTTGGCGCCCAGGCAGCCCTGCAACCTGTATTTCTCATAACTGTCCTCTAATATTGGCATATCTGGCCGCCCTACTGCACGCCTTGGGTCATTTCGCGGCCCCTGCGGTGGGCCAGGGGCGCCCAATTTGAGATCCCCCCCGGGGTATGCCGGGTGGTTACCGCGGGGAGGGAGTTCTTGGTGGCCACGCCTCGGCTGTGGAACTCTCTCCCGTCGGAGGCCCATTTCCCCCTGGATCTCCCCTCTTTTCGTAAGTGCTGTAAGACCTGGCTGTTCTGTCGGGCCTTCGGGGTGGGTGGGTAGGGTTGGGGGTATTGGGTAGCCACTATTTACAGGTTTATATTTTATGTGCCCGTTTTTATTTATATTTGTGATATTGTATTTTAATGATTTTATGGTTATATTTTATTGTTATATTTTATGTTGTACACCGCCCCGGGTTGCCAATGTGCAAGAGGGTGCGGGCTACAAATCTTTCGTAAATAAATTTTTAAAAAATATGCAGGATGGCCATTGTGCGTCTACAGACCAGCTGCCCTTTTCCAAAATGGCGGCGACACTGCTGCTGCCATTTTGGAAGAGGGCGCAAATGCGTAGAATGGTCTCGCGGCATAGAATGGTCCGGTGGCTGTTTTGTCCATACGCAGCGGTTTATTTATTTTTTTAATACTTTTTTAAACAAAAACAAAAATGTATGAAAACAAATGGGTTTTTAACAAAAAACTGAAAATGAATGTTTGGGGTTTTTTTTAAAAGAATCTAGAATGAAAACGAAGATCGCCTTATTTCCCATCACGGTTTCTGAGACCAGTCCCTGAGAGCACTATCTTGCAGGTACCACCTACCCGTCAAGTTCGTACAGCTAAGGCGCACAGAGAGGTGTTCTCAGTGGCTGCCCCACTATTATGGAACTCCCTTTCCCTGGAGGTTTGTTTAAGATCTGCTCGTCTTCTGGAAGCCATGCAAGACTTTTCTATTTAGCCAGACATTTGGCAGGAGGGGGTAGGGTTTGAAGAAATTTGGAACAGGAGATTGTAATTGATTTTTAGGTGTGTATTTTTTAAAATATAGATTTGTACGCACTGTAACCTGCCCAGAGTTCTCAGGAGAGGATGGGACAAAAATCTGAATAAATAAATTTGCAAAACTGGTGACAAAGTTGTGAGAATTGGTAACCCTGTGCTACATAGGCAGGAAACAGAAAAAAATGGGGAGGATGGCGTGCTGAGCTCCGGAACCGACTGCTTCCTAGCAAAGCAAGTGAAGAATAAAAGCAAAGAACACAGGAGAAAGCTGCCTTATACATGCCAGAGCAACAGGAAGTGATATTTATTTATTTACATTTATTTGCCGCCACTGCCCGCACCTCCTGCTTCCACAGTTCGGGGTGGTTCACATCTTAAGACAAACCAATAAAAACACATAAAAGATTAAAATAATCCAGGCAGAGCATAAAAACATAATTTCCCATGCCTTACCCAACCGTCACGCGTCTCCCTCACCAAAGGCTTGGCGGAACAGTCAGGTCTTGCAATGTCGTCGGAAAGAGGGGCGGTCCGGGGACAGGCGGATATCAGACATAGGGGAGATAAACACTGGATTCTGGGATCACCACTCACATAACAGGGCAGGACTACATGACCCTTGGAATCCCTTTCAGTTAACCATAGCGTCCCAAGATCCCTTGCGACACTGGTTAACAGCAATTATGGTCCAGACTCTTTATGTATCAATGAGCTGCTTTTGGACAACACGCTGCTGTTTAGTCTCCCAAAAGGAAAAGGCGGAGCCAATGTATTCAACAGCATGCTTACTGAGCAACCAACCTAGTAAGGTCCTCCCTCAGCAAAAAATAATTTTACATCTATCAAAGACAAAATGTCTACATTGGGTAAAAACGGACGCACAGGTCCCCGGCCCAGCTCACCGCAGCCAACACGGCCCGCGTCAGGGAGGGGCAGTGAATTCTTACGCCCGCCGGCGTAGAGCGATCCCGCTGTCCGCGAAACCCAGGTAAGGCGGGGAGCTAGACAAACGTGCAGGTGGTCAGCGCCGCCGTGACAGGCAGCCACGGCGACCCTGAGGAGGGGATGGCGGGACCGAACACGCGTTCTAGCCTCCCTTGGCCCACGTGGGCGGCCCTTAGCCTGGGCTGCGTCCTCGGAGATTTGCAAAGGTCGCAGCCCAAGCTCGCCAGCTACCCAGGGCAATCCTGGGCTAACGTCTGGCTGTGTGTACACACACGTGTTGGCGGGTCCCAAGACGCAGCAAGCCACCGTCATGCGGGTTTTTATCCACTGACAGCTGTAAGAGTTATTTGTGAGCGAAAGGAGTTTCTTTCTCAAGAAGAAAGAAACTTTTAGGTCCAGATCTAGTGAAGATTAGTCCCTGTAGCTGCCGACCTGTGGAAACACAGACTTTTTTATGCTCAGCTCCAGTGAAGTAAAAAAAACAGGGCTTCAAAATCATAGATCGGACACCAAAACTAAAATAAAACAAATCCTGAAACTTTGAATAAAAACAAACCATTTTTGTCTTAAACAAAACAAAATGTTTGGGGGTTTATTTGTCTACCAGTGTCAGAGTCTTTGAAGACCCCTGGCAGTCACTTTTCAATCATGAACATTGAAATGATCAGGAAGGGCTTTAAGAAAACACCTAAAAATCACAGGAGCCAACAACCTGGAAATGTTTTTCTTCTTCTTTAGATTTTAGCTTTTAATTGGAAACCAAATGAGGTAATTCCCATTTCAGTGCTGCAGCACCCCCACCCACTCCCCCAATCTCTCAGACTGTAAGCCCTTGAGCAGGGACCATGTCTATTCAATTACTTTGTAAAGCACCAGGTACATTGCTTGCGCTATATAAATGCTTGCTAATAAATAATAATAATAATAATTCTGCATCATCCTCTTACCAAGATTAGGACTTCTCTATTCACAAATGTGTCCTGAAATAGATAAACCTGTTTTAATTTGCCCCTTTGGGGCAAGTCTCTTTATGGACATTTCTTCAGAACAAGGGTACAATCCTGCTCCCATGGAAGTCTATGGGAGTTAAGCCAGTGAATTCCATGGGAACCAAGTGTCTTATTACAACTTTATTTAATAAGAGTAAAAATTTACTCTATTAATTGGTTTAATATTTTTCATTATTAAAAACCCCGTTATTAAAAAAGAAAGACTGTAACAGGGGGTGTTTTCAGACATGACACTAGCCCCAGTTTAACCACACTTGAACATTTCTTATGCATGCTGCAGGGCCGTATTGGTGCATGCTGCATAGCCCTGCAACATGCATAAGAAATGTTAAAGTGTGGGTAAACTGGGGTTAGCGTCATGTCTGAAAACACCCAGGGACTACGTGGATCTGCCTGGCCCTTTAAGAGAGGGTAGCACTGGCGGGAGAGCAGGCGCTGGTGGAGTAAGGGAGAGTGGGGCCCTGGGCATGACCAGGCCAGCTGAAACCATAGATGAGGGACATTGGTAACCTGGCTTTAGGAGGCACCGTGATCAGTCAGGGAGGAAACCCTACATAAATGGAGTATGTATATATACTCAGACATTGCATGGTGAGGAACTGTGACAAGGAATAATATAAATAAAAAGGGACTTTAAGAAAGGTCCTGCGAGGGCCTGGGTCTTTGCAGCTGGAGTCTGCAAATACTTACGGTGCCCTGTTACAGAGATCAAACTACAGTTTTGCTGCTGGACCTTATCCATCCCATAGGCATATGTCCTAATCCTGTAAATACCACCGAACGCAGTCCTTACTACCATTTTACTCACAGAAGTAAAATTACTCACATGTGTTCAAACTAGGGCTGAATAGTAACAATTTTATTTGCGAGTATTTCAGGGTTTCCAAGGACCGGCTCTGAGCGTTCAGCCTCGGTATTTCGTAAAATAAAACCAAGTACCGAGTATTTTCCAAGTGCCCTTATATAAGGGCAGGAAAAGCCCTTTCTTGTTCCTCATTCAAGGATTTTCCAAGTACCCGAGTACTGGCCAATTCTTCAGTTACTCGGTAAAACCAAGTCGAATACGGAGATACCTGGTAATAACAGAGTAGTTTCAAATACAGAGTTTCAGCACTAGTTAAAACTGACAGCATGGAGCTCTCAAATTATATCTAGCAGGTTAACCTTCTAGCTAATCTAAGCGACAGGCAAGCAGCGCACAGAGCCTAGATAATTTATAGAGGTGGAAACAGAGGAGACAGAAGCAGTGCAATCAAATTTCAGTGACCAGAGAGTGCTCAGTGCTACAGGCTGCAATGACCAGCACAGGAAACCTTGAACTTTGTCCCGATGCGAAGAGCGGCAGAAACAGAATGAATTAGTGAATTAGGTTTGTTAAAGCATAAGCTATTCTGAAAGCTCTGTAAAAAAAACCCATCAGACGTAAACGCATCGTTGTAACAGAGGATGCGACAAGTCATAGGAATTCAGCAAAGCTTTCACGTTTTCCTTCTGATAAAAGGGGCAGGCGCAGCCCTGAAATTTAGATTCAGGCTGAAAGTAAAAGTAACTAGGACAGAAACAAAAGTGAAACTGTGCATTCTCTCCCTGTGCAGACTATGCTAGTCAAAGAAAGGAAAATGCATTCACGGCAGAAAGCCTGGGAGGGTCTAAAAAAAACGTTCAAATTTGCACACACAGACACACACACGGGCAACTGCTCAGAGTGCACCCTTGTGTTTGCCCACGTCCAGCCCTACCCGGGTCCGTATTAAACAGACCTGGCGGTTGCCCTGGTCCACAATCCACCCTGTGTCCCCCCCCACCCGCATCGCCACCATAGAGTTGTGGGCAGATCACTTGATGCTCTAGGCTGCCGCCAGCAACTCTATGGTGTTACCCCGAGCAACCATCGGCCCAAGGCCGAGCTAGAGCCGCCGTCCACCGAGCAGACGGACCGCAGCTCCGCCTCGGGCTGGTACCCCAGGTGTGGCCAGACCGCTCCGCTGGCGGTGCTCCGGGACGTTCTGCCTCGCCGTCTGGCAGCACGCCTTTAAACAGACGGGCCACCTTGCAGGCAGGCCCTCATCTCTGCTCCCTTCCCCGGAGCTCAGTCTTTCAGTGCTTGGAAGTAGGAACTGGATGCAGGGGTCGGATCCAGGAACTGGGAAGGGGGGTCACATAAAAAATTAGCCATGGGCAGCATTTGGCCACTGGGCCGGAGGTTCCTCCCCACGCCGGCTTTTAGGCATCCCACTTCAGAGCAGGGGGCCTTGACTAGGATGACCCATGAGGTCCTTTATGACTAGGGTTTGCCACCTAGACAAATTTTTAAGGCGCACTTATGAAAAATACAGGTTGCAGGGCCTGCATTGGATTTTTCATAATTTGCCTAGGTGGCAACCCTATTTCCAACTCTGCAGTTCCAGGATTTAATGAAGAATGCCGGAGGAGGGGGGGAGGAATCATAGTTGTGTTAAAATTTTCTTTGAGAACTGGTTTTATGCAGCGCAATGCCTTAGAAAGCAAGACAATAAAGCTGCAGTCGTATAATGTATTTATTTATTCACACTTATACCCTGCCCTTCCCCTAAGGTTCAGGGTGGTTTACATCATATAAAAACGCCTAAAAACGTGACCAAAAATCCCTTTAAAAAAACTCCACCCAACCCCCTAAATCTCCCCACCCAAGCCTATCTATCCCTGCTTGCCAAATGTCTGGCCAGACAAAAAGGTCATTATACTGCTTCCGGAAGGTGAACAGGCTCAGGCTTAGACGAATCTCCGAGGGAAGGAAGTTCTATAATTGGTGAACTAGTCCAGGTTTATTTCAAGAATTTTATAGCGCCACAGCAATAACCATAAATATCCAATTTTGAAAGGAAGGCCTTAACTACCATGCTCTTTTTTCCCCTCATAGACCAAATTAGCCACACCTTCCCAGTCTTATTTCCATTAATGGAATTTTCAACCATCTGCCTTTGTCGGTCTCTGCTAGTACGGACGTTTTGGAGATCCCAAAGCTTGCATGCTTTCACCATCACAAGCTGGTCCAATAAAAGATATCTCAATTTTTTTGTGTAGCCTCTCGCCAGTGGTGTGGTGGCCCCGGACTCGGGTCTAATGATGCCCCCTCCTACAGGGCTAGGGGATGGGGGTCTCCCTACATGGTGGCCATCATAACGGGGTTCCCGGCCAACCTTGGTCTCCTCCCACAAAGGTGGTGGTGCCTTCCCACCTCCCAGCAAGCCCTCGTCCCCACATGTCGGAGAGGTGCAACACCGCCAGTAAGGAAGACTTAAGAGTGGGGACAGTACTCCACCCCCACTCACTCTGAAAACTACTTAGCAGCAGGGCTCTTTCCACTGGGCCCAAGCACTGCTAGAAATGCTCAGAGTGGATGAAGGCAAAGCATTGGTCCCACTTCCTCCTCTGCCCAAGGGTACCTCTAGGGTCCAGGGCGCAGGTCCAACTGAACCCCCTCATGCCATAGTAGCTATGCCCCTGCCTCTCACATAATGACAACTGCTAAAATACATTCCATCAAGAAAAGCCACAAAGTCACCGGTCCCCCGTTGCTCCACTCCTTTCTGTTGGAAGCACTTTAGTTGAAAGGCCAATTAGGACACATCCCCATTGTCATACATAAGCACATTCAACTGCTCTCTCCTTTATATTCTGAATTAACATTCTGCAAGCCATTTGCACCAGATTAACCTCTGTTAATGAACTTTATTCCTATTACTCCTTCTAACACCTACTCACCATCCAGCTGTGAATTCCCCAACCTACGGTACTTACCTGATTCAGAATATTCCTTGATTTAACATAGTGGATAATCCTTTCCCAACCCATTAGGCCAATTCAGAAAGACCTATTTAGCACTTGAGGCAGAGTTGTTTCACAGCAACATATTTTGGTGCAGTTTAGCGTATGAACATAAACATCAATTTGTCTTCTTTTCAAATAAGATTGGAGGCATACTAGTTTTTGGTAGGGGTGTGCGATACATTTCTGCTTTTTAATTTTAATTACTAAAACAAACAAAGCCCCATTTCATTTTAGTAATTCAACTATGAAAACAATAAGCAAGGGCAACAAACACAGACGAAAAAGAAAAAAAAGCATCCATTTTCATTATAATTTTTTTTTAAAAAACCCAACGACTCGGCAAGCGCAGAATGGACACCAATGGGTTGCTCTGCACGCGCGCAGTGATTTTTAAAGTATTTTTTATTTTAAATTTTAGACCATTTGCACGAGTGCTCTTTCCCAAAATGGTGCTGGTAGCCATTCTCTTTCCTGCCCCCCCCCCCCCCCNAGTGGTACTAGCAGGGGCTTGAATGCAACGGCGGAAAGGGCTCCTGTGTTTTTACCATTCTGTGTTGCTGCACGGCTGCATGAAAACAGCATACAAGAGAAACTTAGGCCTCCTGGCGCACTTGGTGCCCGATGCCAGGAAGTCTCCTTCTTAACGTCGTCTGTCCAAAACCATCACTGATGTCCTTTGAAACACACACGCCTATTCTGCTATACAATCGCATGCTCATGGAAATCGACACGAGGACTGACTAAACAAGACTGAATCAGAAGACTTTGGTTTTGCATAACGATGGGAAAAAATTCTGCAGAACTAGAGGACAAACGAGAATTTTTATCCTATTTGGAACCCTTGCTGGCCCATCATTACTGGCCATTTTTTGCACGGATGCCGTCCACCCCCTGGGTGTGCGGGCAGGTGTGTGTGATGGGGGGGGGGGGCGTCCATGCGAACGGCGCAGCGGCGGGTTAGGGGGATGGGTGTCCGGTGCATACCCATCTCCACCCATCACCCACCCGAAAAAATGGAGGAGGCTCTGTGCGTGGAGGTGGATGTGCGCCCGTGAGAAAAGGAGCACATCGACCTTCATCCACCGCATCCGTCCAAAAAGAGCCGCTGAGCCAAGCCTACCATCATCTGCCGAGGACTCGATATATCTGAGATATAATGAAAAAATGTGTCACCGAAAACCGTTCAAACCACCCATCTGCCAAATAATCTATAGATCATCACAACAATCCTTAAATCGGACACCTTTTTTAGAGAAACAAGAACTACTTACCGATCGATCGATTATATATTTTTATTCAGAATTTCGTTAATGATTTATTTACACGAGTCTGCTTTCCACTATTGTTTCGCTTTTGCTAATGCTACAATTGTATCAATAATCCTGTCTTTAACAAACAATTTATAATTTTTAAACAAGAAAAGAAAAGAAACACAGAAGCCTATCCTCAAGTAGGCTGCAGAGAGCGTACGATGGGCTATGAATCTGTTCTGGGCCACGGCCTCACTTTTCTGTAGACTGTAAACCATGAACACAACAACTTCCAGCTGCTCAGCTGGTGCTGAATGAGTTTCACTTTTTAGTTTGCCTGCGATGCTGTCTTTTTCTCTCTTTTTTGCGCTTAGTACAAACAGAAACCTAATTTTAGTTTCGCTTTTTCTTTTCTAAGAGAGACTGTGTGATTGAGCTGGATAAGGAAACTAATCCTAACTACTTGGGCCTACACTTCTCAAGAGAGAATCATCTAGAGTAGGGGAGGGGGATAACAAATATTTATATTTTATAAATCATGAAGGAGTGGGCAGGTGGTGGGATTAAAGACTAACACACTAGAGATAAAGGGCCAGGTTTCTAGTGTCTGTTCCTAGTTCTGCTCTGGATTTCTTCTGTTATTTCGGCCAAGGCTTTTTATCTTGATATTTCAAATCTGGATGCCTCAAGTTAGGCACCTCAATTGGGCTTGTTTTCCGAGCTGTCAATCATTCACATCTGCCTACAAATTAAGAAAATAAAAGAACAGTCAAAAGTCAGGCCACTAACGTAGGTATCTAACCGTGGGCATCCAAGCTTGAAAGTTTTGACCTGTGTCTCTCAGCTCACCTATTTGCACAATAGAGACAATGTTCACTGGCCTGGCATAGCACTTTGAGATCCATAACACGAGCTGCCTTTGGGCAGGAGGGGCGGGATGCAAGTTTTAAATAAATAATTTTTTAAAAAAATTCTTTCCTCTGTAGAAATATAAATTTATATTAAATAAACTAACTTCGTACAGGTCTTAAAAGCATCCTTAAAGGACTTAGGCCCTGCTTGGTATCTTGGTAGAGAAAATAAAAATCAAATCAAAGTATTCCTCCCCCTCCCAGTGCACAATTAAGTTGTAGAACTCTTTGCTGGAAGATGTGGTCAGACAGTAACATAGCTCGCTTTAAAAAAGGGTTGAATAAGTTTGTAAAGGATAGGTCAACATGGCTTATTAGTTGCGGGATGCCATTTTGTCTGCTGGGAGTAAATAGAGAATGGATCAGTCTATTACGACCTGTTGGGTACTTCTCTGAAGCAACTAGGAATGGCCATGTCGGAGACAGGATGCTGGGCTCGATGGAACACTGGTCTGACCCAGTACAGCACTGCTTACGTTCTTAGCTATTGTTCAAGTGTGATTGCTGTGATTTCAATGCTAGTTTGAATAACTTGTGAATCCTGCATCTTTGTTTAAGATATGAACTACGAATTATGATAAATGTCTTTCCTAGATTGTAAGCCCCTTGGGGCAGGGACCTGTCTAGGTGCCAGTTAATAATAATAATAATAAATAATAATAAATATCTCAGAGACTGTAATGTGACAGGCAAGGAAAGTTTTCTAAGCAATGATCTCAATTATAAATATTTGCATGTATTTATTTACATTTATACCCCAACCCAGGACAGCTTACAACATAAAGACATAAAAAACACATTTTAAAAATCCCCTTACCCCCCTCCTACAACCCAACAAATAGTGAAGCCACTTTTTAAATATTGTGCTACGTATTTTAGAACAAGAAAGCACTTCCTGGCTACCATGATTTCTTAAAGTTAAAGTTATTTTTTTTTTAAAAGCAGTACCACATTTTGCTTTCAGCCTGGGAGACGTTTCTAGTTGTACACAATTGTCGACTGGCCATTATTCATTGGCTGGTTAGTTGTACATTGACAACATTCCTACGGTTAAAGTGATTAAAAATGGAGCAGGTGCAGAGCTACAGGGGAGAAGGGAATTTGCTTTAAGAGAGAATGTGATCTGGAATTTGCAGAAGGAAATATAATCCTGAGAGGCAGAATAAAACAAGATGAGCCACATATTTATAGAACACTGAGAGTTACTTATTAAAGAGAAACTTTCACAGTTGGGAAAAAAAACTGAAAAACCCAATGCGCCCAGAGGAAAAGAAACTCATGGCTGGTATTTTTCTGCCACGTCAGCTTCTCCTATCACAGAAGTACCAGGCTGCGTCAGACCAATGGTCCATCGAGCCCAGCATCGTCTCTGACAGCGGCCAATTTCAGTTGCTTGGGAGAAGCACCCAACAGGTCCCAATGGGGCAATCCATTCCCTGCTGCTCACTCCCAGCTCCCAACAGTAAGCATTACGTCCCCTAAACCTACTAAGCTAATAGTGGTTTCAGTTCGGAGGTTCCTTAATGTTTGCAATTTGATCCCTTCCTTTTTTCTTTTTTTTTCTGGATTCATCACAGGGTATTTTCAGACGTTACGGTACCACACTCAACCACGGTGAAACCCCTGTGGCGGTGGATGGTCCCGTAACGTGTGTTTGCGCACCGCCAGATGTTCACCACGGTGAACCACCGGCGGGTGAGCAAAATAACCACGTTTTCGAGGATGGTCTGGGCACCATCCCCGAAAGCGTGGTCAAAGTGATTCCCGCCGGGGGTGAACTCCCGGCGGGAATCACTTTTTGCCCCAACAGACGTGATGTTACCATGCTCAACCACGGCGGGGTTGAGCGTGGTAACGTCTCGTCTGCCCCCTGACCACGGCCCAGAATTGGCGGTCATGCTCACCGCCGATTCCGGGCCGTGGTCAATACCCCGGAGGGCGGGCGGCCTCGGAGGTGTGTGTGTGTGGGGGCTGTACAGTCGTAGGCTGCGCCACGCGGCCCCGCCCCCTCCCCGATTCCACTGGGGAATCAATAGGGTGATTCCATGACGGGGCCAACAGGGCCCCCGTCACGTCTGAAATCACCCACAGAGTTAATAGAGTTGGGAGGGACACCGAGGGCCACCTAGTCCAACCCCCTGCTCGGACGCAGGATGATTAGCGTTAGGGTGGCAACTTTCAGGCCCAGGGAGGACAAAAAGGCAGGAGGAGGCAGATCCGTGACACAGATTCAGGACCTGGACCACCTTCCTCCCTCAAGCACTGCTGCCTTCAACATCTACGTGGTCCTTCAAGCTTGGACTCATTTTCAAAGTGATCCATGGGGAGGGAAAGGTACCCTATGACTGAATTAGCATCATCTAGAGAAGAGCTACAGGACGTGAGTTTTCTTGTGAAACTTATGGACACTTTTTTGTGCCGTTTTGGTTGCTTTTACTAAACAAGCGGTCCTCTGTGTAGGTCAACACCCAGGGCGAGTATGAACCCCACTTACATCAATGGGGCCCTCACCAGGGATGCCCTCTGCCTAGAGCAGGAATGGGGAACCTTTTCCCTCTCGGGGGGCCACTCTGAAAACCAGTACACGCTCCGAGGGTCGCAGAGAAGCCAGGGACGGGTGTCCTTGAGGAGTGCGTTCAGGAGGAGAAGGGTCCAAGATGATAGATCTGTCCCCAGCCCTTGACAGCATGCCCTCCTCTCTGCTCCCTTCCCCTGAACTCAAGTCGTTCAGTAGTTGGGGGAAGGAAGCGGATTCAGGAATTGGAAAGGGGGCCAAATAAAAAACATCTGCAGGCTACCTTTTCTTTTCTTTATTTATTATCCATTTGCCTTTAGAAGATCTACCGCGGGTTCCCTCGGGCCCAATTTGTCCTCTTCCCCCTGACCTTCCCCTTTTAAAATGGATCCATAATTTTCCTCGCTGCCTTTCCCAATGCCTGCTAGTCTTTCCCCTTACTCTTACTGCCGGCCCTCCTCTGCTGACTGCTGCTACCAACCTCTTTGTAACCAAGCCAAGCACACGCACCTGAGACTTCGCATCCGCTTAAATGTTTGTCTGTCTTCTCCCCTGTCTCTCCCACTGTCCCCTCTCCCTGTCTCCCCCTCCTTGTCTTTTAGATTGTAAGCCACAGGCAGGGACTGTGTCTATTTCTATGATCTGTACAGTGCCAGGTCACACGACTGGCGCTATATAAATGTTTATAATAATAATCATCATCATCATCATCTTAGGGTTGCTTTACTGCATTAATTCTGCGACGTGCTCCAAGCACCATTTAGCAGGGGTGGGCCGTGGCTCAGCTGGTAGAGCGCAGGCGTTTGCATCTATAAAAGGTCCCAAGTTCAATCCCCGGCATCTCCAATTCAGGATTTCTGGCACGCCTGGGTGAGGCCTCGGCCGGAGAGCCGGATTTGAAACCCTGCTGCTGTGCCAGGTTGCTGACTCAGTTAGGCAGCTCCTTATATCCTTACTATATAAATAAAATGAGCTAATAAGAATTATTTTATTTTCATAGCACTCCCCACCCCGCCAAACAGTCCTCGGAGCGCTTCACAACATAAAAAGATTATAAAACAATATAAAACAGACAGGTCACCAGGAGCACAACACCAGTGCTCCGATCTCTGCACTGGCTGCCTATAGTGTTCTGGGTCCGATTCAAGGGGTTGGTTAATACCTTTAAAGCCCTTTACAGCCTGGGCCCCGCCTACCTGCAGGACCGCCTCACACCTCGCGTCCTGGATCAGCCCCTGTGATTGGCCGGGGACGCCCGCTTGGTGGCCGCGTTCGAGCGGACGTTCTCGGTGGCCGCGCCGCAGCTACGGAAACTCCCTCCCGGTGGAGATTCGCCTCTCCCCGGATCTCCTCTCCTTCCGCAGACAACGCAAGACCTAGCTGTTTCACCAGGTGTTTGGTGAGGGGGACGGGTTGGTTTCATTTTTGTTTTAAAGGTAATGGTGTTTTTTTTACCGGATCCTTTTATTGTGGATTTTAATTATGGATATATTATTATGTATTTTTACTCTTTTTACCGTTTTTATATAGGATGTACACCGCCCCCGGCTGCGGTTTGGCAGGAGGGGGCGATATAAAAACAGTATAAATAAAATCCATTTAAAATATAAATCCATTTAAAAACAATTTCAAAAGGGGAAAGGTACAAAAGGAAGAGAAAACACATTAAGGGGAAACCAGGGGTGGATCTTAAAAGCCCCTGGACAATAAATAAGCCAGCAGGTGCTTTTCGATGGCGAGGAGGGAGAAACCAAGACAGACATCTGGAGGGAGCGAGTTCCAAACTGGGGGGGGGGGCCCGTCACAGCAGAGGCCTGATCACCCGCGACTTAAGGCGCGATTCCCTGGCAGCGGGTGGTTTCTGAGCGCAGATACCCATCAGCACGAGGCTCCAGGAACAGATCTCGAATACAGCCAGGGCCTAGACCGTTCAGGGCCTGGAAAACCAGCAGCGCAATCTCAAATTGAGTCCGCCACTCTACAGGCTGACGATGCAGAGAACATGTAATATATATACGATCGCGTAACTTGCTCCTGCAGCGTGACGTATGCAAGCAGCCGTCTGCTACCACTGTGCAGGCAGGAGGCCTCCACCTACCTTCCGTCACACGACAGACTCAAGGCCTAAAGCAGGAGAAAGGATCAAATGATTCCTAGCCCTGCCACCCCTACACACCGATAAGGCGAAGGGATCTGCAACTGCTGATAAACCGGCACAGTACAGCCTAACGAACAAACAAGCAATTGTTTCTCACCATGCTGTTTACGCACTGGATTCCAAACCGGGAGGTGCTGTTTGTACAGATTATGAAACTGTGAAACTGCAATTAACGCTGTTGGATGAGGGCAACACGGAACGGCCAGTGTATTTAGGGACTGCTTAAGACACGTTTGGGAGACACTGATCCCATAGAGAGAGAGAGAAACTAAAAGTTCAGCATTTCACTTTAATCACAGAGAAATGTGGATTTTTGTTGGGGGTTTTTTAATCAGAGAAAAAAAATTTATTACAGAAAACAAGGATCCTTGTTCATCGCAGACTGTTAATTTAGTCACAACCAATTCTTCTGAAACATCGAATAATCGTGATCATAATAATCAACCTCATCAGGCTGTTGTGAGGGTGAAATAGAGAAGTAATCTAAAGCACTTTGAACACTGATGGCACTACAGAAATTATTAATCGTAATCCAGTGTGACAAAAAACAAACAAAACAAAACCAGTTCCTCCAGACAAATAGCAGTCTGTCAATGCCATACATCATTCGAATTCAAGTTATTTATGGGAAGAGTGCAAGAATCTGATTTATTCTCACCTGTGTATTTTGGTCACAGTGACATGCAGAGTTTGCATAAATCTTTTTTTTTTTTTTTTTGCCTTCTTGCCTTTTTTCTTGCATCCAGGTAGCTGAAAAACAGCCCCTGATGTTAGCATCCGGCCTGTTTGCTCATTTAAAAATGACCCCGTAGGTCCCAAAACCATGACTTCCTTGGCAAGGCTACAATACTGACACTATTTATTTTATTGATTTTATAAATTTCTACCCCACCCCTCCTGCCTCAACTATGTCTCATTGTTATTATTTATCAACGCATCTGGTGCTGTACATTCACAATGGTAGAAACAGGTCTCTGCCCCAGAGGAACTTACAGTCTAGAATGGACAAAGGACTACTTTGGGAGGGGCAGAGATGCATTCATAAATCCCACCGACTTCAATAGATGATTCATAAATGGATTTCAAGATTGCTACCATACAGCACCAAACGTGCTCCCGCTCAAACATTTTAAGAAAACAGTCCTTGATTCGCACATCTCTAATACGGGTGATATAACACAGTGATGTTTCCGTAACAATAAGTGACTTCAATTAGAATGATAATGATTACTATGTCACTAGAAAACAGTCAGTGCCATTGACTGGGTCAGACTAATGATCCATCCAGCCCAGCATCCTGTCTCCGACAGCGGCCAGCCTCAGTTGCCTCAGTAGGTTACAGGAAGGTAATCACCCAGCTCCCATCAATCAAGGGGATCATTCCCCTGACAAACCGTAACTAGTAACCCTTTAGGGACCTGGCTTCCAAAAAATTCATCCAATCCCCTTTTGGACTCAAGCTACTCTTCCTGCTTGCACAACCTCCTCCAGCAAGGAGTTCCACAGATTTCGTTGGGTGAAAAAGCATTTCCTTTTTATTTGCTTTAAATCTGCTGTCGGTTAATTTCACAGAGAGGCCCCTTGCTAGGGCTGCCAGATATGCCATTTTTTACCAGGACGCTGATGAAAAATACATTGTATTTTTCATCAGCGTCCTGGGAAAAAAATGGCATATCTGGAACCCTAGCCCTTGCTTCTACTTTTTAAAGAAAGAGTAAATAGCAGCTACCTATTTCACAATCCACACCATTCGTGGTCAGTCTATCCCCTTTCAGTCAAGCTGAAAAGCCCTAAACCTATCGAGCCTTTCCTCTTACGGAAGCCGCTCCAAGGCTTGGATCATTTTTGTTGCTCTTCTTGGCACTTTTTCCAGTTCCGCTAGGTCTTTAAACAAACAAACAAAGACAGGTTGCAAAGACTGACACCCGCACAACACCCCAAAAGGTGCGTGCAAAGGATTAAACACTCAAGACAGCAGAACAGGCCAATTAAAAACGACACACAGAAGAGGACATCCACACCCCTACGACTACATTTTCGTAAAGCGCCAGGTACATCGCTGGCGCTATATAAAGGCTAATAAATAATAATACATTGCATGCATAAAGCCTCGCCCAACAATCGTCTCATCTTTTCGATGCCAGCTTTCGCACAAAACCCCCTATTCGATCCATCTCCTACTCACGTGTAACAGGGGTGGGAATCTCTGGCAGCGTGCTCTCCTGCTCTCCCATACTCCAGTTTCTTCCGGCTGGTCCCTAGTTTGACAGGGCCAACCCTGTCATCCTTTTTTGGGTTCTCCCAAGCATTTTACATGCCTCCAGCTGACCCAACAAACCCCTTCCCATCCAAAATCCAGATGGGTCCTTTGTCCTTTGTGCACAATCCAGGCGAGTTGGGGGGAAGGTTTGAGAGATTGGGGAGAGGGGGGGGGGGGGAAATCTAATCCACTCCCCAGCAGCTGGATTCCACAGCCGAGTCCCTTCTCTCTGGGTGGGGGATTGTCACCCACTCTGCAAGACAAACCGATCAATCACTCCCGGCGGCTGGCAGCCGGCTCGGGATGGGCGCTCGCCTCGGGGCGGCCAATCTGCATTGCAAAAGGGAGGCTCGCAGGAACAAAAAGGGAAACATCATGGAGGCTCGGGGAGGGCCCGGGAGGGAGGCTTTGCAAAGCCCCCCCCATCCGCCTGGCCCCAGGAAGTGAAAGCGCCGCTCGCGTCGGGAAAGGCAAAGGGGAGGAAGGGGGGGGGGGAAAGAAGAGAAAGTGAAAACTGACCCGGAAAGAGTCGCTTTGCCCTTGCCCAAAAGGTGTCTACTTCCCCCCCGCCCCGCCCCAAGGTCAAGGCAGCCGCAGCCTGGCAAGCGGGCAGGCGGGCATTGATGAGAAATACAGGTTGCGGGGCTCCCTGCCAGCTGGATTTCGCGCGAGCGTTCTCATGGGCTGCCCAGCCTCGTTGCAAGCCAAAAAAAAGGGAGATTAAACCGCAGCTCCTAAACGGGGGGGGCGGTTTGTTCTTCTTCCAAAACTCCCAGCCATTGACTCTTCCGAGGGGCCAGGGGAGACACGGTAGCAGCTTTCCCAAGCTTGGGGGGGATCTGCCACATCCAATGATCCGAGCAATCCCCTTCTCCACCAGCCCGCGGTGCTAGAAAGCGATTGGTTTGTTTCACTCTAGGGCTGTTTTCAGAGGGACATACTAACTCTCACTGTTTCCAATTGTCCATCCATTGGCTCCACAATGGGGCTGGAGAGGTCAGTCTGATGTGGGGCAGGGGGGGAGATTGTCCATCCATTGGCTCCCAATGTTTCCAGTGGGGCTGGACATGTCATACTGATGTGGGGCAGCAGGGAAACCTGTCCATCCATTTGCTCCCACTGTTTCCAATTGTCCATCCATTTCCTCCCATTATATCCAATTGTCCATCCATTTGCTCTCATTGTTTCCAATTGTCCATCCATGTCCTGCGTTTTAGTATATCCCGTTTTCGGACATGATGTTTAACCAGCCTTGAACATTTCTTATACACATTGCAGGGCTGTACGGGTGCCCTATGCAGCCCTGCAACATGCATAAGAAATGTTCAAGGGTGGCTAAACTGGGGTTAGCGTCATGGCTGAAAACACCAGTTTTCTTCAATAAAAACACAAGCCTCCAGACTGAGGATGTCTCCTTGCAAACGCTCTCATCGGAACCAGCATTATTCCGTAGGGTTAGATTGATCTCTCTGCATATAGAAAATACAGAGATTAGATGTAGGGGAGGGAGGAGTCAATGGGGGAGATTGGTGGGGTGGGGAATTGGAGGGTAGGTTTAGGGTGGGGGCTGGGTTAAATTATTTTAAAAGTGACGTTTATTTTATTATTATTATTATTATTATTATTAACAAACATTTATATAGTGCCAGCAGTGTACCTGGCACTTTACAAAGTAATAAAATAGAC
>QEPC01000343.1:2265601-2291775 GCA_003113815.1 Sphenodon punctatus
CCCCCCCCCCCCCCCCCCCCGCTGCTACAGAAATTGTGTGTTGGCCCAATGGCATTTCCGTGGCACCGACATCCTTTGTTCTTTTCCGACTTCTGCCTGGGAAAGTGCTGCCCCTGCTGCCCTTAGGACAGGCTTTACAGCTGAACATAGAACCATAGAGTTTGAAGGGACACACCAGAGGTCATCTAGTCCAACCCCCTGCTCAGTGTAGGAAATCCACAGCTACAGCATCCCCAACAGATAACTGTCCAGCCTCTGTTTGAAAACCTCCAGCGACGCAGAGCCCACCCCCACCCTCGGCAATTTGTTCCACTGTCGAACAGCTCTTACCGTTAGGAAGTTCTTCTTAACGTTTAACTGAAATCTGCTTTCTTGTCATTTGAGCCCATTATTTCTAGCCTTCCTTTGAGGGGCAAGAAAGAACAAGTCTTTGCCATCCTCTCTGCGACAGCCCTTCAGGGAGTGGAAGACGGCAATCATGTCTCCCCTTAGTCTTCTCTTCCCTAGGCTAAACATACCCAGCTCCTTCAACCTTTCATCATAGGGCTTGGTTTTCAGACCCCCCTGACGCATCTTTGGCGCCCTCCTCTGAACCTGTTCCAATTTGTCAATGTCCTCCTTAAAGTGCGGTGCCCGGAACCGGACACGGTCCTCCAGATGCGGTCTGACTGGCGCCGAACAGGGTGGAACTATGTCTTCTCGGTACTACGTGGCAGGGGGAGAAGAGGGGGTGGGAAAGGTGTCAGATTTCAGGGTTGGAAGGGACTTCAAGGGTCATCTAGTCCAATCCAAGGCAGGATGTCCCCTGCCCTCACAGCATCGTGGACAGATGCTCGTCTAACTGGATTTTGAAGACCTCCTAGGAAGGAGATTTCTTCTCTTTTATTAAGCAGGGGGTTGGACTAGATGGCCTTTAAGAACCCTTCCGACACTAGGATTCTGGGATTCTTAGCCATGCTAGGAATCATTGGCCCATTGTCCAACCCTCCTTATAATTTAAGAACCAACTGAAGCCCATTCCCCCTTGATCCTGCCTCCTGTGTCAGTGGAAGACAAATGTTCACCCTCCTTTTTCCGGGAATCCTTTTTGTGGGGCTCAGGGTGTAGGGGGGAAGCCCCACGGGGAGGGGCCCACAGCAGGCCACTAGCGCTCGTGCCCCACTTCGCCCACCAACAGGCGGGTCCTGGGTGGAAAGAGGCAAGGCCTGAAAAAGGACCCCTCAGGTTAGTGTGGTGGTGGTATGGAGGGCTTAGCCTCTCCCCACCGATCTCATCATTGGGGTGCAGGCCAAGCCACTTCCCAAGCGGGGAAGGCCACAATACACAAACTCCACACAGGGACCAGGACCAGCACGGGGTGTGAAGGGATGGCGTGAGGCAGGGCCCGGTGCAGTACTCCCAGGTAGGGGACGGAAGGGAGGGGAGAGGCGCTCGAATGGGCCCAGGGCACCACGTGATAGACTCGGGGGAACAACACTTACTCGCAGGCACTCTCGCGGTCACACTCGCAGGCACTCAGTCAATCGCTCACAGTCACGCTGGGTTAGGCTCTCTTCGTCTCAGTCACAATCTCCAAGGGGCCAGTCTCGCAGGGCAAGGCTCTGTTTACCGGCGACGCAGCCCTGTCTGTCTCCTCCTTATAAGGGCTGCGTCTGGGCTTGCAGCTGTAGCCGCGCTGAGCGCCGCCGGGCGGGGCCCGGGGGCGTGGCTAGGGGCGGCGGCGTTGCCGGGGTTGGGTCCGGCCTTACTCTATCCCCAGCGTGGTGTTGCAACACGCTGGGGGGCGTGGTCAGCGGCAGCGGCAGCGCCGAGGGTGGGGCTAGCCCTGGAGTCTCTCTAGCGTGTTGTTGGAGCACGCTGGGGGGCGTGGCTAAGCACCGTGGTGCTAGGGTTTGGGCCGCTCCTTCTGTGGGTTGCAGCAGCGGGGTTTTGGGTGAGTCATGGGGACCTCTCGTCCCGGGGTGTCTCCCTCGGTGCCCCTTCTTGCCCCACCTCCTCAGGCCCCATGGCCTGACATTTTAGACAAGGGTGGGGAACTTCTATCCAGGGGACTCACGTTCTGGCTAGTTTCGATTTGGCCCCTTTCCATTCTCTGGATCTGGCCCCCTGGATCCATTTCTTAGCCCGAAACACCCAAAGACTGAGCTCAGGGGAAGGGGGCCTGCACCCAAGGAGCAGGGGGACGGATCCATGATCTGGACCCACCCCCCCATAGGCAACCGGTAGCTGTTGGTGGGGGGGGGAGAGCTGCCCTCCACCTCTGTATGGTCTTTGGAACTTGGGAGAGCTGCTCCCAGCTGCAGGGGGGGGAAGGTAATAGCCACTTCCCAGCAAATTCTCCTCCATCCCTGCTGCCATTTAGAGAAGGAAAAAGGGGGAGAAGGCTAGGGGTGTCTAGAATCCTGTGCCTTTTGGGTGTCCCTTCCCCCTGGCCGTCTGGAATTGCTGGCTTCTAATATGTCTGCAGTAGTGTATGGGCCCAATCCAAGGTTCTGCATGCGCTGGTTGCGTCCGCGCCCCAAACACCCAACATGCACGTACTGTTCACACTGCATGCATCCCCTGCCACTGGCTGCATGCCCAGTACGTGTCCTTTGTGTTCTTGGCGCACACGTGCGACCCCCCCTAAGTGTCCCATCTGATGCAAGTTCTGTGCTTGACCGAACGAATGGGCTTGGGCAGGGACGGAGTGATACCTCCTCAATCTTCTTTCTCCTTGCAGAAACTCCCCTGAGCTTGTCGCACTTCTGCCGACTGAGCCTGAGGCGGGCCGCAGGGCAGCAAGCCCTGGTGAAGATCTCCCAGTTAAACATCCCACCGCGATTAATCCGATACCTCTCCTACAACTGACGACCAACGACAGCGTCTTGAGACCCCGCAATACGAAGACTCTCACTCCTCTCTCCCCTAAAAAACCATTTTAACTTAAAATGACTTGTAAATACTATTTATGAGAGAGCACATCCTCCCCCGCCATCACACCCCGTCCAACAAAAGTAGTAACTTAGTGCTTGTTGGTAATCAGCTTACAGTAGCAATCCTCTTGGACTGTTGTCCCCCCAGGGGAGTTTATACTGTTACGTCCTTTGGTTTGCAAACAAGTAATTTCTCATCCTTGGGGGAGCAGGCTGTAATGGTAATTAGGTGCTAGAATAATTTGGGGGGGGGGCGCGTCCACGTGAAGCCTTCTAGACCCATCTACGTCCTACTGAGGCCATTCTCCAACGAACCATTCATTCAGTGTCATTGGGCCTTACTTCTATTTTACTCCCGAAACGTTCACACAAACAACATTAAACCAGAGTTATTCAGGAGGAGGAAGAGAAATATGTACTGAAAAACCAGGAGTGCAATCTCCCCTTTGGTTTGCATTTGAAGTAACTGTTTGCATGAACACTTATCAATGTGAGGACGGTGACTACGATTCTGTGAGCATGACGTCTCGGCGGGGGAGGGAAATTGACACAGCGTTACTGTGATTTAGTTAAATCGAAATAACTGCCCCACTTTGGTTGGGTTCAGATGAACAGTGTAAACCAAAGTAGAATTGTGTCAATTTCCCCACGTGCTGAGACGTAGGGAGATAACCGAAGCCACAGTGGCAACCTGGCCCGGGTCAGGAGGGGAAGCTGCAGTGGATTCGGTCTGGACCGGGTCTGGCCGCAGAACAAACGTTCACACGGCTCAGGGAGGCGCACGAATGTGCAGCTGCCTGCTCCCCCCCCATGACAGGCAGCCCTGATGGCTCCCTCCGGACCAGGCCAGGCACAGCGGACTAACACACATGATAGCCTGCTTAGGCCTGGTCCGACAGGCCATTGTCTGGGCGTGTTGGCGGCTAGCCCTGGCTGCGATTCCGTAGGTCTCCGGGATCACCACCAACACGCCCAGGAACAATTCCAGGCCAACATCTGGTGACCCACCAACAAACGCGCCAAAACGGGCCACTGTCACATTTGTTTACATCTTTAAGGATCGCTGAACCAAAGCCGCCCTTCTCACACTGGTAAGTGTTCACGTAAGCAGTTACTTCAAAATACTGACTGAAGGAGGCTATGTACCCCATGATTTTTCAGAATTGCATACTTCTCTTCCCACTCCTGAATCACTTGGGTGAAGTGCTCTGTTCATGTGAACACTTTGGGCGCAGGACAGATGCCAGGCCCAGCTACATCGTTGGAACATGGTCTCTTTCTGAACATTACCAAAGTGGAGTAGTTACTTCAGTTTAATTAAATCAAAGTCGTTACTTCAATTTACCTCAGTTCACTGGAATGAGGCCTAAGCGAGCTGAAACCAATACCTGTAAAATGGGTATAACATCCAAATTGTGGTCATCAACTTGACCTGGTAATACCAGGTACTCTGGTCCTCAAAAAGTGTCGGATTGAATATCCAATCAAATGAAATATGGGTTTTCATCTGGATTCTTGACATCCAGATTTTTCTTTTTTCCAGAGTTTTCTCATTTCCCCCTCAGGTAAATCAAGTACCTGAATACTGGGGGGGGGGGGGGGGGGAAACCACGGGCATTTCAGGTATTCATGTACCCGAAAGGGTGCCTCGAAATGCAGGTATTACCCACGGATAGCAAACAAACGACATGTTTCTGCTCTAGCCGTAAGACATCCAACACAATCCTCCGCTGCCCCCCACGGGGTGCTGTCTCAAAGGAAGTTAAAGCCCATAGGGGCCCTTTGGCTGGCTTCAGAGGAAGTAGGATCAGACCACATGACTTTAACTTGGGGGGAGGGTGCAGTGCACTAGACAAACTCATTGCAGCGTGCAGTTCCCCATCCTGAGCCAAGCAGCAACCCCTCAGGCAATGAGGAAATGGCTGCATGGCCGAATTCAGAACAGGCTGGTAAGATTATTCCCTCCGAGCTTGGCCTTTTTGTTTCATGAGCCTTTCCCCGGCCTTTTGTGCTGAAACGATAGCAGCGTTTGAAGCCGCCGTTTGCCTCCCCGCTTGGATGTCTTTTGTTTTCCCGAAACGGTCGCAAGCGCAACCAAAGTCTTAGTCTTCCTTTTGCTGAAATCTCAGGTTGAGGAGAAACAGCCCCCAGGCCGCCTTCGTTTCCTATGTCTCCTCGCTATTTATGGCTCTCGTTCACACGCAGCGCTCTTTCGGAGCAGTGAGTGGCACACGCCCGCATTCTGGGTGTTGTGCGAAATCCTTTCCACTCCCCGTGCCCCCTTGACGAGACTTTTCTGTGGCCCCGAGACAAGGTGGACCATTGAAATTCAGAGGAATTGGTGACTGCATGAATGTGCTGCCAGTGGGGGAGACCAACGCGAATTAAGGAACGTGGAGAAAGCTTACAAGGGGGAAGAGGGTTGAGTGAATTGAGGCCTTTGCATGTTGGGTGTAAATGGATGTGGAGTCTGCCTGCCCCCAGAGCTGCTTCTGTGTCCGCCTGCTTGCGGTCCCACCTGGTGATAGATGGACCCACCCTGTAGTCCGCCGATGCAGCACTCTCTCCACCCCGCCTTCCCCGCACCATAGAGCTGCCTGCAGATTGCCTGACGCTCTAGGCTGGCGCCCTCAACTCTAAGGTGTTGCCCAGGGCAACGGGCGGCCAACATCAGAACTTCAGCATCAAGCCAACGGACAGCTGCTCTGCTTCGGGCTGCTCCTCTGACGACAGTCTGGGATCTTCCGGAGCGCCGAAAGCAGCCACAGCCTGCTCTGCTTGGCTGTTTGGCGGGCCGGCTTTCGACGGAAAGGTCCGACCGGGGATGAAGCAGGCAGACCCCGAGCTGCAGTCTCTCTAAAAGCACCCGTTGAGTGGAACGCACTCGTCATCGTGCGGATGAGCTGAGCTCCAGAGCCAGGGGTTGTCCCAAGATGATGATCTCAGTCAGTGTCCTGGGGGGGCGGATCTTGCGTTTGCCAGCAAGAGGAGCTCTTCCGCACCCCTTCGGGCTTAGCTCCTCGTCTTTTCTGAGAGCCATGACCAGGGACCCGGATTCACTGCGTTTTCCCCCCACGCAGTGATGAATATGGGTCTCTGGCCATGACGTTGCAGCACTCGAGAAAGGGTGTGGCTACTCTGCCGGACAGGAGCTCTTCCCCGCAGAGCCACGTCCCGTCCCTTCCCCAAGCGTTTGTGATATCCCAATGCTCGCAAAAGGGGGTGTTGGAGCTCCCTGACCTAGGATCCTATAAATGGCTGGTTGGCCTGTTTAAGTCGTGGCTCACCTGGTGCTGCTGCTCTGGGCAGGGTTGATTCCTGCCCTCGTCAACACTGGCCAGAGCCTTCCACAGTCCGAAGCTGGATGAGCATCCCCACAAATCCTCTCCTGTTGGGTATTTCGTGTAAGCCTCTCCTTCCGCCCAGCCTCAGTCTTACGTTTCCCTCCGCTGCAGCTGACTTGCTACATCCCTGGGTGAGGGTGGGGGGGATGCAGCACGAAGGACAATATTAAGGAGGTGAAAGTGAATTTGCTTTAAAGGTGACCTGCGAGCTCCCTTTGTAAAGGGTGTTTTTTTGTTGTTTCTTTAATGCTTTATGATGTATGGAATTTTGCTTCAAATTCCACTGAAGTTTTGAGATTAAAAATATCAGGAATGTCCAGTTTGTCCATTCCCTGTTTGCTCTTGTTTCACTTCGAGTTCCTATATAAATTCTTGCTAATAATAATAATAATAAACCTTAATTAAAGGGAAGGTTTTCGAATCCATTAAACAAAAGCTTCCCTTTGAAGCTTCTTTTGGTAGTTTCTATGCCTGGCTGGGGTGTGGTTATGCAAATGAGGGGTGTGGACATGCAAATTAGGATCAGGCCACACCCCTGTGCCCCTGGTAGGTCTCCAAAGGTCAACGTTGCGCTTTGGTACATCTCCGGCTGGGCAAGTGTGGGCGCCCCTGCTCTACGGCTACTGCGGAGTAAGTGGTTGTGGATCATGGCTCAAAGAATGTTGAACAATTAGACTAAAAATTTATTTCTCCCTTAGATGTGGCCAGCATGTTTCTTGGTTACCCCTTCCTCCTGTCTTATCGGTGCTGTCCAGACCCGTTATCATCTTTGGGTAAAACCAGATGTGACGGTGGCCTGTTGTGGCCCAGGGTCTGCTGCCGTCTGTGTGTGTGCGTGTACATGCCGCCACCAGATGTTAGCCCAGGACTGCCTTTATTATTATTATTATTAACAAACATTTATATAGCGCCAGCAGTGTACATGGCACTTTACAAAGTAATAAAATAGACACGGTCCCTGCCCCTAGGGCTTACAATCTGAGAGACAGGAGCTGGGGGAGAGACTTAGGAAGGGGAACAGAGGGAGAGACAAGGGGTCTAACATTCATGAAGATGCGAGGTCTCAAGTGCACGTACTTGGCTTGGTTACGATGAGAATGACAGCAGGCAGGTCCATGTTGCAAGGATAAGGGTAAACCGATCGTAGGTATAGGAATAGTGGCTCAGCAGGATAAAGAGTCAGACAGAGCAGAGCGAAAGAGGTGAGTTTTAAGGAGAGATTTGAAGGTATGAAGGGAGGGGGCAAGGCGGATGTGGACAGGGAGGGAGTTCCAGGCATGGGGGGCAGCAAGTGAGAAGGGACGAAGGCGCTTAGGGGAGCAGGGAAGGCGTGGAAGGGTGAGAGAAGGGACAGAGGAGGAGCGAAGTGCACGGGCTGGAGTATGGAGGGCGATAAGTGCAGAGAGGTAGGGGGGAGCAAGGTTGTGAAGAGCTTTATAGGTGAAGACTAGGAGCTTGTGCAGGATTCGTTCAGGAAGGGGAAGCCAGTGAAGCGAAGAGAGGAGGGGCTGCACATGGTCGAAGCGACTGGCGAGGTAGATGACCCTGGCAGCAGAGTTTTGGACAGAGATGAGGGGAGAAAGGTGAGACCGGGGAAGGCCAGTGAGAAGGAGGTTACAGTAATCGAGGCGAGAGATGACCAGAGCATGAACAAGAGTTTTGGCAGACGAGACAGAGAGAAAAGGGCGAATCTTAGCAATGTTATGGAGGGAGAAGCGACAGGATTTAGCAACAGAGTCAATGTAGGGTTTAAAAGAAAGGGGTGAGTCAAAGATGAAGCCTAGGCTACGGGCTTGGGGGACAGGCAGGATGGTGACTCCATCAATAGTTATTGACAGTGAGGAAGGAGAGGAAGGATGAGGGGGGAAGATAAGGAGTTCAGTTTTAGCCATGTTGAGTTTGAGTTGACGTTGAGACATCCAGGTAGAGATGTCAGAGAGACAGTTGATGAGACGAGCTTGAACAGAGGGAGAGAGAGAGGGAGTAGAGAGATAGAGTTGAGTGTCATCAGCATAGAGGTGGTATTGGAAGCCATGGGAGGCAATGAGTTTGCCTAAGGATGAGGTATAGATCGAGAAGAGGAGCGGGCCAAGAACAGAGCCTTGAGGAACACCAACTGAGAGGGGGAAGGAGGAGGAGGATAGGGGCCTTGGGGCGGATAGGTGACTAGGCTGCCTGCCTTGGGGCGGATAGGTGACTAGCCTGCCTGCGACCTTGGAAAATCTCCAAGGTCACCGCCCGGGCTAAGGGCTGCCCACGCAGGCACGTGTGTGTGCTCTCCGCCAAGGCTGAGCTCCATGGCTGCTCATCGTGGCATGGGTATTGAGACCACCCACACACGTTTGTTTAACTCCCTGCCCCACCTGGGCAGAGGTTCAGCTTTCTTGCTGCAGGCACCTTTGTTCGGTGGCCCGACCCAGGCTAGGCTGAGGAGCTGCCGTGCCGGTTGTCTTGTCTTTTGCCCTCATTTGCGCCTGCTCCATTTTATCAATGCCCATCTTAAAATGAGGCACCCCAAAATCTGTCTAAGGCAGCACCCAGTGAGATACGGCTGCTGAGTCCGACAACATTGGGGACAGGCTCAAGGTGACAACCCCCAAGCGTCCTCACGCTGATGCTAAAGTGGAACGGGACTGAGCCCCCCATAAGGCACAGCGGGCTGGTCCGGCCCCATCACTAGAACCTCTTAGTTTCAATTTAAGAAACCCACCACCTGGCTTGGGTTGAGTCCAGATCGCAATAGAATCCTTTCTGAAGCACCTGCCTGCTCCACCCCCATCTTCAATCTACTGTTTAACCGAAATTTGGGGGTCCTCTTTACTTAATCCCAGGGAAGACAGCGCTAGCTTCAGCCTAGGGAAATCTGGTGGAATGGGGTGGGATGGAGCAGCGGAGGGCAATCGGATGGGATGGGTTGGGAGTGTCTTGGTGTCCCCTATGCAGGGACCCGAGTTCACTGCACCAAAAAATCTTAAATTCTGCAACCAGTGAAGCCAAATTCTGCAAATTCACCGCGAGCATGAATATTTGCATAATTAACTTGATTTGCGTAACTATGCCTGCTGGGAAGCAAATTTGCAACAGGTTTGACATAGAATCACAACTTTGCTAATTAAACACGACTCAAATCCTCTGGAATTTTCAGCCCCCCAGAATTTCCACCTCATATTAAAACCCCAGACCTTCCTCAACCAAACATCGGGCCTTCAGACCCCACCCACCCACAGTTCATCTCCCAGGGGCCTGTTTACCCTCGGGTCACGGCCACACCTCCTGGACAGACGGCAGCTGCAGCAGCAGTTTTAGTTTGGGGTCAGGCGACAAGTTTATGCCTGAGCCAGGATTTAAAGATCCTGCAGACAGCCCTCACTGCAGCGTCACTGCAATTTCAGCCTGGCACTGCGAGGATTGGCTGATTCTGCAAAAATCACTGCAAATTGCAGCAACGCAGTCAACTGGGTCCCTGCCCCTATGTTGGAAAGAAGCAGGAGAAGACCCTTCCTTTGTTCCCTGTCAGGGATCCCAGCCCCATACAGAGAGACATGCAAAGACACACAGCCCACACAACCAAACACACACACATTTTAAGAAACCCTAAATTCTGTATATTCTGCACTAGGGAAATTCTGTATATTTGAGGGGTGGCTTAAATCAGCCGTTCCTTGGAAATATGGAACCATGTCCTGGAAATTTTCTGCAAAATTGGAATGGCGATCGGAATTCCGATTGATTGAAATTTTCCATTGGAATTCTGATCGATTTGCGCCTGTGCGAAATGACGGCGTTTGCCAATGGCAGCGGCCATAGGACAAAACAGCGGCAGCTGCACAGCATCCCCGACTGCCACCTTTCGGTTGTACGACCCCCGCCATTTCCACGGGTGCGGTTTGGCCGCGGATGTTTTACGAGGGTGCAAATGGGCCGAACGTTTTAAAAAAAAATCGATTCTGGCAAAATGGAATCGGAACATTCGTTAATTGGCTTGTTCCACGTTGCGCTGAAATGAATCAACCCACCAGAATCTGGTTGAAAAGAAACTGTCGCCTCTATTCCGTGGCTGGTCAAGGGACTCCTGGCTGAATGTATATTTAAAGAGCTTTGGGATAAAAAAAAACCACGACATAAATACTGGATGTTATCATTCTGCCCTTTTGGAGTCTCCTCATTTTACTGTTTGGGTTACACCCTTATCTTTTATTTTCCGGTGGGTTTTTACAGTAACTCGCTGAGCTTTGTATTTTTTGTAAAAATCTTAACATTTAAAAATCAACGCCAGCATCCAACGGAACGGAAGTCGAATCCAACCCCCTTGGCCAGCTGTTATTCTGGGAGGGCGGGGGGGGGGGGGGGGACTGTCTCTTTCAGTTCATCCCAGGTAACGGCGTGTATCTAAACTGCAACACAGTTTGGGTTTCCTTCCTTCTTCCAAGCGCCGCGCTCCCCCTCCCAAGTCCTATTCCGGATCCGTCTTGAACAGGGAGAGGCCTGAATGAAAACAAAGAGCCTTCCAGTCCAAACACTGGCGTGCCGGATGGGGCTTTGGGCCGGTCTCTCTTTTCTCTTAACTAGTGGAAAACCAGACACCTAAAGGCTGTGCCCTCCTGGTGGAGTTTATTAATATTGGCTTGCAAAGGAGTCACTCGATCACAGCAGATTGGTTTGAAATATGTATGGCTGGGTCCAAGGAAAACAGTAGGAACTGCCTAGAGCCTTCACCTACTGCTAATCATTTCTGTAGTGCTACTAGGCGTAGGCAGTGCTTTACTGTCACAGATTGCCAGAGACGGGAAACTGCCCAGCGGGTACAATCTAAGGATGAGGGGAACACATAGAGAAAGACAGACACATATTCCCATTTTGCAGATGGGGAACTGAGGCTGAGTGTTTGTGACTTGCCCCAAGGCCACCCAGCAAGTTCATTAATTAAAGTGAGATTCAAACCCTGGTCTCCCAAGTCCAAATCCAGCACCTTACCTACTACACCACGCTGGCTCTTGAAACTTTTGAGGGATTAACGGTGTGACTGTCTAGGTGAACAGCGCTGATGAGAACAGGACTCTTCCCCGTGCTAAATGTTAGCACCAGTCCGGAGGATCGCGCTGCTTATGTATGTAACACAGGGTGTTTTTCATATGTGACGGCGGCAAGCTGCCGTCATGGACTTACCCAGTCTGGAGACAGGCCGCCATCACAGCTAGGACCAGTCCTGGCCCCCGAACTAACATGACAGGGGCCAGGCTGCTGGGGAGGGCAGGGAGATGCACGTACATACAAATGTCTTGCCCCGGTGCTGCCCCCAGCAGCCTGCTCACCCCCCGACAGGCAGCCATGGCGACCAATGACGACTGCCATGGCTCCCGGAACTGGCGGGAACTCCAGGCCGAGTCCAGTAAAGCGGGCTTTCAAAGCCCACTTTAGACCTGATCAGATGACCGGATCCCAGCCGTGGGGGCAGCTAGCATGGAGTGTGACGCAGAGACTTTCCCGAGTCACAGGCCTTAGTAGCCACCACCACGGCTGGGATCTACCCGTGCTCTCCGTGGGGCCTACCCATGGTGGCAGTCCGGAGACTGCGTCTGGTGTGGAATGTGGCGGCCCACCACACATAACACCGGTGCTCCAGTCTCTGCACCAGCTGCCTCTAGTCTTCTGGGCTCGATTCAAAGTGTTAGTTTTGAGCTATGAAGCCCTAAACGGCTTGGGCCCTGCTTATCTGTGAGACCACCTCACTCCCCAGGTCCTGAATCGGCCCCTGCGGTCGACTAGGATGGGCCTCCTCCGAGTCCCCTGAGTATCTCGGGCGATGGCGATGAGGAGGGTGTTCTCAGTGGCCACACCGTGGCTGTGGAACTCCCTCCCACCAGAGGTCCGCTCGTCCCCAGGCCTTCCCTCTTTCCGACGACCGCGTTAGACCTGACTTCCGCCAGGCTCTTGGCGAGGGAGACGGGTGATTGGGGTGGAGGTTAGCTCCGCATTGGGGTATTTTTTTATTGGTGTTTTAATATTGTTATTTGTATTTTGTTTGTTTATTGATTGAGTTATTTATGTTTATATGTATTTTTATATCGTTTTAATATGTTGTGAGCCACCCCGAGCTGCTATAGCAGGAGGGGGCTGCCTAGAAATTGAATAAATAATAATAATAAATAATGAATAATATTTGGCAGCTGGGAATAGACCTGAGGACTGGCAGGTGTCAAATCTCTTTAGAGTTAAAGTAGTTGGTAGGGATGGGACTCTGGGCAAAATATTTTGGTTCTTTTTCCATTTCGGTACTATTGGATCTTTTGCCTTGATTTTTGTACCGGATTTTTAACATTGCGTTTTTTCAATGGGGGACAAGCCGCCATGTTAAAAATCCGGTACAAAAATCAATGCTAAAGATCCGATAGTACCGAAACTGAAAAAGAACCGAAATGTCGGATTAATCCGAAATGACCATTTTCGGGTTCTTTCTGTTTTATCCGAAACCGAAATTCCCATCTCTAGTAGTTGTACCGCCAGCAAATCCTGGACCCGGTGTGGGCAACGCGGATGTTTGTGGAGGACGCGTTCTGACAAAGAGTTCAGTTCGTTGAATAAGTCCTTTTCTCGCGTTTAACTTCGAAATCGCTCGCACCGCAGTGAGCGCAGGTCCCTGTCTGTTACTCAGGGGTAGTCAGACCGTGTTCGAACTTATCATCCTGGACCGGGGCGCGATAAACACGTACGATGTCATTCTGGAAACCGGTGTTTTAAAAACCCGATATTTCGTAAAATTGGATTTTACGGCCACAGGCTGGACGGAACCCTACTACGCCCTGGAGGTGGTCCGCTGCGGGCCTTCGGTAGGATAGGATTATCCTACCGAAGGCCCACAGCGGACCACCTCCAGGGCGTAGTAGGGTTCCAGCAGGATTGCTGGAGATCATGATGCCGGCTCTCTCTTTGAGCCCAAGAGCCTTGAATCTTCCTGATCGGAGTAGATGATCATAATGAGCCCTTCTGGTCTTCAGTTCTATGAAGCTAGGTGAAGAACAGAAGGACGCATTAGAGGCAGTGGCACCGATGGAGAGACGCCAGTTCCATTGATCTCCGGCCAGCCTTTTCAGAGCTTTCCTGCACTTACAGAAGTTTCATTCAAGGACTCTGGCCAAGCAGACAACACAAGAACCCTTTATCCCCACCCCACTACACACAGGACACTGTCATCACTGAGGAGTCTACATCCCCCTAGCAGGGCAGGCCTTAAAGTGGCTGAACCGAAACCCTGTGTGTCCCTGCAGAGTTGTTCCTGGATTTACTGAAGTGGCTTTGCAGATCTCACAGGAGCCTGCCCCAAGAGTTTGTATTAACAAGGGCTCGGTCCTTCGGTAGCATGTATCATCCCTGCCTCTCGAAACCGTCTTGTTTTACAAAGCAACTTGGTATCGTTGTCCCCACTTTCCAGATGGGAAAACTGAGGCTCAGGCAATGAACTGGTCAGCAGGAGAGGCAGGCCTAGCAGCCGCCAGGGGCCAGGCCGGCCTTACCCACTGAGCCCAGAGCTGTTCCCCTGGTGGCGAGAGTTGGGGGTGAGGGGAGACACAGCAGCCTGTGCCAGTTTCCTCCTCCTGAGGTGGGAAGGTGTCATGGGAAGGGGCTTGTGAGTCAGGCAATCCCAACAGCATGAGGTTGCTTGGCATCGGTTTCCTTGCCTTATAAACCTTCATTCCACAACATCCTCCTGCAACACACACAGAGGGGAAACCAGCTCAGGCTGTGTGACCTGTTGAGTTACCTCCTCATGGGGTGCGGGTGGGACTGTATGAATGAGTCCTTTGTTCCCTGACTCACTGAGCGTGAGTGCAGAGACAGCTGCCCACTTCAAGGCCTTTGCAAGCTCTGGGCTCTCTTAGCCCTCAGGTCTCCTTGCCTAGAGCAGTGACTGGGGGAGGGGGGGAGAGACCCCCAGGAGTGGGGGGTGAGGGCAGAACAGGGTGGCCAGATATGCACATTTTTACAGGATGCTTATGAGAAATACAGGTTGCAGGGCTTCACTGGCTCCAATGCAGCCCTTCAACCTGTATTTCTCATCATTGTCCTGTAAAAATGTGCATATCTGGCCACCCTAGCGTGGAGGTTATTCTGGTGGGGGAGGGGGGGATGCAAGGAGGAGCACCGTTAGCAAACCCCTCGCGCCACTCTGACCGAACTAGGAAAAAATTACCAAATGACAAGGGAGTAGTACAGGGAAGCCGGCAGGCCTAGGAGTACTCCCTGGTTCAGTCTGGGGGCAGCGCGCTACCTGGGCCGGAGCTCGGGGACGGGTGGAAGGCAGGGGCGGCTGGTGGGTTTTGAAGTTGGAGGGGCAGTAAGGCCAGTGGGCGGAGCCAGGGCAATGGTGGGCGGAGCCAGGGCAACGGTGGGCAGCATAACCCAGCAGCAAGGAGTTCCAAGGGTTAATGTTGGATGGACATTACATTACTTAATCAAGCAATTTCAGTTAGGTTAGGCAGGTTATAATCACCTCCTCTGCCAGGTTTAAAAGCAGGCAGACAACCTTAAACCTCACTTACAAGCAGTTTTAGCAAAGACACACACACACACACACACACACACGCAGCAGAGGTTAAGAATGCTGCTTCAGAAAGAAGGGACCTGCTGCATGTATGTTGGAGGGACCCCAGTCCCTGCTTCAGAAGTCCCTTCTGAAGCAGTATTCTTGCCCTCTGCTGCATGTGTGTGTGTGTGTTGGGGGGGGATTTCAAGGCCCATGAATCACCAGACTCACAGTTACATCTCAGGATTTAAAAAGCATCCCATTTCCAGCATTGTGAACACACCTAAAGATCTCTAGACTCACAGTTGCATCTCAGGATCTCAAAAGCATCCCATTTCCAGCATTGTGAACACACCTAAAGATCTCTAGACTCACAGTTGCATCTCAGGATCTCAAAACCATCCCATTTCCAGCATTGTGAACACACCTAAAGATCTCTAGACTCACAGTTGCATCTCAGGATCTCAAAAGCATCCCATTTCCAGCATTGTGAACACACCTAAAGATCTCTAGACTCACAGTTGCATCTCAGGATCTCAAAACCATCCCATTTTCAGCATTGTGAACACACCTAAAGATCGCCAGACTCACAGTTACAGGGGGCATGGTGGGGGGACCCTCGGGGGGTGGGAGTGGGTTGGGGAGGGATCACTTACCTGGCTGCTGCTCCGTTAGTCCCCGGCGGCCCAGGCTGCAGGCAGAGGTGGTGGTGGTGGGACTTTACCTTGTTTTAAATTGCCCGCGTGTCCTGCTCCTCCGGAGCCAGGATGCGCGGGCAATTTAAAAGCTAAAAACGAAACAAAAAAAGTTCCCTCCCTTGCCGCTCCCCACCACCTGCTGCTCTGAGCGGCAGATTGGGGGGGAGAGCGGCAGCGGCAGGGAAGCGGCTGAGGCTGGCGGCATGCTGTTTGAATCGGAGAGGGACCGAGGAGAGCACAACAGCGCGCCGCCAGCCTTGTCCCTGAGCATGTGCGTCTGAGGCAGGGAGCAGCGTGCATGCGCACTCGTCCCTGCCTCAGTCGCCCGGCCCAAAGCTTCTCGCCTGGGCATTTGCATCAAGCGCCCAGGCGAGAGGTTCCATTGCGCCCATTAGGCGCAATGGAAAAGGCTAGCCCCTCCCTCCACAGCACATCCTATGCATGCTGTGGACTGAGGGGCTCAGCCGCCCAAATCACGTTTTCAATAGAAAACGCGGTTTGGGTGGCTGAGCAGCTTAGCCTTTTTGTCCCTTCTGGGACCCACTTTCAGAGCAGCTCTGAGAGTGGGTCCCGGAAGGGAAATCACTGACAGCAGCAGCAGCCTCTGAAACAGAAGTCAGAGGCTACTGCTGCTGTCAGAAGCGGCGGCGCTTTTTTTTTAAACTAGAGGAGCGGCAGGGGGTTCCCCACGGCGCTAGGGGGGCAGTGCCCCAAACACCCTGGGGGGGGGGAGCTGCCTCTGGTGGAGGGGCATTCTCCTCTGCCCATCCCCAAGCCCAGCCATCAGATCACTTACCTGGTCCACCACTGCTGGCCTGGGCCCCGCGCCAGGCTCGGAGCCTCGAGTGGGGCGGGCACACAGCAGCAGATTAAATCTGCCACTGCGCTGCTGACGCCGGAACTTCCGCTGCCCCCCTCCCCCCCCCCCCCCCGTTGCCTGGCTGTTTCAGCCAGGGGGAATGAGGGAGAGGGACATTTCCCCTGGTCAAGAGACTGACAGACAGCGGAGCGGGGGGCACGGAGTGGGAGAGGCGGGGCCTCTGCCTCTCCCTCTCCCTCACTCCTGCTGGCCCCCTCCGCTGCCTGTTGGTCAGAGTCAAGTCAGACTCGGCCGAGCGCCCCACGCTCAGGGTCCCCAGTTCCTGGCCACTGTCAGGCTGGGAGCTGGGACCCTGAGTGCAGCCCCCTTCCCCCCTAGGAGCAGGGCCCAGGGCGGATGCCCCGAGCCGCCCCACGGTACGGCTGACCCAGGATATTAGCCATTTTGGGGTTGGAAACCAAAGCCAGAAAAAAAAAACCTGGATGATTTATTTGGCTTTCATTAGTGCCTTTCCTGTCCCCAACCCATCACATAGATTAAATCACAAGAACCTCTGCTTTATATTCAGCTGGAAATAGGCAGGTTAATCCAGTGGTTGGGTGAGGTTGCTAGTAGGCCTAAAACAACACAAGCCTCCCATCCTTTGCCGTTTTCCCGACACGGTGTGGACACGGCATCTTTATGCTTGTTCCGATGCTGACTGCCGCTTTCTGCTATTGCCTGTTGCTATTTCTCAGCAGCAGAGAAATTGTCGGAAACTGTCACAAGTCCCATAAAGTGTCGGAAAATGCTGCATAGTGTCGGAATGTGTTGCTAAAGTGTCCGAAAAACTGTTGGAAATGTTGGAAAAATTTCGGAACTATCGGTAAAACTATTGGAAGTGTTGGAACTTTTGGTAGTTGTCACTATTATCTTAAGTGCCGCAGAATACCTGGAACTGTCGCAGAATGTCGGATAGTGCCGTAAATTGATGGCAAATGCCGTCTGAGTGGCAGGAAGACTGTCAAAAATTCGACAGTAAACAGTGGGTATTTTCAGACGTTACGATCCCACACTCAACCACGGTGAATTCCCACATGATGAGCAAGGGACCGTAACGTCTGTTGGCCCAACAAGAGATTCCCGCCAGATGTTCACCCCCATGAATCTCTTTGACCATGCAAACGACTGTCCCGCCCGGACCATCGCCGTTTGTGTGGTCAAAGAGATTCCCACCCGTGATTCACGGGGGTGAACACCAGGCGGGAATCTCGCGTTCGGGCCAACAGACGTGACGTTCCCATGCTCAACCATGGGGAATTCACCGTGGTTGAGCATGGGAACGTCACGTCTGCTCCCTGACCTGTCTCTTATACACATCTAGATGTGTATAAGAGACAGCCCCCTCCCCCGATTCCCCGCCGGGATCAGCTGTCATGTCTGTTGGCTGTGCCGTTTTGATCCCGGTGGAGGATCAATAGGTGATTCTGTGACAGGGCCCAATACTGGCCCCGTCACGTCTGAAAATACCCAGTGAAACAGCAATTTCTACACACACACGTTAAAGTTCCAGATTTTTCAATCTTCTGGGTTTACAAGCCCACAAGTAAGTTCCAGATACATTTTTCACACACACTGCCCTGAGGCAGTTCCGGATGCATTCTTCACACAAACACTGCCCTGAGGCAGCCGAAAGTAGCCGCAGCTGTAGACGTGAGGGGCTGCCATGGAAACCAAGTGACCACAGCTGCCTGGAGCAAAGCCGTTTACCAGGAGAACCTTTTACACCCAAAAGTTCTGGGAGAAGTTTCAAGCAGAAGTTCAAAGAGCTGGATGTTTAAGATCTGGGTGAGTGATTTAGACACACAGAAAGTTCAGGCTGTAACAGCAAACATCCTGGAGAAATGTGTGTGTGAAAACACCCATTGCTGCTGCTTCAGGCCTAGCTGCTAGTTGCAGACTAGGGTGCATTTCCTTGTTCTGACACCCTCTGGGCTGGGAGGCATGGCTTCTGGGGCAGGGGTTGTGCCCTGGCAATTCATTTTCTACAAGTTAAACACTGAGGAAGTGTGTTGTTTTTTTTAAAAAATTGAGAAGCGCTGGTCTAGAGGACCTTGTTCAAAGTCCGCTCAAGCCAGTGGCAAAATTTCAGAGGCCTTTGTATCCAGGAGAGTTTATCTGTTGGCTGCTCACTTCCTGTGCCCCCTTCAGCCTCAGAAATATCACTCTCAGCTCTGGCCACCACACTGAGGTGCCCCCAAATCTTCAGGGAAGGGAACGAATTTAGCTAGAGGGGACCTTGCAGCAAGGTGAGGGGTTCTGCTGGGGAGGTTACTGTGAGGAAACAGGCATAAGCTGTGATCCACACATTGCTTACTCTGGAGCAGACCCATTGATTGTGACAACAGTGAAGTGTGGGTGTACGGAGGCATGTGTGTGTACATGGGGCCCCGGAGGAGGACACTCCCTTAGGAGCTGAGATTTGCTTAATCCTGACATATAGGAATCAGTGGGAGCAAGATCAGGTTCTAAAGCATGGGTTGATTCCTGCAGTATGTTAACCACTGCAACTCCCTGCTGCAGGGAATCTCATGGAGGAGGGAGACTGTGGATCACGGGGCATTGGATGCTTTCTTCCAGCACATTGTCCATAGCCTGTGTTTGCTGCTTATCTTAGCCAGCTGCCAAGCCAGACATGCCTCCTCAGCAGCAGGCCCCGGAAGCAGCAGGATTTGACCCATTGCCCAGGCGCCTGTGACTCAGTGCTTGCCAGCAGCACACACCCTGTTGGAAATTAATGCTCTGTGCTCATCAAGGTACATCTGGGAGGGCATTGGATCATCTCTGCGTTCCACCCCCTGTGCTTACTCTTTCAGTGTTTGAGGGTTAAGGATTGGATTCATGGGCCAGATCCAGGAAATTAAAAGGGACCAAATTAAAACAAACAAACAAACAAACAAACAAAAACAGGCTATAAGTTCCCCCATCCTTGCTGTGAGCATTCAGAATGGGCTGTGCTCCCTGATCCTCTCATTATAACTCATCAGCAGGGGACAGGGAATCAAGTGAAATCAACCCTACCTTACTCACTGCACTGTCCTCTTATGGGGAAGCAACACGGACCAACCTTCCTGCTGTTCTGTGTTTATGCTGCCACTCTATGGATCTGATCAAGAGAGGGAATCTTGCAGAGGGTGGCAGCATAAATAGGTGAAGACTGAAAGCCCCACGTTGGTGAAATTGACACGGCAAAGCTCCCCTCTGGTGAAATTGACAAGGCAAAGCTCCTCACAGGTGAAATTGAAAAGGCCAAGCTCCCCTCTGGTGACATTGACATGGCAAAGTTCCCCTCTTGTGAAATGACAAGGCAAAGCTTCCCATGGGTGAAATTGAAAAGGCAAAGCTATCCTCTGGTGAAATTAACACAGCAAAATTCCCCTCTGGTGAAAATGACACCACAAGGCTCCCCACTGGTGAAATTGACACGGCAAACCTCAAAAGCTCTGCTGAAATTGACAGGCAAAGCTACACTCTGCTAAAAGCTTGAAGCTTTGCTGGCGAGCCGATGTTGATTCTGTGTCCGTTTTTGGCTGCCCTGTGGGTCTGCAGAGGATCTCCTTGAGTTTGGTATGAAACAAACCTCTGCAAACCCGTGTTCCCTCTGTGGGTTGCTCCAGAGTATGTCTTGACCAAACCTAATGCTGGCTCCTGTTCTAGGCTGCTGGTTTGGTGGCAAGAACTGCATGTAGAGACAACACCCAGGATCAGCGACGGGAGAACACGGCTGCCTCTCTGCAGGGAATCAGGAGCCGTCCTTCAGCGCAAAATCCGAAAACAGCAAATTTCAGAGGGCCAGAAAACTGCTTACCTCCCGCAATGCCTATGATTTCTAAGGGCTCCTCTAATTCCTTCAGCCCCTGCTGTTTGCCCTGCCTGCAGCCTGGCCTCTGCCTGTATTTTTCCAACTCTCCTCAACCAGCTCCGTCTGTGAAAGCTGCTCTTTGTTTACCCTCCAACCTACGCAGGAGCCCTGGGCCTCCCCGAGGTGTGTGTGGACACAGGCCGCTGTAGCAAGTACATGTGCCTTACGTCTGGGCCTGTGTAGCCTTGCCGAGGGGCCTTGATTTATCGGCGTGGCTTACCAACGCTGCTAAAAGCCCTTGACATTAGCATGCGAGCAGCCTGGACTGTCTCTGTGTCGGTCGGCACTCCTTGGGTTTAACGTTTCCTTCCTTCCTGCGATGAGGGTGACCTGATTGATTAGAGCACCGCGTTCAAAGAATGGCCCATTGTTCCCGAAGCCGCAGTGCCGTGATGCGTACCAGAAAAAGAGTCCTTTATTTTAAAATTTCTTTTTAGAGGAATGTTGGTGAATGGAGGCCGGCGGCCTTCACAGCCAGCACAAAGCAAGCCACGTGGGCACGGCTGGCCTCGGGTCCAAGGGTGATATCTTAACTGAGGATCAACTGGATTCCCCCTTCACTGTGGAATTCGCTCCCTCCGGATATTCACTTCAACGCCTCCTTCCTCACCTCTTAAGAGCACCCAGTCACTTTAAAAAAAATAATTCTCCAGGTACCTTTAGAGCGGGGGCAGGGATTGGGGAACCTTTTCCCTCCCAGGGGCCGTGTTGGAAATCAGTACACACTCCGAGGGCCACGTACATGTTGGGGACAGGGGGGCTCAGGAAGAGGAGGGTCCCCTATCCTTGTGTGCAGCCCCTCCTCTCTGCTCCGTTCCCCTGAGCTCAGTCTTTCGGGGTTGGAACTGGATCCAGGGGCCAGATCCAGGGACTGGAAAGGGGCCACAAAAAAAGTTGCCAAGGGCCCCATTTGGTCCCTGGGCCTGAGGTTCCCCACCCCTGTTGTAGAGGATCCCCTGCTGGTTCCCCTTCATGTGCCCCCCTCTCTCAGATTGTAAGCCCTAGGGCAGGGACTGTGTCTATTCAATTATTTTGTAAAGCACCAGGTACATTGCTGGTGCTATATAAATACTTGCTAATAATAATAATAATAATGATGCTCTCACTGGTGGGAGCAGGTACCTGGCTCCATTCTGCACCTCATGAGCTGAGTCCAACAGGCGCCTGGTTCCACCCCAGGCCTGGCAGGCAGGTACTTAACCGCCATCCTGGCCCACATCTGACAGGCACCTGGCTCCATCTTGTTCCAATCCCACAGGTGCCTAGCTCCATCGCACGGTCTGGGCCCAGCAGGCAGGCAGCTGGAGCCATCATCTCATGGGCTCTTGCGGCATCAAGCAGGCACCCAGCTCCATCCCGCATCTCACTGAACTGGCTCGATTTCAACAAGTGGTTCGATAACTCAACCGACCGGACTGAACAGAAAACCCACCTCGTCCCTCATGTCTGAGGTGAGCCGGGCGTGTCCGTCTGCCTGTGAAGTTTCCACAAGAAGGGCCTTTCTGGAAGGGATGGGAGACCTTTCTCTTTGACCAGGTATTTGGCAGGCAGGGATAGGGTTGGGTGGGGTTAGGAATCATGGGGAGGGTGGGACTAGGGATTTTAAAGATTTTTAAAATATATATATATATATATATATATATATATATATATACATGTTTTTATAGGTTACACGGGAAGGGCAGGGTATACATTTGAATAAATAATCATAAATAAATAAATTCATTCAATTAAATCCCCTGCCTAGGTCCCCTGGGGCTCGCAGTGGACAGCCATAATGAATACAGAGGGAAGGGGATGGAAGGAATGGGGCAGGGGGACGGATGATGGTGGTTCCATACAGCCGTCTGCTGACTGAACGCGCCATTGAATGATCAGGCGGCGAGGAAGGAGGCTTCAAGGAGCAGGTGGGTGGCTGAGGACCTCATAAAGCACAGGGTTCTAGATAGCTGCTTTGCCTTAGAATAGCGCAGTCCATGGAGTTAATACCCAGATCAGCTCTACTGCCACCAACACCTTCCATTTGGCGCAAACTTGGCTTCGCCTTCAAGACCCTCCATGGCCTTGTTCTTCCTGACCTTTCTGCACTCGCTTCCCGCTACATCCCCATGCAGGCAGTTTGCTTCTCTTCTGCCCAGGGGGGCGCAGCTGCCATTGGACAAATAGGGACCTTCCTGCTGCGGAGCTCCGTGCATCGAGCCGGCCCGCTCGCCCAGTCCCCGGCCTCCGGGGCTGGTCGGGTGGGCCGGGGCAGCAATGGGACTTCTGCTGCTGGCTGCCCTCGGCCCCGGCGTGCGAGCCGTGAGGGGACAGAGGGCACCGTGGGACCAGCTCGCCACCGGCCCAGAAGACGGATGGGCCCAGGAGCAGGCCACCAGGAGCAGCACGCCACAGACTCTGCAGAGAGCAAGTACGTCCTGAGCACCGGCAGCCCAGCGCCCCTAGGCCGAGCTGGGAGGTGTTTGTAGGCCGGCCGGTGGCAGGAAAAGGGGGGGGGGGCATGGACATTTCTTGTTCCTGGGCCCATTCCAAGCTAGCTATGCCTCTGCCCCCACCCTCACCTGCCCCAAAGACTTCTGCTCTTCGAAGCCCTTTCAGCTGTTCTCCCATACCGCCCCCATGCCTGGAGCTCTCTCCCTGACTCCGTTCAATCTGCTCCCTCCCTCTCAGCCTTCAAATCCCTCTGGACGTTCCCTTTCTAGCTAGTTTTTCTTCGCTCCTCATCCTCCAAGGCTCCTCGCTGACGCCACCTCAATCCCCTTTCTAAGGCTGGCTCGAAGCAACCCCACGGAACGGTTCCACGAAAGCGGAACACCTCTTGAAATGTCGATTGGAATTCCGATCGGCCAGACTGCGCATCCCCCCAAATGGCACCGTACCGCGGTAGGGTGGTCGCCATTTTGTTGTACGGCAGCCGCCATTTTGTGCACCCGCAGTACGGCTGGGGCCATTGGGTGCATGCCCAAAACGGTGACATTCCCTCCCCCCCCCCCCCCCCCAGTTGTTCAAGCGAACAAAAATTGGAACCAGTTTTTGCTGGAACGGATCAAATCAACCAGATCCATCAGAAAGGGAATCCGGTCAGAAACAAAATCAGAGTTTCCTTTTCTTCTGTAATTAAGCCAGGCATGTGAACCTGGGGCTTCTCAACTTCACGAATGTCTCGTTGTCTCCCCTGTGTTCCCCTCTCCCCTCCTTTGTCTATTCTAGATTGTAAGCTTCCCAGGGCAGGGAATTGCTGTCCCTAACTAATGATTATCCAGTACAGGGTACATTGCTGGTGCTATATAAATGATACTACTAACAATGTTGGGCTTTACCTAGCACTTTTCACCCCTACATCTCAAAGTGCTTTGCAAGGGGGGGCTAGTGTAATTATCCCCCATTTTACAGATGGGAAAACAGTGGCACAGAATCTCATCCAAACTTAGCCAGAAGCAGGAAGAAAACTAAAGGTAAAATCAGATGTGACGTTGGCCGCTATGGCCCCACTTGGGCCAAGGACTTAGCGGCACGTTGGTTCGCAGGCTGCCAGATGTTGGCCTGCCGGTGCCGTGGGGTGGATAGGCAGCTGGCCCAGAATGCGTCCGCCTGAAGATTTTGAGCGCTCATTCCGGGCCGAGGGCTGCCCAGGTGGGCCAAGGCATCTGTTTGGCCCCACCAGACCCGCCACGGGTTTGAGGCTGCCATAACCAGCCGCCATGGCTGGTCATTATTGACTGCTCATAAGGGTGGGGGCAGGCCACTGGAAGCAGGCTGGGGGATGGGGCCGGCCCCACGTTTGTTGTGCTCCCCTGCCCTATCCAGGGTGGAGGCAGGAGACTCGCCGGCCGCTCTGGTGGCAGGCATAAGTGCCGCCTGCTGACCCAGAGAGTGGCCACCACGGTATCCCAGCCTGCCCCGCCGGGGGTGCCAGCGTCACCTCTGGTTTTACCCTCAGTCTCATTTCAGAGCCCCGTCCTCCACAACACCAAACTGCATCGTGCGCTTGCCTCTCTATTCACGGGTTAACAGCCGTTCGACCGCATTTTAGCGCTCCCTTATCTGTTCACATCTAACGTAAGCAAAAGGAAACTCGGACAGGTAAGGTTACAAATTCCAGAACAGTAGCCGTGTTAGTCTATAGCTCTAAAAACAGCCTCCCCTCCCCCCCCCCCAAAGGTCTCGTGGCACCTTAAAAACCGACAAGCAAATTTCTTTATTTTGTCACGAGCGTCTGTCAGCAAGAGCTGATTTCCTCAGGTGCAGGTCAATGGCCAATCCTCGGTGTTTCCTAGCTTGGGGTGGTGTTACCTCAGGTGGAGGCCGCCTTTCCAGTTTCTCTAGTAGGCATGGAATAAAGCAGGCTCTGATCTCGGCCCCAAAGAACAAGGCGCGGCGGGCTGAGAGGGAAAAGCAAAGACTGAATTAACCTGCAAGTGTGGACAAGTGTCTGCATGGGAAAGGCTGTGTCACTCGTTGTACAAGAGAGCAGGGTCATCTCGTCCTGCCCTGACGCAGCAGGATTTCCTCCACTTAAAACATCCCAGCAGACTTGGAATCCTCCAGGGAAGGCAATTCCATGACCTCCCTTGGCAGCGTGTTCTGCTCTTGAATTGATCTTGCAGAAAGTTTTCCCTAATGTTTCCCCTCAGTCTTCCTTCCTGTAATTGAAACCCATTATTTCTTGTCCCGTCTCAGTGGCGTAGCAAGGCTGTAGCGGGTAGGAGCGGTCCTCCGGTAGAAGTTACGGATACGGTTCTGTCATGGTTCGTATCTGTAAATTTCCGGATTTAAATACAGATTTGTATTACGGATCCGCATTTAAATCCATTTTACAATAAAAACGAATAACATTTTTAAAATGATAACTACATATGCGCGAAATGGCCACCAGACCATTCTGCGCGCGCGTGCCTTTTCCCAAAATGGTGAGGGCGGTGTTGCCGCCATTTTGGAAAAGGACAGCCAGCCTGCACATGTGCAGCGGTCACTTTGCAGACCGGCTGCCCTTTTCCAAAATGGCGGTGACACTGCTGCTGCCATTTTGGAAAAGGGCACAGAGGTGTAGAATGGTCCGGCTGCCATTTTGCACGTGCACAGTTATTTTTTTAAAAAGAATGTATAATGTTTAACCCAAACCACAACACGCGGTTCAGTACGGATGAATCCAAATCCAGACTTCCCACCCCTAGCCTGGTCTCATGTCCCAATTATGGGTCCCCTTAACAGCAATGGGGCAGAGTCTTCCTAAGCAGTGGCCTCCCAAGTAACTTCAGCTGCCCTCAGACAAGGTTGTGGTGCCACCTTGGCTCCCACTACAGTGTTACTAAGCAATACAGCACTTTATAGTCACAAGTCCCTGCTTACAATCTAAGATGGAGGGGGTTTTTACACACACATTTCTCCTGCATGTTTGCTGTTACATCCTGAACTTTCTGTGTGTCTAAGTCACTCATCCAGATCTTAAACATCTGGCTCTTTGAACGTCTGCGTAGAACTTCTCCCTGAACGTTTATGTGTAAAAGTTTCTCCTGGTAAACGGCTTTGCTCCAGGCAGCTGTGGTCACTTGGTTTCCATGGCAGCCCCTCATGTCTACAGCTGCGGCTACTTTCGGCTGCCTCAGGGCAGCGTCTGTGTGAAGAATGCATCTAGGAACTGCCTCAGGGCGGTGTGTTTGTGTGAAAAATGCATCCGGAACTTACTTGTGGATTTGTAAACCCAAAAGATTGAAAAATCTGGAATTTTAAGATGTGTGTAAAAATGCCTGCATGCACACACACACACTCCCATTTTTTATGGGTGGGGAATTTCATTCATTTCATTCATTCATTTATTAGATTTCTATACCGCCCCATCCTGCACAGCAGCTCGGGGCGGTTTACAACAATAAAAACATTTAAAAATTTAAAATACAACCATAAAACAAATCAATAAAGCTGGTGGTATATAAAAATAAATAAAACAGGTGGGGGATTAAAAATCACCCCCCCCC
>QEPC01000343.1:2292482-2304559 GCA_003113815.1 Sphenodon punctatus
CCAACCATACCCTCCCCATTCTCCCTCGGTCTCCCCCTCTCACGGGGAGACCGAGCCACCCCCTCCCCCCCAACCCTCCCGGTCCTCCACCTGCTCTCACCAGGGGGAGTCCTGGTGTCAGAGACTTGCCCAAGGCCACCTTATTTGAGGTAAGAGACTTGCCCAAGGCCACCTAGTAAGTTCATGGCTAAGCCAGGATTTGAACCCTGACTTTCTAGGTCCAACTCTAGAGCACCGTATCCACTACACCACACCGGCTCGTAGCAAGCCCCTCCCCCCAGAGTACCCACAACTCCACCAGGAAGGAAGTTTTAAGAATGGGCGGGGCCAGCACTTCACCCCACCCACTCTGAAAACTTCCTTCTTGGCGCGGCCCATTGCAAACACCTGAGCGCTGGGCTGCTAGGAAATGTTCAGAATGTTGGCCTCCCTCTCTCCCCTGCTCACTCTGAAATTTTCTGAGCGGTACTCAGGCAGCTTTGAGGGAGTACCCCCTAGAGTCCAGGGCTTGGGCCCAACTGAACCCCATTGTTCCATGGTTGCAACGTCTATGTCCTGCCCTCAGCAGCAAAGACGAACAAATGTCCTCCATCTTTTTTTTTTACAGCATCCTTTTAGGCATTTGAAAACTTTCAACCTGTCCCGTATACACCTCCCTTCTCTATTGTTATTATTTTGTGTATATAGCACCAGCAGTGTGCCTGGCACTGCACAATCATTGATTAGAGCTGGGTCCCTACCCCCAGGAGTTTACTGTAGGAAAGACAAAGGAGAGGGGAACATAGGGAGAGACTGAGAGATGTTCACGAAGGTGAGAACTTGCAGGTGCACTTGCTTCTTAGTTACGGGGCAGAAGGAGCCCCTGAAGAAGCATCAGTGAGCAATTTGAACTTGAGAAAGCCTGGTGGAAGAGGTTGATTTTTTGGAGGGATCTGAAGGTCAGGAGAGAGGGACCAGAGAATGAATGTGTTTGGGACGGGGAGGGAGTTCCTGGCAAATGGGGCAGCATGGGAGAGAGGGTGGAGACGGATCAGGGAAGCAGAGATTCAGGGGGGGATGAGAGAAGTGCCAGAGGAGGAGCGAAACTAAACATGCCCCAGCCCTGTCAGCCTTTCTTCATAGGACTTGTGTTCTGGATCATCCTTCTTGCTCTCTTTGGGATCTTTTCCGCTTTGTCAATGGTTTTGAAATGCAAAGCCCAAACTGAACGCAGTCTCCAAGCGAGGTCTGATCTGTCTGAGTGTAGGGATATTAGAACCAGGGACCCGAGTTCACTGCACCAAAAAATCTTAAATTCTGCAACCAGTGAAGCCAAATTCTGCAAATTCACCACGAGCATGAATATTTGCATAATTAACTTGATTTGCATAACTAGGCATGCTGGGAAGCAAATTTGCAACAGGTTTGACATAGAATCACAACTTTGCTAATCAAACACGACTCAAATCCTCTGGAATTTCAGCCCCACAGAATTCCCACCTCATATTAAAACCCCAGACCTCCCTCACCCAAACATCGGGCCTTCAGACCCCACCCACCAACAATTCATCTCCCAGGGGCCTGTTTACCCTCAGGTCACGGTCACACCTCCTGGACAGACGGCAGCTGCAGCAACAGTTTTAGTTTAGGGTCAGGCGACAAGTTTATGCCTGAGTCAGGATTTAAAGATCCTGCAGACAGCCCCCACTGCAGCGTCACTGCAATTTCAGCCTGGCACTGCGAGGATTGGCTGATTCTGCAAAAATCACTGCAAATTGCAGCAACGCGATCAACTGGGTCCCTGATTATAACGCTCTGAGTCTTGGCTATGCTGTGGGGTTATCTCCCTAACTGGGCTAGAACAGAGGGGCTTGCACCTACAAAAAACTTTGGGGTGGCTTTGGTCAACACTGCACATAGGTAGCGTGTGGCAAAGAGCGACTGCAGCATTACCCCTGACCTCTAGAATTCCCCCCCCCCTTTTGACCTGGAAGTACTTCCACCTGATTTCAAGGCGCATCGAGTACTCCCAAAATGAGGTACCCGTCGAGTACTCCCAAAATGAGGGTTTTACACACAGGTACTAAATTAACTCCTCATTTCAGCCCAACAGCCCGTAGCATGGGGTGCAGGAGGTGCTGGCTAAGATGAGCTCCTAAAGGATCTGGCTGGGTGAACTGCCTTAAGCACCGCAGCCCAACACTCCCCATGGCTTGGGGTGAACTTCAGGTTTGAAAGATTATTAGCATCTATGGATTCTCTACTGTATATCTGAAAGATCTCCACCCAGTGACGCGATTTCCACACATCCATTTCTTTCTTTGTTATTGTTTTTGCACGGCGGTTACGGCAAACAGTGGCACAACAGGGCAATTACACTATCTCACCGTTGCACAACTGTTGGGATTGCCAGCCACCTCTCCCAGGGAAGAAACCCTGACAGTGCTAATTTGCATAATTTGTATACGTCAGGTCATATTTATGTACGCCGGTGTAAAGGAAGATGCCTGTTTGGCTAATAAAAAGGATTAGGTGTGGGAGGTACATGGCATAGGAGCTGGGGGCAGAGGCGCGGGGATGCAATGGTAGATGGGGAACCCCATAACTCATGTACAGAGAGGGTCTTGGGGAAAAGGTTCCTCCTCTTACTGTAACCAAAGCAGGAACTTCCCCTGGGCCACTGGTTCTGGAATAGGGCTGGATCCATTTGGGGGGCGAGATCATTCCTTCTGAATTTTGATCGGAATTCCGCCACGGAATTCAATCCACCTTGGAATTCCAATGGACGTTTTGAAAATACCAGAGGGGGGAAATCCAGATAGGGCTGTTTCGAATCGGGTCTAGTCTGCTTAACACTTTGCTGATCCCCCCCATCCTCTGGCACATGCAAATGGGTGGGTAATATAGAAAGTGATAGTTGAATGACCCTGAGAATTAGTGGTTTAACCCTAGTCCCAGAAAGGACGCTTGAAAATCCTGAGGGGTTGCAGCCCCTCTAAACAGGACTAAAGGAAGGAATAATACCAAAACGAGGTGGAAATGAACCTTCGTTTTGGCAGGGAAGACAATAGCACTTTGTCTCCCCTTGACTAAACAAAATACAGCAAATTAATCAAGTTTGGTGTTTGCAGGAATTTTTTGGCTTCAGCCTTCTCATTTAGAGCTAGACCCACGCCAGTCCCTTTGTGGCTTTCGTAGCCGTGCTCCGGAATCGGTGCTAGACAGCACAAAGAGGAGTGGTGTGTATAGCACGTCTGGGCCTGGTTGTGAATGGATGGAGAGCATTGCACTCGAGGCATCTGGAAAGGTCGTTATCCGAGCCGCTGCCAGGTCCTGCAGACGTCTGAGGGAAAGAAACACGTGGGGCACGAACCTCCCGGGAGCCCTGTTGCCTCAAGCATAAGCCACATGTGCATTTTAATGGAGGAACAAAGAGCAGGACTTTCATGGCCGCTTCTTCCCTGGGCTAATGCAGGGCGAACAGGAGGAGCCGGGTCTTCAACTGGGAGATGCAAAGGCCTCCCTAGAATGTCACCCTAGAAACAACACACACACCATTTGTCACCGAGTGTCACCCTAGAAACAAAGCACACACCACTTGTCACCCAGTGTCACCCTAGAAACAACACACACCATTTGTCACCGTGTCACCCTAGAAACAACAGACATCATTTGTCACCCAGTGTCACCCTAGAAACAACACACACACCATTTGTCACCCAGTGTCACCCTAGAAACAACACACACTATTTGTCACCCAGTGTCACCCTAGAAACAACGCACACCCCATTTGTCACCCAGTGTCACCCTAGAAACAACGCACACCCCATTTGTCACCCAGTGTCACCCTAGAAACAACGCACACCCCATTTGGCCATTTCCTTCTTTTTACCCTTTGCATGACTTCCCTGCCTCAGCCACCTCCAGCCCCTAATTCCTCCTAAGTAGGGAGGATGTAGGCAACATGTCCCACGCAAAATAGCGATAGCTCTGTCCCCCACTACATTTTGATACACATTGAGCTGGCCAGTTGGGTGGCCCACCTGGAGCTGCTCCAGGGAGCAAGCATGTGGTAGATTGGAGACAGAAGGGGAAGCAACACCATGGAGGACCCTTCCTGGGGTGGAGAATTGGCACTCAGGTTACCCTGTTCTGCGGCGCATGAGAACAGCAGTCTCAAGTGGCTGTCAAGAGAACTGCAAGCAGCTTTGCCGACAGCTGGAGTCTGCTGATTCGCTGCGCCCTGACTCTTTCTCGTGCTTGCTGGCTGTGCTAACTCCACCCCAGAGCTGGTTGCACGATGAGCGAAACATTGGGGGAAATTTTTTTCTGGCCCCAAGGCTATCACTGACTGCAGCATTTTTGGTAAAAGGAGGATTCAATCAAGCAGCAGTTCGTCCCGAGCTTTCCTCACTCGGAGAGCCAGCAATATCTCTCTTTTAAAAATACTATGGATCATTAGAAACCACCGCTCCCCATTTCATTAGTAGTGCTGTGAAGGCCAGCCCTGTTCCTCCTCCCCGCCCTCCACTGCCTTTCACCCATCCCTTTCAGGGAAGGTGGCAACCCATCGGGGCAAATTTGAGAACCATAGATTTGTGGCCTGCTCTGGAGAAAGTGCAGATGTAGGGGCTGTGACTGGGTGGGGTGGGTGGGGGGATGCAGACCACCAAAAACTGGGCCAAAGGCCTATGCTGCTCTGTGGACCAGCGAGGGGCTGAGGGGTGTGCTCTCCACATGGGAGGGTCCAGAGCATGGAGCCATCCCAGACCCACCCCCCGTCCTCATCCCCACTCCCTTTAGCCAAGCATACTTCTTCCACCCTCAAGCCTTGAAGGAGTATGCTTGGGGGCGCAGGCTGTCCCTGCTCCACATCCAGGAGCACCGCCAGTGGAGCGGGCCAGAACCGGGGCTGCCGTCCAGCTGCTCGGCAAACAGCTACTGCAGCCCCACTCTTGGCTGGGGGTTGCACTGGTAAAACCACAACTCTATGGTGTGGGGGAGGGGGCGCTGCGCGGGGGGCCCGCGGCAGCTACTGGGTCTATTTAAAATGACCCAGGCGGGACTGCAAATAGGCAGATGTGGGCGTGCGCCCCCGGACTTGCTGGAAGGGTGACCACTGCCCTGGGCCCATGTAAAAACACCGATTGTGTCCCCTGCTGCGTCCCCTCCTGCTGTTGCCTCTGACTGCCTGTGTTGCTGATAGAGAAGGGAATGACTTACTACCGGTTCCCTTCCTCTATGGCTCTCACATCTTCTACTTCTGGCTGCCTCATACCAGCTCCCCACTGCTGCTGGGATTGCCCCTCCCCTCACTGCCCCCACACTGTGAGGTTTGGGTCCTCCTCTACTTTTACTGCCTGGACACTCCTGATCTTGGATTTATAAAGGTGGGTGCTGAACTTTTAGGCAACGTTTTGATTTATGTCCCCTCTCCTTGTCTCCCCCCTCCGTGCCTATTAGATTGTAAGCCGTAGGCAGGGACTGCGTCTATCTTATTGTTCTGTAAAGCACCAGGTACACCGCTGGCGCTATACAAATGCTTATAATAATAATAATAATAATAATAATAAAATAATTATTAATAATTAAAATTAATAATAATCTTGCTCTCTAAAAGATTGAGAAACACTGCTCTAGAGGAGACGGGCTCGTCCTTTAGCCACCCCACCCCCCAGTTTCACCTCAGCTTCGCCTGCAGTCCCCTTTCGGTAGCTGAGGAAAGGTTGAAGGAGCTGGGTATGTTTAGCCTAGCAAAAAGAAGACTAAGGGGAAACATGATAGCCATCTTCCACTACAAGAAAGCAGATTTTGATTAAACATTAGGAAGTACTTTCTAATGGTAAGAGCTCTTCGACAGTGGAACAGGCTGCCTAGGATGGTGGTGGGCTCTCCTTCGCTGGAGGTTTTTAAACAGAGGCTGGACGGCCCATCTGTCGGGGATGCTGTATATGCGGATTTCCTGCATCGAGCAGGGAGTTGGGCTAAATGACCTCTGAGGTCCCTTCCAACTATGATTCTATGGTCCCAGTGCCATTCCTTCCAATAGTTTGAGTGGTAAAGAAGGAAAGCTCCACCCCTCAGCAAATAAACTCCACCCCTTCACACACTTACACGTGCACTCATGTTTCAACATTCGAAGTGCGTAAAGGGGGACAGACCCTCTCCTGCCTCTCGTTCCACTTAGTCTCTTGTCAATTCTGTCATCTCCCCATTGTCTGCTCAAGGGCTTTCCTGGGGAGGCCCCTGGGAAAGAGCTACCGGAGGCTTGAATAATGGACTCCCCCCCCCCCCTCCTGAATGAGGGACAGTGGGATTCAACACCCAAAGAGGAATTGTCCCTCCTAAATGGGGACTGTTAGGAGGGATGCCCGGTGCTGATTTCAACTAGGAATTGAGCAGGAGTGGAAGATCAAACTCCAGTCAAGGATTTTCTCGGGTTATATAACTCACCGGGCCCTATTTCTGACCTGCTTTGGGGACAGGGAAACAGGCCGTGCCCGTCAAATTAAAGTGCTGTGAAAACAAGCTGGTTTTATGGCTTGTGTATTCTCCAGCAGACAATCTCAAGGAGGGAGATTCAGCGTTTGTCCTAACAAAACGAAAGCCATGTCCTTCCCAGCCATCCTTGGAATGAAGGTTTACTCGGTGCCGACCCACATTCTCCAGATGGTTTGGAAAGCTGGAAGCAAAGGCAAATCCTCACAACAATCTCGACCAATTCCTCTAACGCAGGGTTCCTCGTCCATGGAGTAGAGGCCATTGGAAAGGGCCTGGGGGGAGGGTGCTATGGGATGCAGCTACGGCTACCCCAAAGCAGACCTTGCTCCATGCCAGCATCTCCAGAGGCAGCATATTATGGTCACACACTCCGGCCTCGGTCTTCCCCCCAGAGAAGGTGCCAGAAGGGACCAAACTTTCCACCTTGTGCCATCTGTAGCCAGCCCACAAATTATAGGGGTGGGCAGTAAGGCACGTCATTCATTCTAAATAAATAAATAGACCTTTTTGTTTGTGAAAGCATTTGGCGGGCAGGGATAGGGGACGGGGGTTGGTGGGGGGTTTTGGGGTAGGGTCATGGGGGGGTTGGATGTGGGAAATGGGCAGGTGGCATTGGGTGGGTTTTGTGGGGGGTTGTTGGGAGTTTTGGGGGGTTCTTTTTGTCTTTCATTGTTTTTATGGATTTTTTAATATGGACTTTTTAATATTCTTTTATATTTTATTTATTTTATTTCTAAAAATTTCTTACCCCACCCATCCTGCCACAGGCAGCTCTGAGCGGCTTACAATTTACCATAAAACATTACATTAAAACAATCAATACAGGGAGGATTAAAATATCCCTAACCACCACCCCCCAACCCATTCCCCCAGCATTGTTGTTGCTGTTGTTGTTTGTTTTATTAAAAATAATAATAAAGAAAATTTTAAAAAAGATTCCAGTGCATGCGCAAAATGGCATTCCGTGCATGCACGGCCCTCCCTCCAAATGGCGCTGGCAGTGTTGGCGCCATTTCGGAAAAGGGCAGACTGGCTGGCCGTATGCAAAATGGCCACTGCGCATGTGCAGACTGGCTACCCTTTCCCCCAATACTGCTGGCGCCCTTTTGGGAACAGTCGCACATGCGGAGAACGGCCCTGGCGGCCATTTTGCATACGGGCATGCACCATTTTCTTTTCAATTTTAATTTTTATAACAAAAAAGGATGCTTTTTGGGGTTCGTTTTTCTCCGTTTTTGTTAGCTTCGTCATCCGTTTTCGCATTTTAATTCCTAAAATGAAAGAGGCTTCGTTCGTTTTTAGTAATTAAAATAACGAAGACGAATTGTACTCCCCTCCAACCTCCTTGTAAACAACCGGGTTCCCACAATATGTTTTTGCAGTCACTTTGAGGTCCTCCTCTCCTCCTTCGTATCCAGTCACAATCTCCTCATCTTCTCCTTCAAGACTCTCATGGCCTTGCTCCACCCCGTCTTTCTGCTCTTGTTTCCCACTCCATTCCCACCTGGGAGCTTCACACCTTCTCTGCCACCGCCCTCTCCTGCTCGCCCAGAGTTTCCTGCTCCTAATCAAGCAATGAATCTGGCACCATCATTAGAGACAAGTCCCCGCCCTGGGGCGTCACTAGGTGGGAACGGGCCGTGGGACAGAAGATGGAATGGACCGTCTGCTGGGGCCTTCCACTCCGGTGGGCATAGGCCTTCTACGTACGTGTAGGCCCTGGTCTGACTGCAACTGCTGTACCTATTATAGCTATGTCCCTGCCCCTGCTCCAAGGGGCCTACAATCTAGGACTGATAAGGGAGCGGGACACGTTGCAGGAGGCTGGTAAACAAGCTCCGAGCATGATTCAAGGTGCTTGTTCTCTTACCTATAAAGTCCTAAATGGCTTGGGTCTCAAATATCTCAGAGACCATCTCATCCCTCATGTCCCATTGCGGCCTCTTTCTGAGGTCAGCCGGGAGTGCCCTCTTGCAGCAGGTCCCATCTCGGGATGGGCGAACAGAACGCGGTTCGGATCTTCGGATGTTCGGTTCGAAACCCGAGTTCGGGTTCGATGGTTCTGTTCAGCCGAGTTCAGGTTGGCCGAACTTGGCCGAACAGTCAAAAATAGCACTATCGAAACCGAAACGAAACCGAAACTTAACTGAAACTGAAACTTGATATTTCCCACCCCCCCTGAAAAGACGTTTTTCTTGCCCCCAAACTCATCCGAACACAACCGAACTGTTCGGTCTTTCGAGAGTTCGGTCTTTCGAGAGTTCGTGTTCGGAAGTTCGGTTCGGTTCGGACGTCTGAACAGACCGAGTTCGGTCCGAACATCCGAACCGCGTTCGCCCATCCCTAGTCCCACCTGCCCGCCAAGTTTCCACAACGAGGGCCTGTGGAGAGGTGTTCTCGGAGACTGCCCCACAGTGATGGAACTCCTTTCCCTTAGAGATTTGTCTAAACCTCAACCTACTCATCTTCTGGAGGCAGCGTAAGACCTTTTCTGCTTGGCCTGTTCTTTGGAAGGTGGGCATAGGGTTGCGTTGGGTAGGGGGGTTTAGAGGCTTGGGGTGGGACTTTTAAGGGGATTTGTATATGTTTTAATGTGATTCTTATATACGTTGCCAGCCAGCTTGAGCCTTAGGGGAAGGATGGAATCAAAATTTAAATCAATCAATCAATCAATCAGGAGAGACGGGGTATTAATTATTATTATTATTATTATTATAAGCATTTATATAGCGCCAGCGATATACTTGGCACTTTACAAAGGATAAGATAGACATGGTCCCTGCCCGAGAGCTTACAATCTAAAGACGGGGGAGGGGAGACAGGGAAGGGGGAACAGAGGGAGAGACAAGGGATGTGACATTCATGAGGATGCGAGAACTCAGGTACACGTTCTTGGCTTTGTTGCAGTAAATTAGGAGTTTGCAGATAACAGGTGGGGGATAATCCTGGGTGGGGATGATTAGCAGGAGTTCGGAAGGGCGGAGCGGAAGAGGTGGGTTTTGAGGAGGGACTTGAAGGCGTGGAGGGTGGGGGCCAGGTGGACGAGGGCAGGGAGGGAGTTCCAGGCGTGCGGGGCAGCGAGGAAGAAGGGACGAAGGCGGTTGGGGGAGCAGGGGAGGCGTGGGAGGGTGCGGGAGGGGATGGAGGAGGAGCGGAGTGCTCGAACGGGGGTTCGGAGGGAGATCAGGGCAGAGAGGTAGCTTAGTTATGAGGGAAGGAGAAGGATCTTATAGGACAGAATGATATAGGAGCGGGTGAGACTTAAGGTTGAGAATAAAAACCCGGAAAGTCCATGATTTGGGAAAGCTCTTAAGCGCATGCTTACGTTTTATGGAAGGCAAGAGGACGTAAGTAGATACGGTGAGTGCTTTCCTGAATCAGAGTCATGGATTGGGGGGGGGGGGCTTCCAGAGGGGACATCCCTGGCGGAGGTTTGAGTAGGACTGTCACTGCTGCAGATTGGCATCATCCCAGCCCCCGTTCCCACCTGCCTGCAGAAGCATCGAGCCCTGGCCTGGGAGAGGTAGCCGACTCTGGAAATGTTGGGTCTCCCTCAAGCTGTCTAGAATTGCATTTCCAAGAGAGGGTGGTTGCTATGGTAACCCCACATAGACGAGATGGGAGACAAAGTGGGTCAAATGCTCTTTGTTATTGGACCAATGTATGTTGGGTGTCTCTCTGGCAATACTGGTCTTTCCTGTCATGGGAAACCTGGAGTCAGGTTTGACCCATTACAATCAGCTCCACACAAAAGTCTGACTGATGAGGCTGGACTCAGACTGCTGTCTCCCTCCTCCTGACCTCTTCCAAATCGCTCTAGATCAGGCAACACTAGGGATGGGCGAACGCGGTTGGGAAGTTCGGAGTTTGGACCGAACTCGACCAGTTCGGTCAACCGAACCGAACTCAATTTTCGAACCCAACCCAACACAATCGAATTTCCGAACTTGGTTCTGTTCGCCCATCCCTATAAGATAATATTCCATTTAGTTCAATGGGGTTTGAATTTCCGAACTCTGTTTGGAAGTTCGGAGTTCAGACCGAAGTCAAATAGTTCGGTCAACCGAACTGAACTTCCAAACTGAACTCGATTTTCAAACCGAACTGAACCGAATTTCCAAACTCGGTTCTGTTCACCCATCCCTAGGCAACACTGGTCACTCTTGGCATTTGCATGAGACGCTAAGTCCGTGAAAATCGCTCTCTTTTTTTAATTGAGAAAAGGTTAGGTCGCAGGATGCCATGTGTGTTTAATCAACTCAGAAACCACGCTGTGACTTTGGGGAAGGAAAGGGGGAACAAACTGGGAGCTGTGAAGGGTCCACAGATGCACAGAAGCCTCGCACCGGGAGATTATGCTTGGAAACAAACCCTCAAGATCGTATATGGTTTATAGGATTAAGACTCCACAGCCTGGATCATCATAGGGTATTTGGGTTGAGCGCACACCTCTGGGATGCCACCTCAACCATGCCCACAGGGAAAAGGGAGAGGAAGGGATTGGGGGCTGGTGCAGGAGACGGGGGTGCCAAGCCCCAGAAGCGGGAGGAACTGGATGGGACGTACAGTCTGGAATGGTTCAAGGCTAGTGCACTAACGGGAGAGTAGCAAGGTTCTCACTTACCTGAATCACGCTGCACACACACACTCACCGCAAACACTTGTCACACTCGCTCTTTCCACTCACACGCCATTAACAACAAGCAATAGCAGTGGTGGCTCCCCCCCCCCGGACGTTTGGGGCACTGCCCCCCTAGCGCTGTGGGGAACCCTCGCCGCGCCGTCATGAAGGTAAAAACAAAACCCCGTGCTGCCACTTCTGACAGCAGTAGCAGCCTCTGAGCTGTTTCAGAGGCTGCTGCCGCTGTCAGACTCTATTTCCCTTCCGGGACCCACTCTCAGAGCCACTCTGAAAGTGTGTCCCAGAAGGGACAAAAAGGCTGAGCTGCTCAGCTGGCCAAACCGTGTTTTTTATTGAAAACGCGATTTGCGTGGCTGAGCCCCTCAATCCACATCACACATAGGACGTGCTGTGGAGGGAGGGGCTAGCCTTCTTCCATTGCGCCTAATGGGCGCAATGGAACTTCTCGCCTGGGCACTTGATGCAAGTGCGCGGGCGAGAAACTTTGCTCCGGGCAGCTGAAGCAGGGACCAGCGCGCATGCGCACTGCTCCCTGCCTCAGCCGCACATGGAGTCAGGGTCCAGGTCAGGAGAAGGCTAGCGGTGCGCTCTCAACAGCGTGCCGCCAGCCTCAGCCGCTTCCCTGCCACTGCCGCTCCCCCCCCCCAAATCTGCCGCTTAGAGCGGCGGGGGGTGGGAAGAGCGGCAAGGCAGGGATTGGGAACTTTTTTTTTATTTTTTATAGCCTTTAAATTGCCCACACGTCCTGGCTCCGGAGGAGCAGGACACGCGGGCAATTTAAAGCAAAGTCCCCTCCCACCCCCATCTCTGCCTGCTGCCCAGACCGCCGGGGACCGCTGGAGCTGCAGCCAGGTAAGTGAAGATGACCCTTCCCCCACCCTGCTCCCACCCCGAGGGTCCCCTCACCCTGCTCCCACCCCTCTGAGGATCCCCCCACTCCCCGAGGGTCCCCCCA
>QEPC01000343.1:2359780-2376357 GCA_003113815.1 Sphenodon punctatus
TCCCAGCCCCATGTGACTTCTCGCGCCACTGGGGAGGGTTGCCTAGCAACCCTAACACAACATAGAGGAAGCCTTCTAACAGGCTCCCCCTACGGCGGCGCCATCTTCTCCTCCTGCCGGGAGGAGCGCACCAAATCCCTGTCGCAGCCATTTCGGCGGCGAAGGGACTTCTCTTGACTTCTCCGCACAGGCAAGCCAGCAGTAGGTAAGCAGCCTGCTGCCCGGCACGCTGTGTCCATGGGTCCTCTCTCCCTCCTGGAAGTTGCTTTCATGCAACTTCTGGGAGAGAGAAGGAGGGGCCAGGCAGCGCTGCAAGGAGGAAGGAGGAGGAGGTGGGGTCTCACCTCAGCCATGGGGTGTTCTGGGGGGGGGGGGGGGGGGGTGGGCTGCTTCTGCCTGCCAGTGCAGTGCGGCACCGCACCGACCCGAGTCCCCACCCCAACTTTAAAAAAATAATTTAAAAAATAAAATAAAAAAATTTCTACACACACCCCTGGGCAGCCGCCCCTAGCCACCCCGCGGTAAGGCCGGCCCTGAATCCCGCCATCACACCTCAAGTCGGTAAGTGATCAGGCCTTTTCTGTGGCGGGCCCCTCAGCATGGGACTTGCTTCCGCTGAATGTCTGTCTCAGTTCCTCCCTCCTCATCTTTAAAAAAACACCTGAAGACTTATCTATTCTCCAGGTGTTTTTAGGATCCACGGTTGGTTCCCCTGCAGGGATTTCCCCTCCCTCTTTACCTTCCCCATTTTTAATTTGTTTTAAAATGGATTTCTATTTCAGATAGATTTTATGTTATTTTATCATCAATATTGTATGTTATGTAGCATTCCAAGCACCATTGAGTAGTGGGACGGACTGTGCTATAATAATAACAACAACAAGAGGAAGAGTTCTACGCATGCGTGCCCTTTCACAAAATGGCACCGACACTACTGGCACTATTTTGGGAAAGGGCTGCACGTGGGTAGAATGGGCCAGTGGCCATTTCACTCATGCGCAATGATTTTTTTAATTTGTATGATTTTTAATAAAAATTAAATGAAAAACAAAAACAAATGAAAAAAGACAACAAGCAGTCTTGTTTATGAAACCCACCCCCCAAAACAAAGGGATTTTTGTAAACAAAACAACAACAAAAGAACCAAAAATGAATGATGCGCCTGAGTCACACGCCTGATTAGTTGTGGTCAGCAATGAAACTTGGAGCCAACGTAATTGAAGGAGAAAACAATGGTTGGCATCTGTGAGCCAAGCCCTTTGCCATTTCAGCAGGTTGCTGAGCAGGCCATGATGGAGTTTAAGAAATCACGGCGGGCTACGTGCACGATCCAGATGTTGGGATTCAAATGATGACTTCTTGTCTGAGGTGGGAGGACTGAAACAAGTATCTGATACCCACCTGGATATCGCAGTACCCATGGTTTCCTGTATCCAGTTGGATACTAAACGGTATTCGGTTTGGTATCCGCCGGCTATCCAGTTAACCAGATTTCTGAACTACCGTTTGCTGTGTTACTGTTTACCAACTACCGTTTCCTGCATTTCTGTTTAATTGCCCTTTGACTTTTTCCCTCCCTCCCTCTATCTGGACTGGTTTGGTGATGCAGGAATACGGTAAACGGTAATCTGGTAAACCATCATTGATATATAGTAATATTCATTCAGTATTCCAGTTTGGCAGTTAATCTCTGCTGTTATCAGATAATTATCGATTAACTGCCAAGCTTTCCAGGATACTGAATATTAACCACAGATCTTTTTTTTCCCCCCTCTATCATTTTGAGCTTGGCCTCTTCCCACTTCCTAGATCTGGCCTGTGGTTCCAGACCTCAAGCCCTGTAATAATGAGCTCAGGGGAAGGAAGGGGGCAGCTATATTAGGACAGGCGGTTCGGCTGGACTGGGACCCATGCACCTGAGGTGATGATGATGTGCACTGCTGCAGCTAAGTGTTCTCCCAACTGAGAGGGAGCGAACAAGGGGGTCCATTCCATCTTCTGCACCAAGGCACGTTCCAATCTAGCTAGGCCCTTGCGCTGTGGCTAAGGGATGATCAGGATTTCCAAAGCTCTGTGAGGAAAAAAGAAACCCAATTGTTTTGTAATGAATTCTGACTACCCAGCTGGGAAGTTGAATTGCCTTGAAAGCAAATACACGCATCATTGAAACTCCATCAGGGGGCTGTCTTCTGTGAGAAGACCCAGACTGAGAGGGTGTAGCTGGCAACCCTTTTACATCCTCCCTCTATAATAGGGTGGGGTAGTCTTGGGCAATGGCTTTCTCCAGCGCCCACAACAATGGGGTTTCTGGAAGCGATGAAGGACCATTTGAGCTGCGGTGGCACATCCGTTGCAACAGCAAGGCCCACTCTGATGTGTCAAATGCAAAATAGTTGATGTTTATTTTGGCTGAGGCGGAGTCCAGACTTCAAAAAGGCTCCAGAGCTATTGGGTGGGGGGCAGAGGGGTTTGATGGGCTGCCCACTCCCACAGGGACACTGCTGTTTTTAAAAATGCATTAAAATGTCCTTACCGGATAGACAACGTAGATCAGACATGAGCTCATAGTCATCGAAATCTCCTGGAAACTGGATTCCAAGAGCAATCTAATCGATTCAATGAGTAGCAGCTATACCGGTTGTCACAGCAGTTGGATGTTCCGCAGAAGTGAACGTTGGGGTGAAAATATTTCTTTATCTTTTTCTCTACTGGCTTTTTAAAAATTTCATGACTACTTTATAAACTTTCAAGTCTACGGATAGTGATGAAGAGCTTGGAAAACTTTCTCCTCCATCATTAATTGGATCATGGCTTTGCGGTTAATCAGAACGGTGCTTTAAAAACTAATTTTCCAAGATGTATTTATTCGTTTAGGCATCAGCTTTCGCTATAGCCTTCCAAGTAAAATAACATTTATACATAATACATAATAAATCACTTACACAAGGATCAATTTGTCCGAAGCATAGGCCCATACATGTTTAATTTAGGGCTCCATTAACAGTACTAACAGGGTTCCCCATAACTCAGTTTTGACCGCCCTCTGTTTTTTTGAGGCCAGCCAGACAAAGGTTGCCAAGTCCACCACATCTTCCAATCTTACCAAAGAAAGGAGACCTTTATACCCCTGACCTGGCTCTAGATATACTACCCCACCAGTTAGCAGTTGGAGCCAAACTGCCCTTAGATCATTATAATAGGAGCAGGTTAGCAAAAAATGCTCAACCGTTTCAACCCCCTCCATGGGAGCAAGTGCATAAGCCTTTGGCATAAATAACCCCTTTCAAATCTTTCAAGTTACATTTCCGAGATGTACTTTGAAAGATTCCAGTTAGATGGGAATGCATGACAAAACTAAGACATAATCTTGAGCCAAGAAGCTGCAGTCTTTTCCGGCTTTGGGTGTTAGGTATCTTTCCTTTTGAAAGAAAAGCAAGACTTGGGAGACTGTATCATTGAATGTGACAATAAATCTGACAATAGTTCTTACATTCGGTTCACTTAATCTCCTCTTCCTTATGTCCAAACCCTTGACTTCAAATGCTGCTATTTAAATAAAATGTACTTGTAGGCTACCTAGTCTGGACCCAAATATGGAATCTTTCCCCCCAAATGTTGCCATGGCTGTTATTGATGAATAGACTTCCAAACTGAGACTAAGAAGAAGAACCTAATAACTTTGGCATCAGCAAGTCAGGTCCCCCAGCTCTTCAGAGGGCATTCTTGGTGTTTCTTAGTGCTGGTACTCTTGGGTTCTCCCACAGACAAACCTCCTCCCTGCTTTCATAAGTGGAATGCCAGCTCTCAGGACAATGAAATTTCATTCAAGAACCTAGAATACAAATGTGTATTATTGCTATTGCCTAAAACAAGTATTAACTTACCTTGCCTTGGGTGTTAGTAAAAGCAAAATCTGTTGTGGGTTATCTTTATGGAGCTGTATCTGGTATAATCTGCATCCAGAACCGCGGAAGTTATGGCCCTAAACACAATGGTGGTGGGGCCCCCTCAGAACACATTATTGGAAACATACGGGCCGTTTTTAAATGGACCATGGTGGGCGGGTGGATGGGCAGGACTGGCCTTACCGTGGGCTGGTTTGGGGCGGCCTCCCTGGGCCCTGCTCCTGGGGGGCCCCCACACTTGGGCCCCCCAGCTCCCGGCCAGTATCTGTCTCAGCCAGGGAGTGAAGGAGAGGCAGAGGCCCTGCCTCTCCCTCACTCCTTGACCCCCTCCGCTGCCTGTCAGTCTTGACCAGGGACTCTGCCTCTCTTTCATTCTCTGGCCGAGTCCAAGACAGGCAGTGGAGGGGGCCGGGGAGTGAGGGAGAGGCAGAGGCCCCACCTCTCCCTCACTCTCTGGCAACTTCCGGCAGCAGCGGGTGGTGTGGCGCCAAATTCAATCTGCTGCTGCAAGTGCCTGGCGCAACCCAGAACCCGGCGAGCAGACCCAGTGTGGGGTTTAGGCCAGCGGCGGTGGTGAGTAGGGATGGGTGAATGTGGTTCAGAAGTTTGGAGTTCGGACCGAACTCGGTCTGTTCGATCGACCGAACTGAACTTCTGAACCGAACTCGAATTTAAAATCAAACCGAACCGAATTTCCGAACTCCGTTCTGTTTGCTCATCCCTAGTGGCAACACACACAAAAAAACACCTGGTTTTAAATGGCCGAACTTGGTTCGGAAGTTTGGAATTTGACCGAAGTTGGTCTGTTCGGTCGACCGAACTGAACTTCCAAACCGAACTCGAATTTTAAACCGAACCGAATCAAATTTCCGAACTCGAATTTTAAACCAAACCGAATTTCCTAACTCTGTTCTGCTTGCCCATCCCTAGTGGTGAGTGTGGCTGGGCTTGGGGATGGGAGTGCCCCCTCTGCCCATCCCCAAGCCCAGGCCTGGGTAGCACCCCCAGAATGAGCCAGGGAGCACCCCTAGGCACCACATCACCAGGGCCCCACATTTCTCCCCTGCTCTGGGCCCCGCAATCTTTAAGGCCAGCCCTGAGGATGGGTGTGTGGCTGCGGTGGGTGGAGGTGGATGTGAACCCGTTCCCACAGATACGTACCCACCTCCACCCAACGGAGCATCTGCTGGTACCCTATCTAGGTGAGAGACTAGACGGACCTTTTTTATATAAGACAACCCCACCGTGAAGTCTTCCAAGCTATGGGTGGCCAGAGAAGGTTCTCTAAGTTATGGCTGGGCTGGGAGAACAAGGGGAGGTGTTTCTGGGGGTGCCGACCTTCGAAAGCTCCCTGATTGCAGTGAGGACTGCCGATCCCTTGGGAACCCATGTGGGCACAGGCAACTGGGTTGCGTCTGGCCTAGCGGGCATCCGGTGGACAGTCTAGAGAAAGAGGGGGACCCTGATCGCGATGATTGCCATGGCAGGAGCGGGTGGCCAAGAAATCGAAGTAAGGAAAATAAATAAATATCAGCATTGTGACTGATCTCATTCATCTGGGCTCGTCATGGCAGTCTGGGAGAGGCTACACGTTGGACAGGACCTGACTGGGGTTTGGGAGACTGTAGTTGCAGTCAGAAGCGCTGTCAGGGACTCAGAAGGTCGCACTGTCCCCCTCCGTGTCGGGATTGCACCATCGTGAGGATTGTCACTTTCCCAGCAGCTTGGACCCAGAGTTGGCCACGCCCCCAGTTGAGGTGGCCACGCCCCCTTGAGCATTGTGATTGGCACAACACTTTTATTTATTTATTTATCTTATTTATTTATTTTATTTATTTATTTCTATTTTACCCTGCCCTTCCTAATAAGGATCAGAGCAGCTTGCATCATATAAAAACATCCCCAAACAGCTAAAAATCCCCTACCCCCCCAAACCCTTTTCTCTAAACCCCTCCCCCATGCTCAATCCAACCCCTGCCTGACAAATGCTTGGCCAAACAGAAAGGTCTTAATCTCTTCTGGAAGATGAGCAGACTTCGGGCTTAGACAGAACTCCAAGGGGAGGAGTTTCCATAATTGTGGAGCAGCCATCAAAAATGCCTATTCTGTGTGCCCGGCTTGTGGAAACGTCACAGGCAGCTGGTACCTCAGAGGCCACAAGGAACATAAGGGTAGAGACAGGGGGTGCAATCCTACACCCCCTGATAAACGGTTCCAACGCGAGGTGCGGTTTGAGTACTTTGGTGCTCAGGCATGTGTGCACGCCGCCGGTGCGACAAGCCACGTGGGGCATTGGTTCGCCCCTTCCGAGATGAACTGCAGCATGCGGGGCATGCCTGCGCAACTGAGCTCACACTACCCAGCTCACCGCTGCATAGATGAACACGTGCTGGCTAGGCACCGGGAAAGTGCTGTAAAACTGCCACAACATTCCTGGAAAGTGACAAAAAATAGCATAACAGAAAGTCCTGGAAAGTGACCCAAAAAAGTCCCGAAAAATGATGAAAACATTATGAAAATGAAGGGGAAAAATGGTGGAAGCATAGAATCTCCAGGAACTGACTAAGTGGCAACGAACACTCGCAAGCACTTCCGAAAGGTCAGTATTTCCCTTCAGAACGGGAACGCTTGCTCTGCTCTGAGCCCTCCTGCCGGAACAAGGCGAAACAAAGCTATGTTCCCACCCCCCTTTCAGATGAAATCCCATCCTTATCTACCTTGCCACCCTAGTATGGAGTTGCCCAAACGCAGCCTCTGAGAGCCGTGTGAAACTCTTAGCATGTCTTGTGTTCCTTAACAATCCCCTGCCCTCTGCTGCCTGAGGCGAGGGGTGTGAGAAGGGAATGCCGAGAAATCGGCCATTGTGTGAATGAGTTGGTCTGGGGCAAGGCTGACACAGGTTAAAGAACAAGGAGCAAGTTTGCAAGGGAGAAGGAGGTGGCCTATTTTCCAACATTTACAGTGGCCAACGAGAGACATAAGCCACACTCCTTTACCCAATAAGTCCTGCCCTCTCACACACAGTCTTGCTTCCTTGCATACACGCACACACACACACCTGCATAGGGCTGTGACAAGGACCCACCAAAACGGGTCTACATGTCAAAACTGGAGCATTTGATGATTTATCCTGGTCATTTCCGGCACTATTAGGTACCCAAAAGCATCAGATTGAGCATTGGATTGATCAAAATACTTTTCCCCATCAGGATTTTCTGACTTTCAACCCTGCATGTTTGACTTCCGGTCTTAATTTTCTGAGTTTTTGCCCTGATTTCGTACCAGAAAATGGTAAATTGGTTACCCAGAAATGGAAATACCTGGTATTCTGGGGCACTTGGTCGGTATTTGGATATTGGTATTTTGGGTACGTGAATGGTACTTGGGTATCGGTAATTGGGTACTTGGTCGGTATTCGGGAGTTGGTATTCGGGTACCTGATAGGTATTGGAGAACCGATTCGGGTATTGCCCACAAATAGGAGATGCACTACCCATTTCAGCTGTACACCTACACACACACACACACACACACACACACACACACACACTGGATTCTCTGCCTGCAGGGGCAAGGGACCTCTTCCAATGGCAGTGGTGTCCAAGTACCCGAGTGCTCTAGCAGCAACCGCACAACGGTCCCAATGGACACCCCACACCTCCACTGCCACCTTTTCCTATGAATGCAGGATGGTTCCGCACCATCTAAGACAGGGTTCTTGGGAGGTATGACACACCCCCCCCCCAACTATGCAGCAAGGTGGGGGATGTAGTCCAGACTACTGGGCTCCCTGAGCTGTAACCACTGGTCCACACTCCTTTTCATGCACCACATGAATCTCAGCTTGTTAACAATGAGGGGAAATGAGGAGACGAATTCTCTTCCTTTGCACGCTTCTAAGCCGGGGACCTTTTGCCAGCCAGCGGGCTGGATGTGTTGGGCTTGCTAATCAGGACCTAGCGAGCTTGGGAAGGGCTGCTTGTTTTGTTCTGACCTCCTCACCTGCCCTTTGGTCCCCGGGATGCTAATTTTTGACTGCCACACCTCTTGGATATTTTCATCCCTGTTTGCTGGCATTTCCTGGTCTGCTCTGCTGAGCATTGTCCTCTGCTCCCAGCCAAAAAACACAACACGTTGCATGAATAAATACGTTATCACAAGAGGCAGGCCATGGACGCCTCCGCCAAAGCGGTTCAAGGGCATGGGTGGGAGGGTGTCTCTCTTCCTGCCCTGGGGGATTGGGAAGGGGTGGCTGCCAGTCAAGATGGAGGCCAAACCTGCTCTTCGGTATTACTCATGAGTAGCAGATGCGCTACCTGCTGCAGCACTAGATCACCCCTTGGGATCTGACCCCGAGTCTCTGAGCTTTGAGGCATCATCTCCGGACTCTGGATGAAGCCTCTATTTTTCCACAGTTGATTCAGGGGCATTGCTAGAATTTTTTTTCAGGAGGGGTAGGGGGAAAACCCACATCAGAAGGGGGTGGGATGAAGAGGTTTCCCCACCCCCTTTCTGTTGCTCCACCCCCCTGCGGAACAACGTGACAACACAATGTTTGAAAGGGGAGGGGGGTGGCCACGTTGGAAGTAGGCAGCTGAGAATATGAAGTTTGCAAGGGTGGAAAATTTGGTATTTCTGATTTCTTTTCTGGTTTCAGGGCCAGATTTTGTGTGTAGGGTGGGGGGATGGTTTTGTTTCGTGTCTCAAAATTTTGGGATCTTTTGGAAGGGGGAAAATCTGGTAGCTGCCACAGCTAGTTGGGAAGAAAGCAAGGGGGGGGCAGCCCTCAGTGGGCCCAATCCATGCCTCACACACCCAGTGTGCAAGGGGCCATCTGTTGATTGCACGCACAACATACAAGCCTTGTGCACGAGCACCTTGGGCTCAGTGCATGCACGACTTGGCCTAGTGTGTGTAACAGCATGCAGCTCTTTGTTTGTGTAAGAGAGTGCAACCCTCAGTGTGTATGTGTCCCTGTCTGTGCATCCGTGCATAGGTGGTGACCCTATAATCAACAGAAAAGGAGTCCAGTCTTCAGAACACCATGGAGGGGGACACCATGCCCTCACCCTATTTAGGACAAGGGGAAACTGTTAAACAACACCAGGATCCAGTTCCCTGGATGCTGCTCCACCTCCAGCTGATGTGGAAGCAGGCCAGGCCCCAGAACCACACAGCACTCAAGGATTAAAGGAAGCCTAAATTCAAACACAATCCGCTCCTATACATCACTGTTGTTGGGACTGAACTCCCCCCCGGTCAGCACAACATGCCAGGAAACTTGAAAGAGGCTCAAACTGCTAGACCGAGAATGAAAAAGATTCACGTCGAGCAGTGGAAACGGAGAGGCACGAAGCACACTCACATATACCTGAAAATGGCCAGACAGGCTTTGATTTTCAAATACGGAAGCCCCAAAATGACCTTTTGTGTTTATTTGTGTGGTACGCAACAAACCGGACTGCATAGCCCCTAGTTAGCATAGAGCTGAGCTGCGGTCCGCCGATTCCCATTACGGAAGCCTGTTGAAAGCGGTAGCCCACAGACAGACAGTACGACGCACGCTGCACTGAATGGGCAGCTCTTTGGGGTGCCTGATTTCGGTTCGACTCTTGCTTGTGTGTTAATCTAGGTCTGCTGAGAATAGTCCTCCAGTCTACCGAGTGGCTTCCTCCTCCCCTCCATCGGTACTGGGTATTCTGGGTTTTTGAGATTCTCGCTTTCCTTGGCGAGAATCCAGCTGATTCTGGCTCTCGTTTGCGAGAACGAGACGAGAATTGTGGTTCTCGCTGAGAAACACAAGCATCAGCCTTGCTCCCTATGATGTGTTTGGGAGCGTCTATCTCTGAGATTTCCACTCGGGCCTACAGGAGTATCAGGATCAAACCACAAGAGGTGGCAGCCCTAACCATGGTGCATTGTGGATACTACTACTACTAATAATAATTCCTATAATGCTACTAGGCGTACATAACCCTTTACAGTCACAGAGTTTCGAACACAGGTCCCTGCCCAGTGGGCTGTTACAATCTTAGACAGACAAGGGTGAGGGGAACACAGGGACCGGACAGACACACACATATTCCCATTTTACAGATGGGGAACCAACCAAGGCTAAGAGGTTGTGACTTGTCCAAGGCCACCTGGTGCGTTCAGGGCTAGGGCAGGATTTGAACCCTAGTTTCCCAAGTCCAAGTCCAGCACCTTCGCCGCTACACCACACTGGCTCTCTGTGCCAGATCTACATCGGCTGGGGAAGCTGGGACACCGATAGCATCATTACTGAGCACGAGGCCCTGGACTTGTTTGGATCCATCTGTCTCCTGCCGGATCCTACTGCATGAGATGATCCGTCATGACTGCTGGAGGATTAGCAGGCCATCAGCTCATCAGCAGGCCAAAATGCCTGGGGCTAGGCAGGAGCAGGAAACAGAGCTGTCCTCTGTCAAGGGGAGAAAGAAAGTCTTGACTAGAAACATTTGGGTTTCAAAGAGAGCACAGGAAAGGGGGTGGGAGGGCTAGGGTCTGCCCCTCTCTTTCTCTGCTGAGGGGAAATGGAAACAGAAGTCTGGCTGCCTGCCCAATCCCAAACAACTTGTCTGGGTCACACGTGCTGACCTTCTCTGCAAAAGCGGACAGTAGTATACTCCAAGTGGAGGGGTGGGAGGGAACAGAATCCACAGATCTGTTGCAGTTTCCCTGCTTATGGGGGAGCTGAGCCCCAGGGCAGAGCTGAAACCGGTACTAGGCCTGAAACGAGAACGGTTTTTGTTTTTGTTTTGCTCTCGTGAGAATCCGCGAGATTCTCGCAAACCCTGCCAAGATCTCTTGAGATCTCGCTATGGTTTGTGAAAATCTCACCAGATTCTCGCAAATGTTTTGCGCATGTGCGATGGCCATTCGGTGCATGCGTGGCTACCCCCAGAGGCCACTTGCAGAGCATTTTTTGAGGGTTCTTGAAAATCCCGTAAGATTCTTAAAACCCTAAAAAAACGCTATACGCATGCGCAAATGGCTGGCGAGAGACGCGCATGCGCAGAATGACCGTGGTGGCCATTTTGTGCATGCACAGGGCTGTTTTTCATCCATGCAAGTTTCGCGCAAGAATGGGTGGAGAATCAACTGATTCTTCACCCGTTCTCGTTCTCACAAATCTTATTTACTTATTTAATACTTTTTAAAATACGTTTGGTATTAAATCTTGGTGAGAAGCTGATTCTTGCTGAGATTCGTGAGAAATACGAGGTCGAATTCCAGCCCTAACAGGTGCCTGATTTGGTTAGCATGGGTAATACCTATAATTTTAGGTGACGTTTTGGGTATCTGTATCAGCACCCGGATACTGCTTGAGTACACGAAAAACCAACATTTCAATGACTGGTGCCTGAAATTACCAGACCCTCCCAAATTTTCCAATTTCTGGGATGAAAAGTTAAAAAATGGAACAAAACCAGTACGTTGGTATACCAGTTTGCCAGTATTTTGACAAATCAGTGTTTTGGGTGCCTGATTAAAAAACAGTTTGGGTACCAAAAGTTACCCAAAATTTTCAGTTCAGTTTGGATACTGGGGTTTCGATGGGTATAACCGTTTTTGCGCGTACTTGTTTCGAATCTGTCCCCAGCTCTTTGCTGCGATGTACATCCCGCCAAGCAGTGCCTATCCATTCTTCCCCTATGTGGGGAGCCACTCTCATAGCCTTATCTAAAACTGTCAAAGTCCTGTCCCATAGAGCCTGAGGGTAGGCTAAAACTCGATCTCGAGTTTTTCTCGGTTTTTGGTGAGAATCACGGTTCTCGACTCATTTTGAGTGAGAAATGCTAATCGAGAAAAATGTTTATTGTCGACATTTCTTGGTCGAGAATTTTTTCTCAAAATACCGTTTACCATTACTGTTTCCTGTTACTGAAGTTTACCTTTCAACGTATACCGATTTACCGTAAATTACTTACCACATTCTGCCATCTTCCCAGGAATTAGCATGCGCGAAGTGGGGTTGCATTTTCTGCATGTGAATTACTGGGATGAATGCGGTATACGGTAAATGGTAAATTGCGGTAAACGGTAAGCGGTAAACAGTATTTTGAGAAAAATATCTCAACTGAGATCTCGGTCTGTTATCGAGATTGTACTGAGATTTCGGTGACAATTCTTGATTCTTGCAATATTTTAGTGCGAAAAAGATTGCCTCTTATTTCAGCCCTATCCGAAGGAGACCTGGGAGACGTTCCCTGTAACCGGATTTTGAAGACCCCCAAGGTAGGACACCTCATGCCCTGCACACAAGTTGCTACCTATTTGCATAAAATGTATAAATTAACATAATTTAAAGAGGGTGTTTTCTAACATGACCTCTCTCAGCAGTGGCAGGAGTCCAGGAATTGACCCAGCCGCTGAGCCAGACCATGTCAACATCTGGTGGCTGCTTTCTAACGTGACGGTGGCACCTAGTTTAGCGGGTTAAACTGTGCCGTTGTCACATTTGAAAACACCCATCATACCTCACGGTTTGCTTTATGCCTCCTGAGAGTTGGCCTTTTCCCAGCCCTTGGTCTCTAGCTGCTGCAAGAGCTCGTAGTGACAACCATTCCCCTCTGAGCTCTCCCTTGACTGAGAGCTCTCTCAGCTTTTTATCATCACCTACAGCCAGTCAGCTACAGGGTGGCTGGATATGCAAATTTGAGAGGACACGTGAGAAATACAGGTTGCAGGGTTGCAGTGGTTCCAGTGCAGCCCGGCAACCTGTATTTCTCATAAGTGCCCTCTAAAATTTGCATATCTGCCCACCCTAGTCAGCTGACTCGCTGTTAGCATGCATTCTGAGTTCTTAAAGAGCCAGTGCCCCCAAATCTATAAAACAGAGTCTAAGCCTTGCTGTAATCTTGTGACTCTGTCACAAGGCCCATTGCCCAATTTTGGGATTGGACTTGCCTTGGGGAAACCCTTTTACTTTGGGTTTTTGTTGTTGTTGTAAAAGCAAATAAACAGGTCGGTGGCCCACACATCCTCACACACACAGAGACACTTGCAGACATGATCACCAGGGTTTCTGGTTTTCCGTTTCCTGCGGAAAACCACGGAAAAATGCTTTTCTCTGAAAAACACGGGATTCCCCTTTGCCCAGAGAAAACCACAGAATTCCAGTTTTCCCAGAGAAAACTGCGGAACTCCTTGTTTTTTTTCTGGGTTTTCCCGGCCGCAAAAACTCACCCGTGGCTGTCTTCTTTAATCAGCTGTGTTTGCCGGCGGTGCACCCGGGACTTCTCCTTGCGCATGCGCCGAAGAGCAACCAGATCTCTACAAGAACACGGCGCACTTCACGGCGAGCAGTGGGGAGAGACGAGGGCGCAGCAACTTTATTCTCTCCCAGGAGGTAATAGACTTGCGGCGCTCCCGCGGCGCGGGCACTTCCTTCCCCTTTGCTGGTCAAACTGAAGGTCATGGAAGGGGGAGGAGGGGCTTGTATTGCTACGATGGCTTGGCAGCTGCCATGAAGTTTTTTTGCTTTGGTTGAAAGTGGGGGCTTTTGGAGCCCCAGCTGATAGTGCAGCTTCTGTCTCTCTTGCAGTTCTGGTGGCAGCTGCCGGAGCCATGCGAGTCTATTACCTCCGTCGGGGGGTGGGGACACGGTTCTGTCTCTCTTGCAGCTCTGGTGGCCTGGGAAGCTGCCGTGAAGGAGGAGAACCCCCCTGCCTTTTGTTGAAAGGGGGGGGAATTTTGGAGCCCCCTTTGCTGCCCCTTCTAAAAGTCCCCTTTGATGCCCCCACATTTTCTGCCCCTCCCTTCCACTCCCCTTTCCAAGCATCCTCTCAGTGACTTGCCCCATAATACCACACCTACTCCCTTACAAATGCATACTTCTTCCCCCACCCCTCTCTGTCCTTACCCTCCCATGATGTAATGCTCCCCAGCCTCTGCATAGAACCTCCCTGCCTCGCTTTGCTCAGTGTACAGCTTGGATTTCTGGCTTGCCTGACAAAGGGTCCTGTGAGGTCCGAAAGCTTGCAAACCTCCACCAACCTAAGTTGGTCCAATAAAAGATCTCTCTACGCTACTTTGTCTCTACCTCCAAAAAGTGCCAGCTGTAGCCAGAAGCTGGGGGTGGGGGGTGGGGAGGCTAAGAAGGAGGGGAGACACACACGGGGGTGAGAGGTAAGAGTAACACAGAGGGGACTTGCTTGTTTGTGTCACACATTTTGAGATAGACATGCTGTTTGTGATGATTGTCTCTAGCTGGCTCTGGCTCAGAAGTGAGTAGAGTTCTCTGTGTTTGTGTATATCAGCTTAGAGGGCTATTTTATAAATTGTATATTCAGGAGCTTTTGGTGTCTCCTGCTGCCTCTGGCTCCAAAGAGGCTAGGGAATCCAGCTCCCCCAGTCCGAGGACAGGAGCCTTTGGTATCTCCCGCCACCTTGGGCTCCAAAGAGGCAAGGGAATCCATCCCCTCGGCACTAAAAAGGGCACTGAAAATGAATTTTGAAGCGTTATGCCAAAGAACAGACAATAAATTAATTTTCAAATGTATGAACAACAATAAAGATGTATATATTTTAAAACAAAGATAAACGCAGATTTTTGTAGTTTTAGTCTGAGAATTTTGATTTTTTCTAATCAGAGAATTTCTGATTTTCTGGCAGAGAAAACTAGGAACCCTGATGAGCAGACACAGAGACATACACAGTCACACCCCCACGGAGATACTGACCTGTGGTTGAAGCAGCAAGCAGGCACACGGGGGGAAGAGGCATGTGATTTACAGGAGCAGGATGGGGGGGAGGGGGGACAGGGCCAGACTTAGTATAGGGCAACCTGGGGCAGCTGCCCCGAGCCCCCCTATTTCTCTATTTCCAGGGGCCTTACAATGGCCCCTGGCTTGACCACGGCAAAAGCCCTAGGGGTGTGCACTTCATTTTTGTTATATTGATAACGATAACGACATTCTTGTTTTCGTAATCATTATTGCAATAATGATAACGAAGATAAATAATAACAAAATCAATAATGATAATGACAGTCGTTATTGATTTCATTATTGCCTGGCAGGTGTTTTTTGGAGGGAAATGTGGAGAGGGGAGAAGGGAGCAGACACCTTGGAGTCGGAAACAGTGTTGAACTCTTGAACTGGGCCTGTGATGGGAGGGGAAGGACCTGATGGATGTAATCGCTGACCAATGAGCAGCGCAAGCAGGTCCCATGAAGCTGTATGGCACCCTGTGATTGCTCAATGCCTCCTGCCTCCCAGAGCCAATCTTGGGGGCTCTGGGGAGGGCACTGAAACCCTTTATGTTGCAGGGCCAGGTTGTTTGACTCTTGTTCTGTGTTAACTCTTGCTGTGTCAAGTTGCGTTTACAGAACTCTGGTGCTTGCGCTAAAATCTTCCCCAGCCCTCAGTGTTATACCTTACCCCCTTTCTTTATATCCTTTATTTTACCTTTTACCTTCCCCTGTCTGTCTCCCCCTGTACATATATATAGATAGATATAGGTTTAGGTATATAGATTAGCTAGACAGACAGACAGACAGATAGATAGATAGATAGATAGAGCTAGATTACAGAAATAGATAATATAGATAGAGATTAGATAGATATACCCTATAGTTTTTTCCTTTCCCCATCCCCTGTCTGTCTTCCCCTATGCATAGGATAGATAGATAGATAGATAGATACTACGCTTTTTATTATATATATTAGCATTATAGGATAGGGATAGATAGATAGATAGATAGATAGATAGATAGAGCACACAGCAGATAGATGTTTATTGATATAGATACTTACGTAGGAATATATTGCATATAGTCTAGGTTATTAGATGTAGATTTAGGTTAGACATACATATTAGTAATTTTTCATATTGTCATTGTGCGCTTATTGTTACTACTGCATTATAATGAGAAAGGGAGGAAGAAACTTCTGAGAAGTCTGGGGCAGGTGCTCCTGAGGAGGTGGGGACAGTCAGAGGAGGAGCACCAACTGCCCTGCATTTTATCTTCATCCTGGGCTCTGCAACTTCTAAAGCTGGCCCTGGGGTGTTGGTGACCAGAAGTGCATGCCTCAAAGGAGTGGAGTGGTGGTGGTCGTGCAACAAGGACACATACCTCACAGGAAGCTACGCGTTGGGAGCATGGGAGAAGTGAGCACCAGGGGTGGGTCTCCGGAATGATTTTTGGTTGGGTTTTTTCCCCTGGTTTCGGTTCTCTAAGATTTTCAGATCTCGTTTTAGTTTCGGACTTTTGGGGGATTTTTGCATTGATTCGGACCTCCGCCCCCCTCTGTTTTTTTTCTCATTGACTTCAATAGAATTTTCTCCCACTGAAGTCAATGAGAACAAACCGGGGGGGAAATCATTCTGGTAGGTTTGCTACTGGATGTGGGCAATGGACATTGATCGGGCGCATATGAGCACAGATGGGAGCTCTTCCTGATTCTGGCAGGTGGCAGCTTGAGCTGGATACACCTACCTCTCCCCCTCCACCTCCCATTGCTCTCATTCTAGCGGGGAGCCGCTCTCTCTCTCTCTCTGGCCATATAGTGCATGTGACAGGCAGCATGGGTGGGATTGTGTCTGTATCTCCTTCTAGCAGTGGGGAGACTTTCTCTCTCTCCCTTATTTCTCTTTCTCTCTCTCGCCATGAACAGCAGGTTGCACAAAGAAAAGGTGGAATGACAG
>QEPC01000343.1:2382320-2394436 GCA_003113815.1 Sphenodon punctatus
TGAGACCTCGCATCTTCATGAATGTTAGACCCCTTGTCTCTCCCTCTGTTCCCCTTCCTATGTCTCTCCCCCAGCTCCTGTCTCTCACATTGTAAGCCCTAGGGGCAGGGACCGTGTCTATTTTATTACTTTGTAAAGTGCCAGGTACACTGCTGGCGCTATAGAAATGTTTGTTAATAATAATAATAATAATAAAGTCTCTTTTTTCACTCAACGCACAGTTAAATTGTGGAATTTGTTGCCAGAGGAGGTTGTCAGGGCCAGTAATATGGCTGGGTTTAAAAAAGGACTGGATACATTCTTGGAGAATAGGCCCATTAGCGGCTATTTGCCAAGTAGATTACGAGATGGGTACTTCTTACCGTCGGGAGCAGGAGTGATCAGCAGGGAATGGATTGCTCGTTGTGATTGCTGGTACTTCTCCCATGTGACCAGGATTGGCCACTGTCAGAGACAGGATGCTGGGCTTATTACACGCATGCACGCACACACACGCACGCACACACACACACACACACGCACACACACACACACCTCTGACAGAGGGAATTTGAAGTTGGTGATTTACTGAAAGTGAGGAATGTGAGGCCTACAGGAACCAGACACCCTGGGGGCTGAGAGCTGTGGATGGGGAGAGCAGGGATGGACGAACAGAATGGAGTTCAGAAATTCGGTTCAGTTCAGTTTGGTTTGAAATTCGAGTTTGGAATTTCGGTTCGGTTCGGTTTGAAATTCGAGTTCGGTTCGGAAGTTCGGTTCGGTCGACCGAACAGACCGAGTTCGGTCGAATTCCAAACTTCCGAACCGCGTTCGCCCATCCCTAGGGGAGAGGGCCCCACAGAAGTAGCCCATGACGAGCTGGAATACTGGAGAATACTGGAACTGAAGGTCCCCTCTGACCGTGGTTCCCGGGCCGTGATTCCTACTGGGCCTGCTTAAGGCCTATCCTGGCGGGTCTGACAGGAAGTGCTCTTTGGGGGGGGGGGGGATACTGGAACTGCCCCCACTGCAGGGCCCCTCCTGACTGCAGGACTCAGGGCCACAACTCTGACTGGCCTGCCCTAAGGCTGGCCCTGCCTGGCAGGACCTAGCAGCTGCACAGGATCATTACTGGGAAATGCTAGCAATTTCAGCTGGCCAAAGCGGTGCATTTTTGTAGCAAAGTAAACTCAGAATTTGGGGTTTTTTGCTTTTGTTTTTTAAAGCACAGGGTTGAATGCAAAATCCAGGGACTTGCTCCTCACTTTGATTCGCTCATGTGATTTCCAAAGACAGGCAGGAATCATAAACAGAATGTAAAGCAAACAGAGCCAGGTGAAAGTGCCCTGATGTTTGGCACGGCTGATCAAATTGGAGCCGGAGGCAAGGCGTGACGCAGGAGCTGCTCTGTGTGCCCGTGCTCACATAGGCAAAGGCTGACTCAGTCAACTTTGTGCCAGGAATGCTAACACCGTCGTAAAGGGAGTGGGAGCTAGCAGGCAAACGTTCCAGAGCTAGATTCGGCTAATTGCACCACGAGGGGGCGGTAACCGGATCACGTCCTGCAAGCTGAAAAAGTGTGAAGCAAAATGTCACGGAGGATAGGACGGTCAATGGCTAGGGTGGCCATCTTCCCCAAATGGTCTGATCCAGAAAGGGGAGGAGCCACGCTAAAAAGGGGCAGGGCAAAGGGAATCACGACTCCCTTTCAGGCGTGGCCACGTCCATTTGGAAAGGGATGATGTCACAGCATTCCAAAGGGTGCGGGGCCAGGTAAAAAAGGGGGCAGGAGGAGTCTCTTCACCGTGTCCCCTTTCGGACATAGGCCCGTCCCCCCACCCACATGCCCTGGAGAGGAAGAAGAAACACAGATTTCACCTGGAGTTCAGAGATGACATGGTAAAACCTAGCGGCTCTGGGTTAAACCCAGAAGGTCGGTAACCCTGTCAACGGCAATTAGCTGAGTGGGTCAGGGTTTGAGACTAGGGCTGAAATGAGATTTCTGAAAAATAGGAATTCCCATCCTGATACCATCTCGGTCGAATCAAGAACCTCTTGGTACTCGACAATGTCTCAATCAACATTTTGTTTCCCAGTTTACCAGTAATGGGCTAACCGAGATCCCTTTACCACTTTGCCGTTCACCATTTTACCGCCAATTTCAAATCCCGAGAGGTAATACCGATGCAATACCGTATTTATTGCACTCCAGTTCCCCTTGTGCTTCCTTGTCACTCGTTGGCTGGTAAGCAGATTCCTTTACGTATCTGCAATCTGGTTGCAGATTGGTCAAAGCTTAGGGAGCAAATAATATAGAACAACGATTCTGGTTGGAGGCACTGGAGTGGAGGTTAAGGGAGGCTGCGGTGGGAGATTAAGGGGTGGGCTCTTCGCACAGGGATTGGCTCAGAAATGCAGAAACAATTAACTTGGAAGTAAAACAATACCCTCGGCAACACGGTAAGTGAACAGTAAGTGATACGCGGTAAAGAGTAAGCGGAAAGTCAATAGATTGGGATGATATCGCATGGTATTGTGAGAATCGAGAAATCGCATCAGGGTCAGGAGACGGGCAGGAGATGGCCAAATTCAAGATGGGCAAAATTACTCAAATTGGCTGCTCATTTCAGCCCTGGTTGGGACGTCATTCTTAGGGTGTCCTTGGAGCTCTGCAAGAAGCTGGGCATGAACAAAAGAGGATGCGTCGCTTCATCCTTGCGCTATGGTTTTTTGTGAAGCAGCTGGGATTGGGAGACTGGAAGATGGGATACTGGGCTAAAGGGAAGAGTGGTCTGATCCAACGTTTATTTATTTATTTTCCAGTTTTACCCCACCCTTCCCAATCAGGCTCAGGGCTGCTTACAAAACACATAAAAACATCATACGCCCTCACCCTAACCTTCCCACCCAAGCCTTTCTCCTGCCGGCCAAATGCCTGGTCAAAGAAAAAAGTCTCACATATCTTCCAGAAGATTAGTAGGCTTGGGGCTTAGGCAGACCCCCAAGGGGAGGGAGTGCCATAATTTGGGGACAGTCACTGAGAAAAACCTCTCTGCGTGCCCTTGTACAAACCTCATGGGCAGTTGGTACTCTCAAGAGAGTGCCCTCGGCCAACCTCATAGGTCGTGACAGAACATAAGGGAAGACGCGGTCTTTCAGATTCCTGGGGCCCAAGCCATTTAGGGCTTTATAGGTCAAAGCCAGCACCTTGAATTGTGCCCGAGTCAGCGCAGATTCTGGAGCACTGGTGTAATGAGCTCCCGGCAATTCCCCCCCCGGCAGAAGGTGGGCTGCTGCATTCTGCAACAACTGCAGCTTCCCAACGGTCATCAAGGGCAGCCCATTGAGTATTCACAGAGTAGAGCACATTGCAGCATTCTAGCCTTGAGGTTGCGAAGACCTAGATGACGGTGACCGGGTCTGTGTCTGATAAAAAAAACAGATGAAGCTGGTGAAAAGCACTTCCTGGCCACTGCCGCAACCTGGTCATCCAGGTGCAGCAGTGGATCCAAGAGCATCCCAAGCCCGATGAACCTGAGTGACCACGGGAGGCTGGACGGCATCAATAACAGGGTCCCCCCCAGGTCACATGGCCAACCAACCATCATCACTTTGGTCTTGTCTGGATTCAGCTTCGATCGGTTCGTCCGCATCCGGTCCCCAAAGACAGCCAGGCACCGGGTAAGCGCCGAGACCGCAGAACCTGGGTTGGATGAAAAAGAGAGACTATGGCAGTTTGTAGGTTCTTAGTGTCAAACAGGGAAGAGCGGTCACTGGTTGAACCGTCTGGTGACTGGGAGGCAATCCACAAATGACATAGGGGGGATTCAGACGTTCTGATTTGTGCGATTTTAAAAAAAAACACGAATGTTTCATGCCTGTCTGAACACTTAAATTCGATTAAATGGAGTCAATATCGCACTAAAGCAATGCGTGTTGAAAAGCTACTCAAACCTACCTTTTTGCTGTCCGTTTTCAATAAATCCGCACTTAACAGCAGTGTGAAAGCAACATCGTACTGGTTTTAACTAGTGTGTAATCTTTTCTGATGTGAATGCAACCGTGCTTCCAAGTGCGCTGTTTTACTCCTGCCCCTACCGGAAGCAGTGAGACCAGCTGGAGCCCTGTAGTTGCCTCGCTGGGTGCAGGCTGCAGCCAGCTTCTCCCCAAAAAAGTTCTTCCCCTCCATGTTTCCCCTCCATGCTTCTCCCCAAAAAAGTTCTTCCCTCCAAGGGACTTTCAATCATCTGCCTCTGCCTCTACCGTAGTGCTGCAGCAGTAGCAGCAGCGGGATACCGGAAAGAAACCAGGGAGAGAATGCGAGGGGCTTCTTTCCAGCAGCCTCAGGCTCTCCCTCTTTACTCCCTGATTCTACAAAGTAGCAACCTTTGCTACAAAGGTTGTAGCAAAGGTTGTTGCAAAGTTTGCAAAGTTGCAGCAAAGGTTGTAGCAAAGTTGTACTTTGCTACAAAGTAGCAACCTTCTGGCTCCCCACAGGCCACTTCCTGTAACTGAACCGTACTGAGCAGCCGGGTAAGCACGCACTACAAGAAGGTCTGAATGCATTATTTCGCTGTACTTAAAATCGGTATGGCATGCATGTGAATGCAACAGGACTTGTTAACAGCGAACTATTGAGAACCAGTTTTTAAAAATCCAGATAATTGCTGCACGTGTGAATTCGCCCTTACTCCATGCTTCAATGGGCCTGCTCCAGAGTAAGTCACTCGTGGATTGTGGCCTTGGGTTTTGGTTCCAGAATCCAGTTTTGATGTGATGCCTCATTGTGTTATCTCTCTGAGCCACTCTTTCTTCTTCTGGGGCACAGGGGCAGGGTAAGTAGAGGCAGGATCCAGTCCAATAGGTCACTCTCAGTTGGGGCATTCTCGCTTCAGTCTCTACCCAGTCTCCATCCACCGGTCTCTAGATGCATCCACAGGCAGTGTCCCCCTCTCTGGGGTTCCCACTCCTAGAGTCCAGGCAACCCCTGTTTGCCCGTGACAGGCTCCACCCCCCCCCCCTCTTACCCTGCTTCTCAAGCAACCTTACAGTCCATATCCTGCACTCCAGCTGGTCACTCCCAGCCTCTCCTGTAGCCAGCTACCCTCAGTGCAACTCTCTGCAGAGGGCTTTCCTGGGATCAGCTCATGCGGCACGTGTCTGCATTCCCCCGGGATCTTTCCCTTCCCAGAGCTTTCAACCCTGCTACGTTCTCTCAGCAGCTCCTCTCAGACTGAGCTTCCAGCTCGGACTGCAAACCCTGGGCTGGCTCAGCCACGCCCAAACTCAGGTGTGAGGCAACTAGGTATTATCCTCTGTTCCCTCAGTGCCTGTGCCTCAGTTAGCACATTTGCCTACTGTTGGTGCTAACTGCCTTTAAAAGGTAAGAGGGGATCCCAGGCTACAATCTGCCACGCCCAGCCACACACACTACTGTAGTGTCCTAGCTACCTGGCCACACTGTTAATGCTGCCACCGCAGCCTAGCTACCCAGCCACACTGTTAATGCTGCCATAGCAGCCTACCTACCTAGCAACAGCACGACTGCTGCTGTAGCATCTTATTTACTCAACCACACTACTAATTCTGTGGCAGCATCTTTGTTATCCATCCACTATGCCAATGCTTCTGTAGCACCCGAACAAGCAACAGTTTAACTACTGGGCAATATGCAAATCCTTCTGTAGAGGTTGAATTCTTTTTCAGAAAGCATCTTGCTGTACCAGCTCATGTGGCAGTGCTTTGAAAAGGCTAGTAAAAGGGTTCAAGTCTGGTTTATAGGATAGGAAGTTATATGTGTGATTGATTTCATTTTTTAATGTTTACAATCAGGAGCAGGGCTTTAGAGGTCAGAGAACAAGGTTTTGGGGGCAGTTCAAGGAAATGGAACTGAACTCCACCTTTTTATTTTTGGCAGTTTTTTCTACCCTCAGAGTCAGAGGCAGGATTACAGGTGATTATATCACTTCCAAGATAATTCAATGGGCCTTGCTGTCCTTATGACATAATATTCCATGTCGCCTCTGCCAGCAGATGAAGTAACAACTTTAAACAGGGCCAGCAGGTAAATCCCGCTGTTCAGTGTTAATCCTATGTCCTGCCACATCATAACAAAGGCGCGGTCCTGTGCTATCCCAGAAAGGAGCAAACTGTGTGGGTTTCCTTGGGCGACAACTTAATGGCTTGTTTATCCGATGCCAGGCCAGCCTGCGTCTCACTTTACAGCCAGCATGTGCCTGCATGTGTAGGCCTTGTGCATTGTGGGAGCTTACCTAAAGAGCTGGGCTCGCTTTAGAAATTAATTACCAGGTGTGTTCATGCAATCGGCTGCCTCGCCCTGACATTACAAGGACTCACAGGCCCTGATAATAAGTGCCAGGTGCAGATTCTGGCTCTGGTGGATTTGATTTATACTGTAAACTGTTCATTTGTGGGAAGGAGAATCAAACATGCTTCCCCAAGGGGGAAATCTGTGCAGAGATCTCCCAGACTCCTGCTGGCAGTGTCTACGATGCCTCCTGCTAGACTGCATGTACCTACCTCCTCCTCCTCCCTAGGAAGATAAATTGGCCAGGACACCTTGGGTTGCGGGGGAGGGGTTCCTTCCAAGAGCTAAAATGGATAGTGAAATAATATTGACGGTTAATACCCGGTATTCCAAATAGCTTGGTCGTTATTCAGTAACTATCCAGGAACCTCAGAGATTATCAGCCAAACCGGAATACTGGACATTTCCATTTACCGCATTACCGTCTCCCATATTATGGCTTAACCAAAGTAGTCCAGATTGAGAGAGGGAGTAAAAAATAAAATTAAAAAGGTCAAAAAGTAATTAAACAGGAATGTGGTAAACGGTAATTGGGTAAATGGTAATCTGGTTAACTGGATTACTAAACTGGACACCATTTGGTATCCGTTGGGATACTGGATAGTAGTGAATACTCGTTTCAGCTCCATTCCTTACACTGTGCTGCTAGAGTGTAGACCTGAAATGAAAAATCTTGGTGACCGCTGCTTCCTTCAGAAGCAGGGCATTTGCCGAGATTTGCACAACACAAAAACTTACCAGCTTTCCCACTGTTTTTTCCATTTTCTGATATTTTCTGCATGTCGAACAGGGCTGCCATGGGTCAGTCCCAAGCTCTGTGTGTGCCCTGCGTGCATCCCCAGGGGCTGCGGAGAGGAAAACATGCTAGCTAAGCACCTGGGAAGTTGTGAAAATTGCCAAAAGTGCTGTAAAACAGCCATAAAACTGTTGTAAAGTTCCCGGAAAGTGACTAAAAAGTCCCAGAAAGTGACAAAATAGGTCCCAGGAAGTGATGAAAAATGGTGGAAGCATGGAATCACCAGAGACTGATGAAGTACCGACAGATGCAAGCACTCCTGGAAGGCCGGTATGTCCCTTCAGAACGTAGGGATGGATGAACGCGGTTCGGAAGTTCGGAGTTTGGACCAAACTTGGTCTGTTCGGTCGACTGAACCGAACTTCCGAACCGAACTTGAATTTCAAACCGAACCGAACTGAATTTCCGAACTCCGTTCTGTTCGCCCATCCCTAGTGGCAACACACACCAAAAAACCTGGTTTTGAATGGCCGAACTTGGTTCGGAAGTTCAGAATTCAACCGAACTCAGTCTGTTCGGTCGACCGAACCAAACTGCCGAACGGAACTCGAATTTCAAACTGAACTGAACCGAACTGAATTTCTGAACTCCGTTCTGTTCGCCCATCCCTATCAGAACAGGAACACTTGCTTTTATCTCAGCCCTGCTAGGTTGGGGGGGGTGGGTGGATCACAAAACCCTCTATCTGAAAGGAGGGTTCAAATAAAATCAAATTTTATTTCAAGCGTGGCCCATAGACCATTGCCAAGTAAATACAAAAATTTAAACAGTATTTCATTATATAAACATACAAAGATAAGTAACATTCATAAAAATCTTTGAAGGTAAATAATCTTAAACAAATCAAACCCCCAACCCTGGCCAAGGTTAAAACCAGACGTACAGATCACTAAATACTGTCACCCAAATTAGGACCAAATAATCTCTAAGGACATTTTGACTTCAGAAAATATTCCCTCTTCTTAAAAGCCAGAACCAAAAATTTAGCTACCGCATATGCAAGGTCTGATGATATATCAGCTAAAAAAAATTAAAAGAAGTTCAGAGATTACTCTCCCCGGGTATCTATCAAGGAAAGGCGCTAAATGTTGTCGCCTTGAGGCCTGATACAACAAACAATCAAACAGGACACACCCCACAGTTTCTGCTTCTAAATGATCAGGCGCTGAGCAAAAAGTATATCAAAACGACATCCTTCCAAAATCATCGCCCCTTACCTTTGCATTAAATACCCTGATAGGCAACGCGACCCTATTATTCCCCTTCATATAAAAGTATCTCAGAATGGCTCCTTTTGTAGCCACAACTTAATCATTTTAGATTATTCCAACTGCCAGAATTTTGGAAGTTAGTTTACACCCAAATATTTATACTGTTGGACCTGCTGAATACAGCCAGGGCTTAGGGTCCCCAGTGGTAGGTTTTCCTTTCATTACTGAAAACCATCCATTTTGATTTCAAATAATTAATTTGGAGTTTATTATCTAGGCAGTAATCAGACAAGGCTACCAATTGTTTCCTCAGACCAAGCCTAGTCTGAGAAAGAAGAATCACATCGTCCGCATATAATAAAATTCCCACAAAATGGGCAGTCAATTTAGGAGGAGAAAATTCAGGTGAAGAGACAATCGGTACCAAATAATTTAAAAAGAAGTTAAAGAGAAATGGGGCTAATAAACAACCTTGGCGAACGCCAATATGAGTGCATATCCGGTCGGTCAAATGGCCGTCAGGGTTGGCTGGTGGGTTTTGATGTTGGAGGGGCAGTGGGGTAGTAAGGCTGGGCCGGCTCACCTAGGGGCGGAGCCTAGCCTAGGGGAGGAGCCAGGGATACGGTAGGTGGAGCCAGGGATACGGTAGGTGGAGCCAGGGCATAACCCAGCTAGAAGCAAGGAGTTCCCAGGGTTAACATTGAATGGACATTGCATTATTTAATCCAGCAATTTCAATTAGGCAGGTTATATTCACCTCCTCTGCCAGGTTTAAAAGCAGGCAGATCACCAGACGAACAGTTACATCTCACGATTTCAAAATCTCAATTGTATCACGGGGCATAATTCCCCCCCCTGCTGCGTGTGTGTTGGGGGGGTGGGGAGGGAAATTAGTATTTAACACTCCACATCATCAAGTGAACAAAACCCATATAAAAACCAGAAAAGCACACATAAACAATCCAAACCATTCCCACAAGCCCCCAAAGGCATCCCCGGCAGCCAAACACCTGTGCAAGCACACAGGCCTTTAAAAAAATAATTGGCCAGTTTCAGGGATGCATTGCCACCAAATCAGACACATCCAGACCAGCATCCCTAGTAGCTTCACCAACAAACTGCCTGTTCAAGAACACAGACCCCTTTTTAAAAAACAGTTTGGCCCCTTTCGGGGCTGCATTCCCACCAAAGCAGGCCCCGAGTCCAACCAGCATNTTCAGCTCCATTCCTTACACTGTGCTGCTAGAGTGTAGACCTGAAATGAAAAATCTTGGTGACCGCTGCTTCCTTCAGAAGCAGGGCATTTGCCGAGATTTGCACAACACAAAAACTTACCAGCTTTCCCACTGTTTTTTCCATTTTCTGATATTTTCTGCATGTCGAACAGGGCTGCCATGGGTCAGTCCCAAGCTCTGTGTGTGCCCTGCGTGCATCCCCAGGGGCTGCGGAGAGGAAAACATGCTAGCTAAGCACCTGGGAAGTTGTGAAAATTGCCAAAAGTGCTGTAAAACAGCCATAAAACTGTTGTAAAGTTCCCGGAAAGTGACTAAAAAGTCCCAGAAAGTGACAAAATAGGTCCCAGGAAGTGATGAAAAATGGTGGAAGCATGGAATCACCAGAGACTGATGAAGTACCGACAGATGCAAGCACTCCTGGAAGGCCGGTATGTCCCTTCAGAACGTAGGGATGGATGAACGCGGTTCGGAAGTTCGGAGTTTGGACCAAACTTGGTCTGTTCGGTCGACTGAACCGAACTTCCGAACCGAACTTGAATTTCAAACCGAACCGAACTGAATTTCCGAACTCCGTTCTGTTCGCCCATCCCTAGTGGCAACACACACCAAAAAACCTGGTTTTGAATGGCCGAACTTGGTTCGGAAGTTCAGAATTCAACCGAACTCAGTCTGTTCGGTCGACCGAACCAAACTGCCGAACGGAACTCGAATTTCAAACTGAACTGAACCGAACTGAATTTCTGAACTCCGTTCTGTTCGCCCATCCCTATCAGAACAGGAACACTTGCTTTTATCTCAGCCCTGCTAGGTTGGGGGGGGTGGGTGGATCACAAAACCCTCTATCTGAAAGGAGGGTTCAAATAAAATCAAATTTTATTTCAAGCGTGGCCCATAGACCATTGCCAAGTAAATACAAAAATTTAAACAGTATTTCATTATATAAACATACAAAGATAAGTAACATTCATAAAAATCTTTGAAGGTAAATAATCTTAAACAAATCAAACCCCCAACCCTGGCCAAGGTTAAAACCAGACGTACAGATCACTAAATACTGTCACCCAAATTAGGACCAAATAATCTCTAAGGACATTTTGACTTCAGAAAATATTCCCTCTTCTTAAAAGCCAGAACCAAAAATTTAGCTACCGCATATGCAAGGTCTGATGATATATCAGCTAAAAAAAATTAAAAGAAGTTCAGAGATTACTCTCCCCGGGTATCTATCAAGGAAAGGCGCTAAATGTTGTCGCCTTGAGGCCTGATACAACAAACAATCAAACAGGACACACCCCACAGTTTCTGCTTCTTAATGATCAGGCGCTGAGCAAAAAGTATATCAAAACGACATCCTTCCAAAATCATCGCCCCTTACCTTTGCATTAAATACCCTGATAGGCAACGCGACCCTATTATTCCCCTTCATATAAAAGTATCTCAGAATGGCTCCTTTTGTAGCCACAACTTAATCATTTTAGATTATTCCAACTGCCAGAATTTTGGAAGTTAGTTTACACCCAAATATTTATACTGTTGGACCTGCTGAATACAGCCAGGGCTTAGGGTCCCCAGTGGTAGGTTTTCCTTTCATTACTGAAAACCATCCATTTTGATTTCAAATAATTAATTTGGAGTTTATTATCTAGGCAGTAATCAGACAAGGCTACCAATTGTTTCCTCAGACCAAGCCTAGTCTGAGAAAGAAGAATCACATCGTCCGCATATAATAAAATTCCCACAAAATGGGCAGTCAATTTAGGAGGAGAAAATTCAGGTGAAGAGACAATCGGTACCAAATAATTTAAAAAGAAGTTAAAGAGAAATGGGGCTAATAAACAACCTTGGCGAACGCCAATATGAGTGCATATCCGGTCGGTCAAATGGCCGTCAGGGTTGGCTGGTGGGTTTTGATGTTGGAGGGGCAGTGGGGTAGTAAGGCTGGGCCGGCTCACCTAGGGGCGGAGCCTAGCCTAGGGGAGGAGCCAGGGATACGGTAGGTGGAGCCAGGGATACGGTAGGTGGAGCCAGGGCATAACCCAGCTAGAAGCAAGGAGTTCCCAGGGTTAACATTGAATGGACATTGCATTATTTAATCCAGCAATTTCAATTAGGCAGGTTATATTCACCTCCTCTGCCAGGTTTAAAAGCAGGCAGATCACCAGACGAACAGTTACATCTCACGATTTCAAAATCTCAATTGTATCACGGGGCATAATTCCCCCCCCTGCTGCGTGTGTGTTGGGGGGGTGGGGAGGGAAATTAGTATTTAACACTCCACATCATCAAGTGAACAAAACCCATATAAAAACCAGAAAAGCACACATAAACAATCCAAACCATTCCCACAAGCCCCCAAAGGCATCCCCGGCAGCCAAACACCTGTGCAAGCACACAGGCCTTTAAAAAAATAATTGGCCAGTTTCAGGGATGCATTGCCACCAAATCAGACACATCCAGACCAGCATCCCTAGTAGCTTCACCAACAAACTGCCTGTTCAAGAACACAGACCCCTTTTTAAAAAACAGTTTGGCCCCTTTCGGGGCTGCATTCCCACCAAAGCAGGCCC
>QEPC01000343.1:2407894-2435515 GCA_003113815.1 Sphenodon punctatus
GCAGATCTCCGCCTGGACCAACAGGTGGAGGTGGTGGCGAAGGCCGCCTTCCGACAGTTATATCTGGTGCGGAGGCTGCGCCCGTACATCTCTGGCCCGGACCTGGCCTCCCTCGTCCATGCCTTTGGCACCTTGAGGCTGGACTACTGCAAAGCGCTCTACATGGGGCTGCCCTTGTGCCTGGTTCGGAGGCTGCAGCTAGCACAGAATGTGGCGACCCGGCTCCTGTCAGGGACGGGTTGCCGGGAGCACATAACACCTGTGCTCCGGACTCTGCACTGGCTGCCAATAGCGTGCCGAGCCAGGTTCAAGGTTTTCGTATTAATCTATAAGGCCCTTCACGGTCTTGGCCCCTCGTACCTCAGGGACCGCCTCGCCCTCCGCGACCCAGAGCGGCTCCTTCGGTCTGCCGGGGGTGCCTTCTTGGAGGTCCCCCATGTTAAGCGTGGGGCCACAACGGAGAGGGCATTCTCGGTGACTGGGCCGCACCTTTGGAACTCCCTCCCGGAGGAAGCTCACCTGGCTCCAAGCCTTTTAACATTCCGGCGAGTTTGTAAAACCTGGCTGTTCACCCAGGCCTTTGGGAGGGGTGGGTGGGTTAGGGGGTTTTAATCTCCCACTACCCCTATTTATTGTTTTATTGTCCATAACCCTGTTTTAATATTATGATGATTGTTGTTTTTTTTAAATGTATATGATTGTATTTTTATGTTTAAAATTCTTAGCCGCCCCGAGCTGTTTTCAGGAGGTGCAGGATAAAAATAAATAAATAAATAAAGCTGGGGGTTGCCGTGGCAACATCATGGCAGCCGGTGACAGCATACAGCAGCAGCCAATCCACCGGCAGCTCTATGGCGGGTGAACTGTGGGCCGCGGCAGCGCTGGGTCTGTTTAAACCCAGCACCGTCCGAACTATGTAGGGAGGATGTGGGGCTGGTCCTCCCTGGAGGAGGTCCAGGGGTGGTTTGTCTAAAGACACCCATTGGATCCCAACATTGCCTGGGAGACCAGCACTGGAATCCCAACAGGACAGGGATCCAAACACTACTGGGATCCCGTTCACACCTTTGCTCTGGGATCCCAACACTACAATTTTCTGATCCAACGCCCAGGAAATGGCAAGATCCGAAGCCTCTTTGAAGCTGACGGGCGAGCCAGCGGAGACGATGACCATGGCATTTTTGCAGACATGTTTATCACCCCCTTCTGCGGGTGGTGAGAAATGGATACCAGATTTTCTAGCATAAAAAGATAGCTAGATGTACAGCCCTTCCAGGGACACTGTAGTAATTACACAGATCCCTCTAGGCCGCTACACTTCATTAAATCAAAACCACTGTCATTTTATCACCACTATAATCAGCCAGCCAGTGCAATGGGGTTATTATGGGGAAACGGGTTAACATCTGACATTATGGTGGTAGAGTCACTATATTTTTGGCATTGGAAGAGCTGCAATTTACTGCTCAGGTCTGCTGCCATTTTAATTCCAGAAAGGCACAAAGCCATTAAATGCAACGATAGCATCGTCGCTCCTGATGACAAGGACGGCCAGTTGCTGTTTGTGTTGTAAGTGCTTATTTTCAAGGGACTTGAATTGTGAACCATGAATAGCCAAGCTGCTTGATTGTGACTTGGTACGTAGTTCATTAATGGGAAGGACGATCATTTTTGTAATGTGGCCGTCTGGCATTTTAAGAGCCTGATCCTACTGAACTCAAGGTTTGTAGATTTTAAGGTCAGAAAAGGACTGCTGCGATCACCCTTCAGCCGCTCCCCAAATGTAAAAGCCCCATTACACCCACGGCCACGCTGGCATTGCGTCACTCCGGTCAACGCAGGGTTAGAAAATACAGCAACAAGAAACACCGCTGCGGCCAGTCATGTCACCGCTGAGTCCACATGCGCAGACAAGTTCCCTCCACCCCTTCGCCCCACATCCCATGAGTCACGCTACACCCATATGACGTGACTAAGTAATGAGCACTCAACAAATACTCCAGGCACCAGAAAATGCTCCCTACATTTACACAGGACACTGAAGTGGAGAATCACAACATCAATCATAGAGTCACTGGATAGCGGAGATGCCAACAGGAGAGATGGCTTGTGTGTGTGCCATAAATACAAAACTTGTCCCCCTTGTACATCCTTAATATATGCTCCCCCTTAGGCTGGGAAGTAGAGGTGAAACGGGACCTGGTTTGGTGCCCGTGGATAATAGTCACATTTTCAGGTACTGTTTCGGGTTTCCGAACTGGTGTCCGCATACTGTCCGAGTACTCAGAAAACCGGAATTTTGGTTTTCTGGTTTTTGAGTACCCAGAAGTAGCTGGAAACCCAAACAAATACCCCCCAAATTTTCTGAAATCTGGGACTAGAAGTCAAAAAATAGAAGCGAAACTGGTATTTTGGGTAGGGATGAGATTCTGGGTGAAATTTCGGTTTCATTTCCCCCCGTTTTCGGTTCTTTCTAAATTACGGATCTAATTTTGGTTTCGGATTTTTTTGTTATAGATCTTTTCCGTCATATTACAATCAAGCTAAAGCTTAAGTGACAGACTAAGGGTGATTTCAGAAGTGACGTGGTGAATGTCCACCACAGTCAACCTCAGTCAAACGCGGGGGGTGGTGACAGCGCCGTGCATGTCTGTTTGCTCGCATCCAGATGTTCACCACAGTCAAACGCGGCCCGGGGTGAAGCTAACCACGCTTCGTGAGGTTGGGGCGGGAAGAGGTCCAGAAGTGTGGTGAATGGTCACCACGGCAGGGGTGAATGAAAAGTAACTTCTGAACGGAAACCCGCAGCCGCGGTGGAAGGAATTGACCCCAGCCGCGGTGCATTCTGGGGCTCGAACCGCGGTCCACGTCTCCACTGCATGTCTGTTGTGTTCCCCCGGCCCATGTTCTCTCTGATTGCCCCCGGGCGGTGGTCACGATCCTGTCACTTCTGTTGGGGCCGCACGTGTCACCACAGCCCGCGGTGAATCCGTTCACACCGGGGTGGGATTCACTGTGGTGAATTGGAACGCGTCACTTCTNCGTGGTGAATCTGTTCACACCAGTGTGGGATTCACTTTGGTGAATTGGAACACGTCACTTCTGAAATCACCCTAAGAGTATGATCCAGCTCCATACATGTCAATGGGACTTTAGCCATTTACTTCAATAAGAGCTGGATCGCACTAGTCAACATCCATCAATGCAAAAAACGGAAACGCCAGAACTGGAAAAAATTACGGATTTATGGATTACGGCTTTAAATCTAAAACAGCCATTTTTGGACCATTTCAGTTCTATCTGAAACGGACCTTCCCATTGCTAGTATCTAGGTATGTTGGTATTTTTAGTACTTGATCAAACACCTTTTTGGGTACTCAAAAATACTCCCATTTTGGAGTCATCTTAGGTACCGCAAATTTGCCGCATACACCCATTTTTGCAGGTCACCTACTAGGCAGCAGCGGGGACTCAAAGGAACGGTGAGTTGTGAATGAAGCATTCAGCCTGGCACTGGAAGAGGGAGGAGGAGGAGGAGGAGGAAGGTGTGGTCTTTGGCCTCCCAGAATCAGAGGTGGCCAAAGGAAGGTGGGGGTTGGGAGGGATCGCTCTCCAAGGCTTATTCCTCTCCCCCCACCCCGGTGAATGCAGGTTACTCAAGTTTGTGGAGCTGATAGGAAGGGGACACTGAGCCGTACTGCTTCAGACAGGGACATCACTGCTTTACGCTTGGGGCTGGATTCGGAATAGTCCAGACTGCAACCTCAAGAGGATGGCTTCCTCTTGCGGTTTTGACCGCGATACTCCCATTTCGGCCTCTGAGCGTGTTGGGATCAGAGCGGTGACAATCCTAGGTCCCACTAGGCTCTAGCTAGTTTTTAAAGGGACTGGATAAGTTCTTGGCGGATCGGTCCGTTAATGGCTATTAGCTAAGTAGGTTTCGGGGATGTAACCTCTGATTGTTGGGGGCTGGAACAACAGGGAACGGATTGACCATTGGTTACCTGTTGGGTACTTCTCCCAAGAGAAAGAGACTGGCCACTGCTGGAGACAGGATACTGGGCTTGATGGACCATTGGTCTTCTTGACCCAGTACGGCACTACTCATGTTCTTAAGCCCCCATGTGTGGGAGGGTGGGGGCACTAGTGTAAATTATGAGCTCATGGAGCAGGGGTGGGGAAGCTCCAGCCCGGGGGCCAAATGTGGCTCGTGGATAGGTTTCTATGAGACCCTTTTCCCGGTTCCTGGATCTGACCCCTTGATCTGTGTGGGCCCAGACCTGTGCAGATTTTCAGGCTAGTTCCCGGAAGAGCCGCCAAGGATGATCTCATCCCCTGAAGTTCAGGGGAGGGAACCAAACTCACAGGGAACTTCAGTGATCTCCTGTTGTTTCTCTCCAGTCCCCCTTTTCAGAGCTCTTCCCAGAGACAGAGTTCTCCCTGTGGAGTTTGCAGCATTGACATCCCCTTCAAAGCGGATTGATTTATCCTTATCATTCCTCCCCCCCCCTCCCCCTCACGGATGAGCCGGCCAGTGCGACCATTTCTGCGTTGATTTGTACCACCCCGGGGAAGAACAGCCTGTTACACTTAGGGTGTGAGAGATCCTGAGTTCGAATCCCAGACAAGCCCACCTACCCCTTCTAGTGCTAGTCAGGCACTTGGAGTGGACGTCAGGCAATGGACGTTATGACCTGTTGGGTACTTCTCCCAAGCAACTGAGAATGGCCACTGTCAGAGACAGGATGCTGGGCTTCATGGACCATTGATCAAACCCATTATGGCACTTATGTTCTTATTAATTGCAGTGGGGTCCCCTCCTTACTTAATTTCCTCATTCAGTCCACCCCTCTCCCTAGCCTGCCCACTCACTCATACACCCCCGTAAGCCACCCTCCCTCCATGCTAACCTTCCCTCCTTGGCTTGTATCCGGGGGAGCCCCTTCCCCCCATAACTCCCAACTCACCCACCCTTCCTCCATGCTCAACCCCTCTTCCCCCCCTCTTCCCTACCTTCTCCATTCACCCCCCCATACCTCACTATTATTCACCCACCCCTGAAACTCACCCTCTCCATGCTCCCCCCCCATAGCTCTTACCTAGAGCTCCGCCACCCCCACTAGCCTCCCCACTCAGTCATCGTCCCTCCATGCTCAACCCCCCCCCGACTCTTACTCAGGGGAGCCCCCTCCTACAACATTTCTCGCCAGTAGCTTTGCCTTCCCACTCACATCCTGGGTGAGTAACCCTGAGGTCAGACATCTGATCTTTCTCCTCCCTTATCTTTCAATTTCTTTGTATTCAAAGAGCCCAATTTAAACTGACAACCCACAAGTGTCAGGCATGGCAGCAACCCCCCCCCTCCCCTTCGCCTTTATGACACAGCTGTTACTGCATCTCCAGCCAGACAAGAAAATTCTCCTGGAAACCAGGTTTTCTTTCATCTTTCTCTGAAGGCAGGATGCTGCTGAAAGTCTTAGTTTGCCCTAAGGCTGCGTCCTCCTCACCCTTTGTGGAACCTCTGACTCACCGTTTTCCGGCTGCCGTTACCCCTAATATGGAACATTATGCTCAATTAGTGTCATTCCGAATGTCCTACTCAGGGGAGCTGCCTCTCCACTCACCCATCCCCACCCTAACTAGGGATGGGAATTCGGATTCGGATTAAATCTGTATCTGCACGGAACGGGCGTTGCGGATTAATCTGTACTGAACCAAACCAAGCCTGGTTAGCTCGGTTCTAAAAAAAATAACTAAAGAAATTACTGCGCATGCATGAAATGGCTGCTGGGCTGTTCTGTGCATGCACCCTTTCCCAAAATGGCGGTGGCAGTGCCACCGCCATTTTGGGAAAGGGCAGCCGTTCTGTGCGTGCATGGCAGCCATTTGCCTATGTGCAGACCGGCTGCCCTTTTCCAAAATGACAGCAATGCACGCATGCACGAAACAGTCTCACAGTCTGATTCCAAGTAGACGTTAAGCAAAGAAGTGTTGTTTTTTTGTATCCCTGAATATTATTTGTATCAGGGCCGGCCTTAGACTTTGCAGGAACCACAGCCAAGATAAAATACAGGGGGCCTTTGTGGGCTCCGGGAGCACTAAAGGTGATCATGTTTGGGTTTCCTCTAGGAGGGAGTGGGGTCTCTGCACCCTGCACTGTTGGAAACAGGGGCTACTGTGGGGCCCCTAGAAATACAAAAAAAATATAACAGGGCCCAGGGCAGCTCCCTAATCATAATTTCGAGACCGAGCCTCTAAACGTAGGGACATGTTCTTATAGATTCATTTGTTTGTTTTACAGTGGAGTCTGATTAAGCTCAATTTCACAAAATTGAATTGATCAGAAATCTGACTTAAGCAGACCTTCTGGAAATGGAGCTGAAGAAGGAGAAAACTGGTGCTGAGTTTAAGGCCACTTTCAGACCTCCCCCCCATGCGCATATTCTGGCTGCGGGAGGGAATGCGCAGCCAGGATATGCGCAGGGTGCCGCTGGTCTGAAAGCCCCCACCCCCCCACGGTTTTGCCAGCAAAGGTGGAAATCCTGCTCTGTATCCTCTGCAGGTGTTTGCTGGCAAAGCTGCGCGGGGGGGGGGGCTTTCAGACCCTCCCTCCCACGCATATCTGGTTGCGCATTCCCTCCCACAGCCAGAATATGTACGGGGGAGGGGTAGATGTCTGAAAGTGGCCTTAGCCAGCCTCAGCACCGGGTTCCTCTGTCTCCAGTCCCCTCCCCTCCGAAGCAGAGGATGAAAACAGATGTGACTGTGGGCCACTTAGACCCACTTTGCACTGGACCTCACTTGCACGTTTGGGCAGGCGCCACCAGATGTTGGCCTGGGATTGCGCTGGTCCATGTTGACGGCTAGGCCGGGGCTCTCCCCCCCCCAGACTATGATTAGTCACAGCCTGGGGTGAGGTCTGGTCGATCAGGCCAAAGTGGACCACAGCAGGCTTTCACGTCTGCTGCGGCCCGGCAGACATGGTCTGGGCCTACGGAGAGCCAGTGTGTTGTAGTGGCTAAGTGCGCAGTACCCAGACCAGGCGGTAGGGGGAAAGTCTCACCTTAGCCAGACTCACTGGGTGACCTTGGGCCAGTCACAATGTTCTCTCAGCCTAACCTACCTCACAGGATGTTTGTGGGGACTGAAAGTTGTGTTAAACTGGTGTATGTAAAGCGCTCCGAGTGCCGTGGCAGGGTGGTGCTATATAAAAATGAAACAAACAAACATAACCGGCTGAAATGGTTGGCTGCCACTGGCTGCCATGGCTGCCTGTCATGGTGGGGCACTGCGTATAGCACGGGGCCGGGGCTGGCCACAGATTTGCACATCTCCCCACCCTCCTCAGCAGCCTGACCATGGCACGTAACTTTATTGTGTAGCCCAAACCGCTCCAGACTGTGAACACAATCCCAAATCCCACGAGCGCTGCTGCCTCATGCTGTCGCACAGTTTGTGCGTGTTCTGCAGGCCCTGTGCCGGGAGCGTGTGTGGCTTGCACGCATATCATACGTGAGTGCGTGCGTGCGTGCACTGTTGCATGTGCTGTGTGCGCCGGTCCAGCCCCTGTGTCTGCCATTTAAACCTGGCCTTGTTTGGGCTGCTGCCACACGGTCATGTCTGTTTCCACCCAGTGAGTCAGAGAAGACAGCAGGGCCTCCACCTGCTGTGTGCGTGAGCGTGTGTGTGATCCTATCTGTTCTGACTCTGGAAATCATGGGCAAGCTGGAGACAGAGAAACCTGGTGCTCATTTGTAACATGGAAGCGCTGGGCACCCCTGTTCCAGGGAGACAGAAGGAGCTGTCTCTATAAGAGGCCGCTCAGGCGGCGGCTCTGCAGGCAGCTCGAGTTTAAAATCCGCTGCCTGTAATTGACAGGGCAGATGCCGCAGGGAGACTGGCCAGAGGTAGCTGAGGCCGTGCCACGCAGGGTGCCAGGCCCGGAAGCGGGGAAGCGCTTCGGGGCTCAGGGAAGGAGCTGGGGCTCGAAGGAGGAGCTGGTGGAGACAGCAGGATGCTGGGGCCAGCAAGGGACCAAGAGGGAGCTGCGCTGGAGAAGGCGACTGCTTGGGAGAGAGGCGAGGAACTGTGAGTTGCCCGGAAGGGCTTGGCTAGAAGAAGTGGGGATGCCTGCTGAGCTTCCTGGAGGGGGAGCCTCGACATACGGACTCCGGTACAGAGCTAGGACTGGAGCAGGTGTCTAACCCCGGGACAGTGAAGGCAGGGGCTGTGACCCCGAGTGGGGCTGTGTCCCCGAGAAGTGATAGGGGCTGAGTCCCCGAGTGTTGGTAGTGGCGGAGACCGCAGGAGGGGCTGCGTCCCCACATGGTGTTACCCGAGGCGAGGGGCAGTTGTAAGACCCCGATGAGGGCCAGGGAAAGGAAATAAACTTTGCATTTTTGGGGTGTGTTAGCGTTGCTTCTCGTCACTCCAAAATAGATCCCCGGCAGGCGGAGCCTGCTACATCATTCCCCTTACACCCTGCTTGAGACTTCTGAAGTCAGAACTGACAGGATTTCTCTCTCTCTCACATACACACAGACACTCAGACAGACAGAGCGAACTCTGCCTGGCTGTCAATAATGGGCATTTTTACACACACCTTAACGTTCCGGATTTTTCAATCTTCTGGCTTTACAAGTCCACAAGTAAGTTCCAGATGCATTTCTCACACACACACACTGCCCTGAGGCAGTTCCTGGATGCATTTTTCACACAAACATTGCCCTGAGGCAGCCTAAAGTAGCTGCAGCTGTAGACGTGACAGGCTGCCATGGAAACCAAGTGACCACAGCTGCCTGGAGAAAGCCGTTTTACCAGGAGAACGTTTTACACACAAACGTTCTGGGAGACGTTCTATGCAGAAGTTCAAAGAGCCGGATGTTTAAGATCTGGGTGAGTGATTTAGACACACAGAAAGTTCAGGATGTGACAGCAAACATGCAGGAGAAATGTGTGTGTAAAAACACCCAATGTCCAGACAGCTCGAGTGGCGACAGAACTGATGTTCCCTAACACCCATCTCCAGCCTGCCTGACACGGAGGCTCACCCTGACAGAATACACTATTTTAATCACAGGCTGCCAAGAAATCATTCATACCCTCAAAGGTCCTGATATTTTTAGCTGTGTGAGTAGAATCTAGACACCTTAAAAATTCAAGTTATTGGGGTTCGGAATTCGACTTATCCAGATCAAGAAGCAATTGATTCCCATAGACCTTCAGCTAGGGGAAATAAATTAATTTAACTTAGCCAGACATTCAAGTTATGCAAGTTCAACTTAAATGGATTCTACTGTATTTGTTTGGTTTGTTCATTATGTGGTTATTCAGTTAGTGGCACGATTTTGCATGATTGAACTTGCACGCTGACTCAAATAACCAAAGCAGGTATGCTGAATACACCAACTAAACCAAGAAGACCCTGCCCCTGTCATTACAAATTGTCTCCCGCTTATGAAACATGCAGCATCCTGTGGCAATGAGTTCCATAGGTGAAGTATGATAAGAAGCATATGGAAGATACAGAAAAAACGTATTAAAGAGGGCGAGCTGTTAGATGCTAGAGTAACAGAGGCCACTTAAGTTTTTTGGGGTAGAAGAACCAATCCAATCCATGGTGGCAGTTGTAATTGTCTTTCTTTTACTCAGCCTTTCCACTCTGGGCACAATCCTATGCCCTGCATGTGCCGTCCACATGCACAACTCACGCAGGACATAGGATTGTACCCTCTGCGTCTCCACTTCTTTTTCCCCCCTCTCCTTCGCTTCTTGAAGATCCCTCTCTTCTCTGATTTGGAGAAATGCCTTTCCTCTCCCTTAGAAAAATTCCATTATTTCCATGTAACATTTTACGGCCTTTCGGGGATGCAGACAGTTGGAAAGCCAACGCTAGGTGCCAAGCGGCCCGGCCTGGGAACAAAACAGCGCACGGAAAATCTTCCTTTAAATTAGAGAAAATGATCTGGACGGGCTTTGTGAAGGATTAGAATCCATATGTTTCACGTGCAGACTTGGCGATTTTTTTCCCTGATGGCTTTCCCAGGCCTGGCTGTTGCACGAGCCAAATCCTAGTCTAGTTAACGCCAGGTTCACGTCGCCGAGGGCTTTCTTGGCTGCCGGCTACGCCCGAGCGTATCCGATGAAAGGGCAGCCGTGAAACTATTTAGCCAAGGGGTCTGGTTAGTGTTCGCCTTGCAAAGCTGTCGCAATGAAATGTCACCTTCTGGGCAGCCTGAGTTCCCTGAGGCTTATGGGTAGTAGCATTTCTCAAGGAGGACGTAACGTTTGCTTAGCAGCAAAGTTATTGATGAGGGTGAATGAAGAAATGTCCGCACTGAATTCTGCTCCTAAAATGACAGACTAGAGATCCAGTGGTAGACAAGGGGGTGACTACTCAGGGAAGCAGGGAGTAAACACAGGTGGAAATGGATCTGCTTCATTATAGCCAGTTGTGCCCTTCTGTGAAGCAACTGAAATCCTTCCGTCTGACCCAGTACGGCATTTTTTTATGTTCTTAACCTCTAGCAAGGATTTCCACAGGTTAATTGTACAGTACGTTGAATGAAAAGGTTTTGAGAAGGGGAAAACAGCAGCTAACTAGCTTATAAAATCATGAGCGGTGTGGAACGCGTTAATAGGGAACGGTTATTTACCCTCTCAAACCGTACTAGAACTAGGGGACGCTCCATGAAACGAACGGGGAGCAGATTCAAAACAAATACAAGTATTTTTCCACTCAACGCTGTCAGGACCCGGGTGGCAGCGGTGGCGCGGCAGCGGGGATCCCGTGGCCTGTCAGCTGCTGCGGTGGGGGGGCGTTCTGGGAGTGTTGGGGAGGCCGCTGTGGGGGGCGGAGCTACCCCGCGCTTCCTGGACGCTCCTAGCCCCGCCCCACAGGAGGGAGAAAGCAGCGCCAAGCTCAGCGGCGGATTGGGGTCCCGCCCTGGGCTCACCTGCTGCCAATGAGATTAACCCTATAAAGGGAACCGGCGGCGGTAATAGCCCCGCCGGTAATCATTTTGAGAGGCTGGCCCTGGGGTGATTGTGTTTTGTTCTACTATTGACTTGAGCATATTTCCTGGAGAGTGACTGATCCCCGTGTATCCCTTCCCTGGAGTGAATCTTGTGAGTAAGTGAGCAGTGTGGTTGTGGTAGAGGTATTGTCCCCTGGGTGATTGTGAGTAGTGGTCTTAGGTGGTGGTTACCTGCTTCCAACCCAATTCCTTTTCCCTTTTACCTGCGCAAACCATTCCCTGTGTGTAAGCCCGGACCCCCTGCACTTCCCATTTCCCAAGTCCCCTCCCTTTCCCCATTTCCCTTTTCCCTGCTGGGATTCCCTTTCCCCTTTCCTCGCCCTGCACCTTCCTCGCACACGGTGCCCTGGGCCCGAGGATCTCCCTGAACGAGTGGGTCCCATTTGTATTGTCAGTTCCTGTGGGGGCAACTGGCTCTCTCTCTCTCTCTGTCCCGATGATGAAAAGGGTTGCCTCTTGCTAAAGGAGGAAAGCCCACCCAATATCCTGAGGGACGTTATTTCCCCGATAGACTCCACCAGAGATAGAGAGCCGCCTCCTGTGCGTGTGTTCCTCCCGCCTGTTCCTGGGAGCCCTTCCTGGGGTTTCTCCCTATTGGTTCCCTCCCCCTCTGTTGTTACATCCTATTCTTCTACCGAACCCCCAACCCTTCCTTCCTTTCACCCTTCCCCCCATGATAAACGCACAATTGAAGTTGTGGAATTTGTTGCCAGAGGACATGGTCAAGGCCAGTAGCATCACTTGGTTTAAGAAAGGGTTGGACAAGTTTCTGGAGGATAGATAGGTCCATTAGCTGCTATTAGCCAGGTAGGTTTGGGAAATGGAACCTCTTGCTGTCAGAGACAGGTGCTTGATGGGCCATTGGTCTGACCCAGTATGGTACTTCTTATGTTCTTAACTAATTTGATGCCACTCATGATTTTGTAAATGTATTTATTTATTTGCTTGTTTCAATACTTCTAACCTGCCTCCCTCTGCCGCATGACTGCTCGGGGCAGCGTACAAGTAGAAATACAGAATAATAAAACAATATCAAATAAAAATAATGAAAATTCATTAAACTAAACAATCGCAGGGCCAGACTAACACCCCACCAACCCCGCAAAAACACGAAACCGCCTCCCACCCGCTACCCGTCTCCCTCGTCAAAAGCCTGGTGGAACAACTGGGTCTTACAGAATTTACGAAAAGAGGGGAGATCCAGGGAAAGGTGAATCTCCAGTGGGTGGGAGTTCCACGGCCGGGGAGCGGACACCGAAAACGCCCTTCCAGAAATCGCCACCTGGAAGACTTGGGGAACCTCCAAGAGGGCGCCCCCCCCCCGGACGATTGTTGGTCACATCTTCCCTCTAGACTGAAGGGGGTCTTAACAGGGCCGGCCCCAGGGTTTGTGAGGCCATGTGCGAAATCTTAGTGCAGGGCCTAATTTACATAATTAGACTCCACCTAATTATGCAAATGTGTAAATTTACATAAATTTTACTCCCTCTGGACAGGAAGGATTCCCATTCTCCACCCCTCCGAACAACCATGGAGAAGCATGGCCTCCCCATGCTTCTCCGCCCCCCGCCCCCCCCCGGTTTGGCACCCCTTGGCTGCCTTACCTGGCGCTCAGCCGAGTGACCATAGACAAGCATGGCCTCCCAATGCTTCCCCCCCCCCCAGCTGAGCATCTACCACCACTCTTCAGGAGTGGTTCCTCTGCAGGGGCAGCCGGGCAGGCAGTGAGGCAGGCACAGAGAGACTGACTGCATCCACTGCCTTACTGGGGGGAGGGGAGTGAGCTTAACCAGTCTGGTCTTCAGGGCCTGTTGCTTCTTGCTGCCGGTGCCGCCGGTGCCTTGTGCACGCATGCCGTGCGACCGGTCCAGAGGTGCCGCTATCACACACACCAGACACCCAAAATGCAGCTAGTTTATTAAGCGCATTATGCCATGAAAAGAGACATAGAACCAGTTCAGTTGTGCCCCAATAATCAATTCATGCTGCCCCCCACCCCATAACCAGTTTATTTGCACCCCCGGGGCAGCGTGAACTGGTTATGGGATGGGGGTTTAAAGGCAGTATTCCTGTTAGAAATAACTTCATTGCTATTGAAGAGTTAGTGAAATAGCAGCCATAATAATCTCAGAACCATATTTGCATATTTCCCATGATAGAATAGATATTGTTTTACATCCTAAATTCCTACCTACGATAGTATAAGTAAGACAGTTGTGGGAATGTGGCCCTTTTTACACAGGCCCCTCCCAGCCATGAACACGCAGATTTCTGTGTGTTCATGGGTGGGGGAGCCCCATGTGAACGATGCAGTGCACACTCCCACAGTGAGTGGGGGTGCATGCGCACACGTGCCTAACATGCATCCCCGCCCACCCCCATTCGTCCCCACCCACGGAGCAACCGGGGGAAATGGTGGTTACTCCGTGGGTGCGGATGAATGGGGGGTGAGTGGGGATGTGCAGCCGTGTTCACACCCCGCCCACGCACCAGCGCGCCCATGGACCCCCCCACCTGGCAGAGCCATGTAAAAACAGCCTGTGAGGAGCCAACCAAAGAAGAACAGAAGTTGCTGCCTTGTAAACAAGGTTCTTCGAGATGGCTGTGAAAATTCTCACAACACCCACCCTTCCAGTCCCACATGGAATTTTCTTATATTCTTAGAAAGGGTTGGAAGGAACTGTCATTCTGAGGGGAAGAGTGCTTTTTATACTAGAGGAGCTTGAGACCATCATGTGGTCTGTTCTTTGAATAGGGTGGGCTGGGCATGCACAACCCAGTTGTGAGAATGCTGGGCGCCATCTCAAAGAACCTTCTTTACAAGGCAACAACCTTCTGATCACTCATGGGGAGGAGTTCTTTGTAAACAAACAGTTTTATCTCCCAGTCGGATCGATGTGTCTCAGTGGGCATTTTTAGACACAAGTTCTGGATTTTTCAATCTTCTGGGTTCGCAAGTCCACAAGTAAGTTCTGGATTCATTTTTTACACACACACTGCCATGAGGCAGTTGCTGGATGCATTCTTCACACACACACTGCCCTGAGGCAGCTGAAAGTAGCCGCAGCTGTAGACGTGAGAGGCTGCCATGGAAACCAAGTGACCACAGCTGCCTGGAGCAAAGCAGTTTACCAGGAGAACCTTTTACACACAAATGTTCTGGGAGAAGTTCTATGCAGACGTTCAAAGATCCGGATGTTTAAGATCTAGATGAGTGATTTAGACACACAGAAAGTTCTGGATGTTACAGCAAACATCCAGGAGAAATGTGTGTCTAAAAACACCCAGTGTCAGTTGCTGCTGCAGCAGCATTACTAGCAGGCAGGGCTCAGGTAGGGGAGGGATGGGGACCAGAGCCAGGGAGGGGAGGTAGAAGAACTTATTGGGGGAGAAACTGGCTGCAGCTTGCTGCCCAGCCAGGCAAGCGTGGGGCTCCTGCTGGTCTCGGGGCCATATGGGGCTACACATGTGGCACAGGCCTGGGGCCGGCCCTGAACAGCTCCCCTCTGGCCCCTCTCTCCATTTATGGATATTCTGCTGCAAACGGGTGGGAGAGGAGGTTCGCACAGGCCGGTTTTCAAATTTTGGGGGCTCAGCGTGAACGTAAAATGCGGAGCCCTTGGTGGCCACCCCTCACCCCATGGCTCCACCCCCTCGGTTGCACCCTCTGTGGAGCTGTAGAGGTGGGTCGTGTTTGGGCGTGGGGGCCCGTACACCCTGATCAGTGATAAAAATGGGAGCCGCGAAAGTAGATAGCAGGGCCCGGGTCACCCTGTGGTAAGGCCGATCCTAGATTGGGCTGAGAGAGAGAAAATTCGGTGGCCTCTGGCTGTTGGAACAAACCGTTGTCTATCCTGCTTGTGAGTCTGTAGGTGCTAGGCATGCTAGGCTGGCTCATACAGCCTGGGATTGTGCAGGAGATAACAGTGGTGTTGGGGGAAGGCTTTTGGCAGCTTTTCATGCAGGCATTGAGTAAACATTGCCACATCACCGACTTCCTCTGGGGTCCGACGGCACCGGAGAACAATGCTTGTAAAGTGAGGGGGAGGGAGGAAGAAACGGCCACGACACCTGCCACAACTAGGATTTGGGGGAGCAGTCACTTTAGTCAGAGACTGTCATGACAACGTAGGCCTGAGCCGAAGGCCCCTTCACCGTGGTGGAGTTTGGAAGAGTCTCTTTCAGTTCGTCCGCAGTTCTGATCAGCTTTATCAGTCAATTGCCCTCCAGTGCAGTTGGTCCGTAGACACAAAGTGGTCTACTCGGCGGAGGGGCAAGCATAACGTTCATTAAACATTAAAGGAAACTCTGTACTTGGGCTGAGGAGAAACGTTCACACCCCAACTGCCTTCCATTGACAAACACACCTCCCAACGGAAATAGTACAGCTTCCCTTGCAGAGGCAACATCCTTATTATTTATTTACCATTTTGATAACACTTCTGACCTTCCAGGTTTTATAGTCCTTATCTAGTTTACCCCCATAACCACCCTGTGAGGTAAAACATTGTTATTCCTAAGAATTGGGGCTAAAGAAATCGAAATTGGCCCACGGACATTCAATGAATTCACATCAAAGACGGAACTTGAACCCCAATCTCCCAAGTCCAGCGCTTGAGCCACTAGGGCCACACTGGCTTAGTAACAAGGGGTTAGAGTAGCTACAATAGGTGCAGCATGTGTGGGAGGGCAACACACGTGTAGAACTCATGTCCACACTGGAGTGGAGTGCCCCGGGGCGGGGGGACCCTTCCATCTCCTCATCCCCATTCCCACCTAGCTAGGCCCCTGGTTAGTAAGACGGCACAAATAAAAAGGCATCATTTTAACCAAGTTTCCTATGAAAAAGGAAGTCTATACCAGGGGTGGAGAACTCTGGCTCATGGGCCAAAACCAGCTCACGACTGAAGTTTAGTTAGTCCCTTTTCAATTTCTGGATCCTGTTCCCTCAAACACTGAAAGAGTGCGCTCAGGGGGAAAGAGCAGAGATGAAGGTCAGCCTGCACACAAGGAGAAGGGATAGATCCATAATCACGACCTTCCTCTTCTTGAGCGCACACGTTAAGCATCTCCACCCTACTCTGATCCGACCCACGGATCCTGTAGTCATTTTTAGGGGTAGTCACCTGGAAGAAATTATGGATTCGGATCTGTTACGGCTCTGGTTTTTTAATTCCTGGATTTAATTACAGATCCAAATTAAGGATCCCTATTGAAATCAATTAAGAAATAAAAAAAAAAAATTAAAACCATGTGCACATGCCAATGGCTGACAGACCGTTCCGGTGATGGCAGCATCACTGCCATTTGGGAAAAGGGCAGCCAGTCTGCGCATGCATGTGCCGACCGGCCACTGCGCATGTGCAGACTGGCTGCCCTTTGCTGCCGCCACCATTTTGGAAAAGGCCGCGCGGGCACAGAATGGTCCAGTGGCCATTTTGTGCATGCAGAGTTATTTTAGTTTTGAAAATGTATAGATTTTAAACTGAACCGCAACAGGCGTGTTGAGGTTCAGTATGGATTAATGCACCAGGTTTGGGGAAGGGTTTGCACTAGGGATGGGACACCGGGTAGAATAACGGATACCGGATTTATCGGTATTGGATCGCCCCGGTATTGGATTTACCGGTATTGGCATACCGGATTTTAAACAATGGCCGTTTTACCGTTTTTTTTTACATTGCAGCCATTTACTTCAATGGCTGCGATGTAAAAAAAACGGTAAAGTGGCCAATGTTAAAAATCTGGTATGCCGATACCGGTGAGTATCGGATTATCGGATTAATCCAATATACCTGATTATCAGGTGCATCGGATTTATCCGATACCGATATTCCCACCCCTAGTTTGCACCAGGTTTTCAACTGCCCATTACAGGCATTTACGGATTAATCCAAATCTTTAACGCCCACCCCTAGTCATTGTCAAGGGGGCCCCAGTGCAGGAACCCCCTGCAAGAATGATCTTGGCATCTGTTCCCCACCCCTATCGTTTTTGATTCCACAGGCCAATTTCAGCCAAATTTGGAAGCAAAGAAGAGCGCCAAATTTTGTAATAATAGGATACACCTGGAGGGGAGACCTGGAACTTTTTGTAGCTAAATGAAATCCCATTGAGGGAGGAGACAAAAAGGAGTTTCCCTCAGCTTCACCACAAAACAGCCCCCCGTAATGAAACTGAGATATGGGTTGGGAACACAGAGGATGGTGGAATAAGGAGTGGATGGGGGGAGGGCCATGGCATTCTGCTGAGGCCTCCGGGAACCTCTGCAAGATGCTGGATGTCATACCACCCAAATCACCGGCAAAGGATGGGGGGGATGGCCAAGAACAGCTGTGATGGAACTAGAGCTGAAACAGTAATATCTGCTGTGTCAGGAAGTGTGTCGTGTGCCTAATTGGTACCTGAATATTAATCATCATCATCATCAAGCATTTATATAGCACCAGCAATGTACCTAGTGCTTTACAAAGTAATGGAATAGACACGGCCCCTGCCCTGAGAGATGGGGGTGGGGGGAGACGAAGGAAGGGGAACAGAGGGAGAGACAAGGAGTGTAACATTCACGAAGATGCGAGGTCGCAGGTGCATGCGCTTGGCTTGGTTACATTGAGAATGATGGCTGGTTGGTCCATGTGGTGAGGATATGAGTACACAGAGCTCAGGTAACAGATTGTACTGGATGGTGGGGATCAGCAGGAGTTAGGTGAGGGGAACGAGGAGTCGGGGAAAGCAGAGCAGAAGAGGTGGGTCTTGAGGAGGGATTTGAAGGTATGAAGGGAGGGGGCGAGGTGGATGTGGGCAGGGAGGGAGTTCCAGGCATGGGGGGCAGCTAGGGAGAAGGGATGAAGGCGGTTAGGGGAGCAGGGGAGGAGTGGGAGGGCGAGAGAGGGGACAGAGGAGGAGCGGAGTTCATGGACTGGAGTACGGAGGGAAATTAGCGCAGAGAGGTAGGGGGGAGCAAGGTTGTGAAGAGCTTTCTAGGTGAAGACTAGGTGCTTGTGCAGGATTCGTTCGGGAAGAGGGAGCCAGTGAAGCGAAGAGAGGAGGGGCTGCACGTGGTCGAAGCAACTGGCGAGGTGGATGACCCTGGCAGCAGAGTTTTGGACAGAGATGAGGGGAGAAAGGTGAGACCGGGGAAGGCCGGTGAGAAGGAGGTTACAGTAATTGAGGCGAGAGATGACCAGGATGTGAACGAGGGTTTTGACAGAGGAGACAGAGAGAAGAGGGTGAATCTTAGCATATTAAGCTGGGCACCGATTACCCAAAATTTTGGAGGTGGAAAACCGCAAATCAGTAGCGTGGAGCTTGGTAAGTTGTTACGGCGGGCTTGGTAAATCGGTATAGAGGTTGGTAAATTGGTATGTGGGGGTCGGTAAATCAGTATATCAGGTAGCCCGTCGAAGACAAATCGAATACCGGTTAGTATCCAATGTTACCAGGTTGAATTGGGTACCATCATTCCCATGGGTATACCCATTTTTGCAGATATCCATTTCAGTTCTAGGCAGAACGGTAAGTCCAGGCAGGGCCTTGGAACTCCTATGACAGGAAAACCAGCTCCTCCTCCGTAACCCTCACACAACTCCGCCCTATGGCCCTCCAAAATAGCAGCAGCTCAACCCACTCACCCAGTCACTGGGAAATTCAAATGTTAGCAGAGAGCAGAAGGCTTAATTTCAGCCCCCTGACTCCCCCCCACCCCACCCCCCACAAAGGCAGCAGACATGGGGCGAGACGAGTTCAGGGTGGGGCAGTGCCCACGCACTCCAAACTCAGGAATTGACATATCCCCCACGGCCTCCGAAGAATTACCTCATGTTTGCCAAGCCCTCGGAAGGTGAAGAGTGCAACAGGCTGGGAGGGTGACTGATTGATTGGCTTCCTCTGTAGCAAGAAGGGTGTTTAAACACCACTCCTTACAAAGCTGGGAACAAGATTCCTCTCCACCCGCCTCACCTGCCCAGCTTGCACAGGCAAGTGCTGTGCAAATACACTCAGCCTCCGTGTGGGGGATGTTTCAAGGCCCTGTGGTAACAGTTTCTAGGTTTCCCTCCGATGTCCATTCGTCCATGTGTACATTCCATGATGTGCGTGCACACGCACGCACACGCACACGCACACACACACACACCCACGCACGTGCACACACACACACACACACGCACGCGCACACACACGCACACACACACACACACACTGACATTTGCAATGTAATCCAACAGGGCCAACCTTAGAATTTGTTGGCCCCATGGCTTGAGTCTATGGAGAAGGTTGGGGACTGGGGTAAAAATATGAAATAATTAATTAAATAAATAAATAACAAATAAATTAAAGATACTATATGGGACCCTGGTGGTACTACTCCTTGAGGGGGAGGGGGGGCATAGCTCAAGTGGTAAGAGCACATGCCTTGCATGTATAAGGTCCCAGGTTCAACCCCCGGCATCTCCACCTCAGGATCCCTGGTAGCACGCCTGGGGGAGGCCTCTGCTGGGGGCTTGGTGGGGTCTCCGGTACCGTAGCACGCCAGGATGGTCTCCGCTGGAGACCCTGGAAGAGCTGGATTTGGACCCGGATTTGAAACCCCTGCTGCCGTGTCAGGTTGTGACAATACTGGGATAAGATGGACCATTGGTCTGACTCAGTCAGGCAGTTCAGTTTCGGGACACCTTCCACGGACTGGCCTGGAGGTGGCTGTGTTTGAGGCTCCACTAGGAGGGAGTACGCAACAACATTTCACCTGCCCTGGTGAAAACTGGGGCCACTGTAACGGGTCCCAAGAAGTAGAGAATAGAAAATGGCAAGGCCAGGGGTGGTGGTGTGTGTGAGGGGTCATCCTTGGTTGCCCTGCGGTAAGGCTTCAGCCAGGTCTGCAATCGAAAGAATGTCTGTGATGTCATATCTAAAGGACCACCTCCTCCGCATTACGTCTCTTTGCGGCCTCTGTGATTATCTGAGAGCTCCCTCTTGTAAACTCCATTGTTGATCCAGGTCCGCACAAACCAGGCGTTCCCGGTAACTGCTCCAGGACTCTGGAATCCCCTTTTCCTTGGAGGTTCGCCGAAGCCTTAGTCTGGGCATCTTCCAAAGGTGATGTGAGACCTGTTTATTGGGCCAGGCATTTAACAGGCAGGGGTTAAGATTTGGAGGGGCGGGTTATACGTACTTTATGTGGCTTTATGGGTTTTATCGTTTGTCTTTTATGTGTTTGTTTTTACAATGATGTTAGCTGCCAAGAGCCTTCAAGGATGGGTAGGATAAGAATGAAACTAGCTAACTCACTAAATACATTATAAATTAGATCAGCCCGAGGAAGAAAGGTAGCCTAAACTATATGCAGGTGCGTGGGTTATACCATCGGCAGATGTAGCAATCAGGGTTATTATTAGGGACGGGCGCCTAGACGGAATGATGGATCCAGATCTTAATTCAGATTTAATTATGTAGCCATATCCCCTGCCATGAGAGGCAGCCATAACGGCCAGCCATGCCTTGTGGTGGGGCTGGTGCTTTGGCCCACGTGGGCGGGTGACACAGGTGTTGGGCAGGATTGGATCTTCCAGAGGATGCATTCCAAGCCAACTGCCTACCTGCCCCAGGGCAGTAGCGGGCCAACATCTGGCGGTGGTGGAACAGATGTTCAGTAGAGTCCCAAGCCGTCATGCCATAGTGGGCCACTGTCCCATCTGTTTTCACCCTATACTCCTGGAGGGTAGGCCCATCCATGGCTATTTGCTGAGATAATCAGGGGATGAAATCTCTGACTATCAAGAGGTGGGATTAAACAAGGGGGCATCACTTGGTTTTTGACCTATTTGTACACTTCCCTTAAGTAGGGTTACCAGGGGGAATAAAGACTTCATCCCGAGCCTGGAGATGATGGGTGAAAACCCAAAGGGGAGGTATCCAGTGCTGGTCACTATCAGAGACAAGCTATCGGGCCAGGTGGGTCATTGGTTTGGCCCAACGTGACAATTCTTTGAACGTCATTGATGGAACCTCTTTGGAGCGTCTTTCCCACGACTTTCCTTATAAGGCACGCGAGCCAAATCCAGGAATGCTGTTTATATTTTTCACTCCCCCAACTTCCCTCCTCCCATATTGAAATGCAAGCGACGGCCCGGTTTGCTGGTCCTGGAATTACTGCGGCAGAGAATTTCCATGGGAAGATTTTGAAAGATGCTTTCGGAAAGTAACAACAGCAAAAAATAGATCCTGCTCTTTTTTTAGATTCTTTCTCCTCCGAAGAAACCTAAAAATAGCAGTTCTGTCAACATTTGCTTCTGCTTAATAACAGTTATTAATATACAGCTATTCAATAGCTATTATTAATCATACAAAAGCACCAGCAGGCCTCGCAGTAGATTAGGATTTATACAATGCAAAGGCAGCCAAGAGGCAGATTGTGATCTACTGGTAGATCACAAGCTAGTCTTCAGTAGATCATGGTTTGGGGAAGGAGATCACCGCTCAGACGTTGCCTTGGAGGAGAAGAATGGGATCGGGGCACCAGGAAGTGGTTCCTGGAGGTCACAGGCTAGGAGAGCTCCACCAGTGCAGCAGAGAAGGCTCTTTCTAAAGGGGAGAGCTCTTCTCTGTTTCTGTAACCACACTTTCGTGATGTCGTAGAGCTGGGAGTCAGAAGGAGGCGGTCATTGTTCGATGTGAAACGAGTACCTGCAAAAACCGGTATACCCAATGCATTTCCGAACCAAACCGATATAAACATTGGGTACCGATTGGTGCTCAATTGCAACCTAGTTTGTGTACCTGACTCCCAGAATGTTGACTTCCGGTACCAATTCGTTTTATGTCCGTCCTGATTTTTTTTTTATTTTCGACACCTATTTTTTTATTTAAGTGCCAGAAAGTCGACTTCCGGTCCCAAATTTTCAAATTTCCCCCATTTTTTTTGTTTTCCATATCGATTTTTTGGTTTTCCATCCCAATATACTGATCGGTAATCGGAAAATTGAAAAATTGGTACCGGATATTATTTAGTACCCGAATAGACCGTCGAGTACCCAAAAATGCAGGTATTGGCCACGAGTACGAAATGAATTACCCGCTTCAGCTCTATCAGCACCTGATGTTGATTGTGTGTATCACATGCACCGTAAGTCTGGTCACCCCTGCTGTAACAGGCCTCTTATGTATTCACAGGATGAGGCCTTGCACTGTGGGCCAACCTAGGGACTCCCACAGGGGTCGGTGGGAGCCAAGGTATTTCTTGAGTCCCCAGGTGAGTGCCTTAGCTATAAGCCCAGAGCCTCCACACGTGAAATTATGTTGGTTTATCTAAATCACACCTGGAGAATATCAAACATTGTGCCTGCATTTCAAAATAGGAAGAAGGATGACCCAGGACAGGAAATGGTCAATTTGACCTTCAAACTGGGGAGTCGCTAGAGCAAATTATTAAGCATTTCATTTTTTAAGCATCTGGAGGCCAAATGGGTGATTACAGCATGGGTTTACCAAGAGCAAATCATGCCAAACCAACTTAATCTCCTTCTTTGACAGGATAATTAGCTTGGGGGATCAGGCGAATGCAGTAAGATATAATTTACTTGGGTTTCAGTAAGGCTTTGGACATCATGCCATATGATATCTTCATAAGGAGGTTGGTGAAATGCGGTCTAGATGGAGCAGCCATAAGGTGCATAAGTAATTGGTTGGAACTGATCAGAAGCAGTGTAGTAACTAATGGGTCAATGTCAGATTAGGAAGCTGTCTTAAGCAGGGTTCCGTTTTGGGATCGAACATTTTTATTATAGACTTGGGTAAAGGAACAGAGTTTATACAGGTGAAAATCTGGTGATGACACAAAATTGGGAGGGACTGCAAACACTTTGGAGGATAGGATAAAGTTTTTAAATGATTTTACCAAGTTGGAGAACTGGGTTTTAAACAATAACATGAAATTTAATAAGGACAAATGTAAAGTTATACACAGAGGGCAAGCCCTCTTCCCCCAATTCAGGAATGGAAAATGAGAGATAACTGGATCAGTAGTAGCATGGTAGAGAACAATCTAGCCATAGTTGTGGATCACCAACTGAACATGAGTCAGCATTGCGATGCTGCAGCAAAGAAAGCTAATGCTATCTTAGGCTACATCAACCGAAACATGGTATGCAAGACATGGGAATTCATGGCAGGCCGGTGTAATATCTTGTGTTGTGGGGTTTAGGGGTTGCTGCAGAACACACGCGACGAACGAGGTAGACACCACACTCTCAGGATCGGGTCACTAGACTTTTATTGCTTAGGGACTGGAACAGGGACAGTGGATCCAGATCTGTCCCTGACCAGGAGAACCAGCAACACAGACCCTTCTAGCTCATCAAGATGGTTCTGAAGAATCCAGTGTAGTGTAGTGGTTAAGCATGCAGTACTTGAACCAGGAGGTAGGGGGAGGCCCTGGTTCAAGACTGTCCTCGAGGAAAGGGCCAAGGGGAGGGATAAGTCAACCTGCTTTGGATCAAGCTTCTCCATCTGGAGCATCGTGTCCTACCCAGGGGACGAGATGGCCTGTTCGATCTGACCCAGGGCTGCACGAGTCTGGGGGCAGCCACCCGCTTCCCTCCATTCTTGGTGGAGGACAAATCAACACCCTGAACAAAGTCCCACCCTGGAGCCCAGGTCATCCTGATGTGAATCAGGTCCCTCCTTCCACAGAATTGGGCCCTTCCTGTGGGACGAGGTGGTTGTCCCAGCCTGGCCTGGAGCTCCAGTCTGGCAATCCTTGGGCATGGGACCTAGGTAGGGCCAAGTTAACCAGCTTTGGATTGGGACCCTCTGCCTGGAGCATTGAGCCCTTCTTGGGGGGGATCTTCCAGGCCTTCCCAGCCACCCTGTGGCTCCAGGAGCCCAGTCGGGCTATTCCTGATCACCGACACTGCAGGTCTCCCTGGTTTATGGAGGAACTGCAATGGATGAAACGAGAAGGGCGGTGGTTAGACCGACAGTGGCGTCATTCTTGTGCTGAAGCCGACTGATTTCAACAGAGTTAGTTCACGTACCTATGCCGTAGCTGTGTGGGCAGAAAAGAAGAGGTTCTTTGTTTCACTCATAGCGTATGCAAAGTCACGTCCAGCTGAGCTTTTCTGGGTTGTGAGGGAGCTGGCCAGTCCAGCCTCCCTCTGCCTGGAGCTGGAATTTTCCAGTGCTTGCTGTGACACTTTTGTTGACTTTTTTGTGGATAAAACCGTCCGAATTCACCATGACTTCGGTGCCGCATTTGTGGCAATGAGAGAACCAGAGGTAATGGAGGCCCTACCTTGTCCCATTTTGTGGGATCAGTTCCAGTGGATATCGCCCACTGATGTGGCGGATGTCTTGGGGGCAGGCAGGGCCACCTTTTGTGAATTCGATCCATGCCCAGCCTGGCTGGTTAAAGTGAGCTAGGAGAAGTTGGGCCCGTTGGTGGCTGGGGTGGTCAACGCTTCTCTTAGGGAGGGCAGGGTGCGGGGCCGCCTAAAGAAGGAGGTGGTGGTGCGGCCTCTGCTTAAAAAACCATCATTGGACGTTGACCCCCTGGCCAGCTATCGGCCTGTCTCTAACCTTCCCTTTTTAGGGAAGGTTGTGGAACAGGTTGTGGCTCGGCAGCTTCAGGGGCATCTGGACTGTGTCAGTTTTCTGAATTCCTCACAGTCTGGCTTTCATCCGGGCTTTGGTACTGAGACTACGCTTGTGGCCTTGGTCGACAACCTTCACCATGAGTTGGACCAGGGTTGTTCGACCTTGTTCATCCTGTTAGATCTCTCAGCTGCATTTGATACCATTGATCACGAGATGTTGGTGACTCACTTGCGGGATCGAGCTGAGGTGGGCGGAACTGTTCTTGAATGGTTCCACTCTTTCCTGGCCGGGAGAACTCAGCCTGTGATGCTGGGGAACTGTTCATCTTCTCCCCAGGACCTCACAGATGGAGTCCCACAAGGTTCTATTCTGTTCCCGTCTGCTGTTCAATGTGTATTAGGGATGGGCAAATGTGGTTCGGAAGTTCGGAATTTGACCAAACTTGGTCTGTTAGGTCGACCGAACCGAACTTCCGAACCGAACTCGAATTTCAAACTGAACTGAACCGAACCGAATTTCCGAACTCCGTTCTGTTCGCCCATCCCTAGTGGCACCAAAAAACCTGGTTTTGAATGGCCGAACTTGGTTCGGAAGTTTGGAATTCGACCGAACTCAGTCTGTTTGGTCGACCGAACTGAACTTCTGAACCAAACTCGAATTTCAAACCGAACCGAACCGAATTTCCGAACTCGAATTTCAAACCAAACCGAACCGAACCGAATTTCCAAACTCGAATTTCAAACCAAACCGAACCGAACCGAATTTCCGAACTCGAATTTCAAACCAAACCGAACCGAACCGAATTTCCAAACTCGAATTTCAAACCAAACCGAACCGAACCGAATTTCCGAACTCTGTTCTATTCGCCCATCCCTAACGCGTATATGCAGCCATTGGGAGAGGTCATTCGAGGGTTTGGTGTGCGGTGCCATCAGTATGCTGATGACACCCAACTTTACCTGTCTTTTTCAACTGACCCAGACGCGGCAGTCTCGGTGCTTACCCGGTGGCTGGTGGCTGTGGGGGACTGGATGAGGGTGAATCGTCCGAAGTGGAATCCTGACAAGACGGACGTGATGCTGGTGGGTAGGGCCGAGGGAGTGGCGACACCCGTCATTGATGGGGTCTGCCCTCCGTTGGCTCCTCAGGTCTGTAGTCTGGGGCTGTCCCTTGATTCACGGCTCTGCCTGGATGCCCAGGTGGTGCCCATGGTGAGAGGGGCATTTTGCCAGTTACAGCTGGTGCAACGGCTTCGGACGTATGTCTCCTACACTGACCTGGCCACTATTATTTGTTTGTTTGTTTGTTTGTTTATTTTATTATTTTTTCTACCCCGCCCCCTCCTGCTCACAGAGCAGCTCGGAGAAGTTTACAAAATGCATAAACATAACAATAAAAACACACATAAAATATCATTTAAAACATTAAAATGATAAAAAGAACTAAAAGGGCAGAATTCCGCCCTCACCCCCAACCCACCATCCATGTCTTCATCACCTCAAGACTGGACTACTGCAATGCGCTCTATATAGAGCTACCTTTGTTGACGGTCTGGAGACTGTAGCTGGTGGAGAATGCGGCGGCCCATCTCCTGACAGGAATGGGTCGCCAGCAGCACGTTACACCAGTGCTTCGTTCTCTGCACTGGCTGCCTATAGTGTTCCGGGCTTGAGTCAAAATGTTGGTTTTGACCTATAAAGCCCTAAACGGTCTGGGCCCCGTATACCTGCAAGACCGCCTCACTCCCCAGGTCCTGGAGCGGCCCCTGCGATCAGATGGGGATGCCTCCCTCAGAGTCCCCTGGGTATCCCAGGTGGCAACGATGAGGGGGGCCTTCACGGTGGTCGCACCACGGCTGTGGAACTCCCTCCCGATGGAGGTCCATCAGGCTCCGGACCTCCCCTCTTTCCGAAGACAGTAAAAGACCTGGCTGTTCTGCTGGGCATTTGGCAAGAGGGATGGGTGAGCGGGGGAGGCTAGGGGGGCAGTGGGGTCTGTGGCTCTGCCTATGTTCTGTGGTTTAAAATTATATTTTTATATTTTATTTTTAATGTGTGTTTTGATTGTATTTTATTGTGTTGGAAGCTGCCCCGAGCTGCGTTGGCAGGAGGGGGCGGCTAAGAAATCTAGGTAAATAATACTAAAATAAATAATAATCATAAAATTCAAAGTCCTACAACTTAGTTGTTTCTCAATTGATATGGCTGAAATTTGGACAGCCTCTACCCCTCACCCAAGTGATCCAACCTACAAAATTTCAATGATACAATAAATCATCTCAATTTTATAACAATTTTATAGCTCACGTTTTTTTAACAGAGTGCTGCAGCCTTAACTATAGAGCCACTCCTGCAGCTCTCTAATCAGTGCCTGCTGCATACCAGCCCGGGAATGGCTGGTTTCACTGCTTGCATCCAGGAGATATAGGCAGAGCATGTGCCTCAAGCCTCAGGTCGAGGATGGATGGAATTTCCCTGCATTCCATGCCTTGTTGGAAGAGCACAGATCCAGTTCTCCTGCCTGCGTTATTGTCAGCTGAACTCCCTGCGGCTTATGTACCGAAGAGCAGATTCCTTGCAGTGCTTAACCATTAAATTGCCTGTACTCCGGAATTGTTCACACGTCCCATCAAGAGCTCTAAAACAGGAGTGGGAAAGAAACATACATTCTCCTGGAAAATGAGGAGTAAATAAGCCCCTTTGTTTTTCATTTCAAAATACCTATAGTATGAATCCTTTGATACTAAGTAAACAGAGATGGGTAACATTGCTGTTTATATTGTTGTTACTTTTATGGTTTTGAAATGTATTTTGTAAGCCGCCCCGAGCCATCTGTTGATGGGAGGGGGTGGGATATAAATGTAAATATAAATAAATAAATATTGCTTGTCATGACAGTAAAGTAACACGTTCTGTTTGCAGCTGCAGTGTGAACAGTACCAAAGTGGAGTAGTTACTAATGGAGTAGTTACTAGTTACTACTTACTAGTAGTTACTCC
>QEPC01000343.1:2483568-2495896 GCA_003113815.1 Sphenodon punctatus
CCCCCCCATCAACAGTTGCTTGTGGGCCCCACAGACTCCAGGAACATTGCTGCCCTGCCCCCAGGACCCACCGGCGGGTTCTGACCCACTGGTTGAGAGCCACTGCTCTAATGGCTAATTTCCCCTGGTTTATATTACCTATGGCGAAACTCTACAGCTGTATAGTTGAGAAGAGTGTAGGGTTCAGTTAGGGTACATCCGCCCTACCGTGTCTACTGCAGGGAAAGACAGAGGAAAGAGACAAGCAATCGAACCCTAAATACAGCATGGCTTTCTACTCCGCACACTCTCTCTCTCCCATTACTACCATCCCCTGAATCTTATTGCCCTCTCTCCAATAACCAGCCCAGCCCACCTCCTTTACATGCCTTTATCTGTCAAGGAGAAAGTCTTTGCCACCAAGCTGCAATCAGCGGAAGAGCGTTCATTCATACGGGAGACCGAACGCACGTCCCTTTTGGAAGCATCTTCACTTGGAGGCCATCACCCGCAGGAACTCCTCGTAGTTCACTTGCCCATCCCCGTCCACATCTGCTTCCTTGATCATTTCGTTCACCTCTTCCTCCGACAGCTTCTCCCCCAGCTTGGTCATGACGTGCCGCAGCTCCGCCGCGCTGACGAATCCGTTCCCATCCCTGTCAAAGACCTGGAAGGCCTTCCGGATTGCCTCCTCGCTGTTGGAGCACCGGATTGTCCTCGCCATCATGGAGAGGAACTCGGGCAAGTCGATGGTGCCGCTGCCATCGGTGTCCACTTCGTGGATCATGTCTTTCAGCTCGGCCTCCGTCGGGTTCTGCCCAAGCGAGCGCATGACTGTGCCCAGCTCCTCCGTGCTGACAGACCCATTGCCGTCTTTGTCAAAGAGCAAGAAAGCCTCCTTGAACTCGGCAATCTGCTCTTTGGTTAGTTGGTCAGCCATCCCAGTGCGATTGCAGACACACACAGCCTCTGATCACTCCCAGTCTCTTGGGTGCAGGATTCTTCTGCCTGCCCTTCCCAGAAAGCTCAGAAATGGGGCTGTGTCTCTCTTGATATTTTGCCCAAGGATGAACTCCTCTTGCAGAGAGTGTGACTGGCAGTTTGTGCATTTTCATTGGTGCAAACTGAGTCACGAAGAGGGTGTGGGTGGGTGACCTTGTTTTTCTTCATTCCCTAAGCGCCCAATCCTGTTTGGGCGCAGCCAGAATGGGGCAGAAATATCAAGGAAGGAGCTGGAACTACTACTACAGTGAAGAACATCTCGATTCCAGATACTGGAGGTTTTAAAAAGGACATCATGGAGGGTTTGCCACATATTATTGTTGTTGTTGTTCATTATTTATCTAGTGCCAACAATGTGCCTAGCACAGAACAATCATTAAGCGGAGACAAGCCCCTGCCCCAGGGGGCTTACAAAGTTGGATGGACAAGGGAGGAGTGGCAAGAGAGGGGAATGCAGGGAGAGGAAGGGAAACATTCATGAGGTTGAGAAGTCCCAGGTGCATCCGTTTTAGGTTAGATGCAGGGAAGAAGGGAACCCTAAATGAAAGGACAGTTGAAACCCTCCGTAGCTATTGAGCCTTCTCTGGGACTACTCGGGAGTAAACTGTCTGTGGTTCATGGCCTAGGAGAGTGATCTTCCACCAATTGTGAAGGGGGGGCATCCGGAGGAAATTACGGATTCCGGATCATTAATTTCTGGATTTAGTTATGGATCCGGATTTAAATCAATGTAAACTTTTTTAAAAAAACAAAAAAAACATTTTGCCTGTGCAAAATGGCCACCAGACTGCTCTGCACGTCCTCAGCCTTTTCTAAAACGGTGGCAGCAGCGTTGCCGCCATTTTGGGAAAGAGCAGCCGGTCTGTGCAGAATAGTCCAGCGGCCATTTTGTGCATTCACCGTTATTTAATTTTTTAACGTATAGATTTTAAACCAACCCGCAACAGGTACGTTTGCAGTTTGGTACAGATTAATATGGACCTCTTTTACTGGGGATTTTACAGATGATGTTTTATTATATTTTTATTATTGTGTTTTATCTATGATGTACACCGGGACGGGCTGCCATTGGGCAGGAGGGGACGGTATCAAAATAATATTATAAATAAATAAATCCATAATACGGGCAGTTATGGATTAATCCGAATCCGTTAATACCCATCCCTAGTATTGAGTGACGATACCGCTACTTACTGCTGACGTGTAAACCCCATTGAACTGAAGAGGATTCGCTTTGGTGCAAAATCAGAGATGGAGAACTTGGATCCAGGGGCTAAATGCGGCCTGTGGCTAGTTTAATTTGACCCCTTTCCCGTTCCTGGATCTGGTCCCTGGATCCAGTTCCTACGCCCTTGTCTCTCCCTCTGTTCCCCTTCCTTCGTCTCCCCCCTCCCCCCTGTCTCTCAGATTGTAAGCTCCAGGGCAGGGACCGTTTCTATTCAATTACTTTGTAAAGCGCCAGGTACATTGCTGGTGCTATATAAATGCTTGTTAATAATAATAATAAATTATTATTATTATTCCCATTTTACAGATGGGGAACTGAGGTGGCGAGAGACTTTCCCAAGGCCACCCAGTGAATTCATGGCTAAGATGGGATTTGAACAGTGTTCTGCCAGGTCGAAGTTGAACACCTTATCTGCTAGACTGGCTGTCACAAGACCAAGTTATACCAAGGTACTCTCACAAAATGGAGTCTCAAGCTTTTCATTTCTTTTTTAAAAATCACCCCCTCTTTTTTCTTGGCTGTGCTAGCTGAGTCCCCTCCTCCTGCCACACACCTGCTCCTCTCTCTCTCCCCCCTTTCTCCCCTCCTGTTGCTTCCCACCTCTCTCTCTCGTCGTCTGACGCTCTGTCCCCTTCACAGAGCCCACCATTTTGGAAACTCCCCCTATCTCAGGCAGAGTGGAGCTAGGGGTTTGCTGGCTGTGTCTCTTCTGGTGCCTCCCCCCGTTTGAGACCCACTGTAAACAAAGGGAAAGACAGGTCGATATTTGAAATGCAAAATAAAATCATGGCAGAGTTGGAGGCTTCATACATTAGTGATGGAGCACCATGGGACCCAGTTTGTTTGTTAGTTTTGGATTCGCCCTTCACCTTTAAGCCTCTGAACCTTTTCCTGGCCAGCAGTCAACGTGCTGCAACTGGGCAGCTTCCAAATATAACTTGGTCAATGCCAACTTTCCAGGATCCCAAGCCGCTGCCGTGAAACAGCCCAGCACCAAAAAGCCAGCGTGTTCCAGAACAGTAAGTCTGGCTCAACTACCCCCAGTTGCCCTTCCTTAGGAGACTGTCGGGGGTCCCAGGGGTGAGGAACGTCTGGGAAGCAGGCAGACGTTGGGGTGCAGGGTTCAGGATCAGGACTGGGAGATGAGGCTGGAGGGAAAATCAGGAGGCCGGACTAGAGGCAAGACTGGGAACACGTCGGGGCACAGAGACCAAAAGGGAACAGGACCAGAGGGGAGAAAGATGGTGGGAATGAGGAACCATCCAGAGGGGCGTGTGAGGCCGGAACAAGGCCCAAGAAACACAGACTGCAGCCAAGCCAAGACCAGACCAGGCCAGAGGGAGAATGATGTTGTCCCACCACTTTTACTGGTGCTACTAGCAAGCCTTATATACTGACTAGCAGCCAACCAGGGAGTTGGGAGGCGAGGCGAGAGCCAGTGGCAGACAGGAGGGGTGTGACTAAGCAAAGCCGGGAGGCCCCTGGTGGGGATTGGATAGGCCCAAGGCAGGCCAAGGAGGTGGCGCAGCCAGGCCAGCTACCAGTCCAGGAACCCTGAAGGTGGATGAATTTAAGGCTGGGACCTGACAGAAACTGGTTTAAAGGACACTTTTCCATACTCCAGGTTTTTCACGGACTTTGAAGTCCAGGTTCTGCAAACCTGCATGGCGGCAGGGGTGGGGTGGGGGTGATTTAGATGCTCAACCCCCCATGGAAGCCACCTGGGCTGCAAACAGTGGCACCAGGTGACTCCTGCACATTTTGAGACCCAGATATCAGTTCCTGATATCAGAGAACTTCCAAGTCCAGGTCTCAAAACATGCGGGAGTGGCCTGGCGCCACTGTTTAAAATGGCACTCGGGCAACTTCCAGGAGGAGGGGCGGGGGGAGCGTCTAAACACCGCCTGGGCGAGTTTGCAGAACCCAGACTTTGAAATCTAGGAGAAAGCTGGAGTGTGTAAAAATGCCCCAAATCATGAGACTGGCATGAAAAATCAGGAGATCTTTTCACAAGTAATAAATGTAGGGATCTTTTTGTTTTAATGCCTGTGACTGCGATCCACCAACCAATTATGTTGCACCCTGACATGTGCGAGAGAAGCCGTGGCAGATTCCCATTCACACCGGCTCTTTTCCCGTCGGCCGGCTCCTCCGCGCTGCCGCGTCTTCCCTCGCCCCTCCCGGTGGCGCCACTGCCGCCGCAGGTGGGAACGCAACCTTAGGCTGGAAGGAATACCAGCAAAAATGGGTAAACCCATTGAAGTTTCGGTACTGGACTCAACCTACTACCTTTAGGTGATAATTGCTACATGATTAGTGCCCAATGGGTTATCCAGTGTCCTGATTTCCCGACTTCTGGTCCCCGAATACTGACTTTTGGTACTCATTTTTCAAGTTTCTATCCCACTTTTTTGAGTTATCATCCTGTTTTTGCTGTTTCCCTGTACCAATTTCCCAAATGGTAACTGGTAAACTGATAGCAATAATTCCCAATTTTTCAAGTAATCTGGTACTCGGCCTCTCGGGTACCCAACACAAAATTATTTATTTGATATCCCACCCCTCCTGCCTCAGGCAGCTTGGGGCGGCCAACAGTATCAAATCATAAAAACATTGACAATATTGCAGTACAATATAAATAAAGTAACCCATCTCCCCGCCGCCCCAACCCACGCCCCCACAGACCCTCCCCATTCTACCCACCTCCTTCTCCAAACACCTGGCGGACCAATAAGGTCATATGCAGCCATCGGAAGGTGAGTAGTTCCGAGCAGAGGCGGGCTTGTGGGTAATATATTAGGCACCCATTGGAGCTCTCTGCCCCACCACAGTCAGACTGGTAGCTGGCTGGCACGTCAGTCTGAGAGAGAAGGGTGGGCACAGGTGTGATTGACACCGCCCTCCGGGAGGAAATGTAGATGTAGACCTACATCTATAGGTCTTACAACCTTGGGGGAGGTTGTAAGACGGTTTGGTGTGCGTTGCCACCAATATGCTGATGACACCCAGCTATACCTCTCTTTTTCAACTGACCCAGGCCCTGCAGTCTCGGTGCTTTCCCGGTGCCTGGAGGCCGTGGCTGACTGGATGCGGTGGAGCAGACCGAGGCTGAATCCCGATAAGACGGAGGGAATATTGGTGGGTCAGGCAGAGGGGGTGATGGCTCCCCTCGTTGAGGGTGTCCGCCCCCTGCTGGCTCCCCGGGTCCACAGCTTGGGAGTCCTGTTGGACCCCATCCTTCGGCTGGATTGCCAGTTAGAGGTGGTGGCGAAGGAAGCCTTTCGCCAGCTACATCTTGTGTGGAGGCTCCGGCCATATGTTTCGGACTCCGACCTGGCCACCCTCATCCATTCGTTCATCACCTCGAAGCTGGATTACTGCAACGCGCTCTACATGGGGCTGCCCCTGGTGATGGTTCGGCAGCTGCAACTGGTGCAGAATGCGGCGGCTCGTCTTCTGACAGGGACGGGCCGTAGGCAGCACATAACAGTGCTCCGAGCTCTGCACTGGTTGCCTATAGCTTTCTGAGCCCGATTCAAGGTGCTGGTTTTAACCTTTAAAGGCCTATACAGCTTGGGTCCCTCCTATCTGAGAGACCGCCTCACTCCTCGGGTCCTGGGGTGATCTTGGCGGTTCACCGGGGGCGGCTTCTTGGAGGTCCCCCGCGTTAGCCATAATGAGATCTTCTCTGCAAAGTAGGTGACAAACTCCTCACAGCGGGCCTGGGATGTCTCCCCCTCCAGGCCGAGGGAGGCTGGACTGACAAGCCCCCTCACCACCCGGAAGAGCTCCGCCAGACGCGACTTTGCAGCAGCTATGAGGGCGGCAAAGAATTCCTTCTTTGTCGCCCTCACAGCCACAGCATAGGACTGCAAATGGGCCCGATGTTGTAGCCAATCGGATTGAGTGTGAGAACGACGCCAGCATCGCTCTAACCGCCATCCCTCCCACTTCATACACCGCAGCTCCTCAGTAAACCAAGGAGCCCTACAATGACGAAGCGGTGGCAGCGGACACCTCGGAGCCACCCGGTCGATGGCCCCCTCCAGCAAGAGGTTCCATGCTTGGACGAGATCCTCAGCCGAGCGGCCATCAAGGCATATTGATGGCACCAAACTCCAGTACTCTGGACGATCTCGCCCAACGGCTGCATATACACGTTGAACAGGAGAGGGGAAAGAATAGAATCCTATGGGACTCCACATGAGAGGTCCTCGGGAGATGTTTCAGGTATCCAAATCTGTACCCAAATACTGTTTGAGGGCACAAAAAAAAAACCCCTGAAATTTCAGTTTTCCCATTTTCGAGTACCTCAAATTACCCCAAACCCTGAAAAAATACCCAAAACAAATTCCAAAATCCGGGACTGGAAGTTGGAAATCCAGGACAGGATGTTGAAAAATTGGGACAAAAACATTATTTCAGTATTTTGGTACTTTTGATATTTCAGGTTCCCAATTCAACACCTTTTCAGGTACAAAAAAGTAGCCAACATTTTCAAGACAAGTTGGGTACCATGAATTCGTTTTTGGGGGTACCCATTTCAGTTCTAGTGCTCAACCTGACTGGATTTACCAGAATCCACTGGTCTTGGGTCAGGCTAAAGGCTTCTACCTTGACGCCTTTTTTCTGGGGAAACTGAGGCACAGAGTCCTGTTAGCTGTGTAGGGCAGAGGGGGAGCAGTTAGTCACCTCTTGGCCCAGGGGTGAACTTCATCTGGTGGGGCACTCAAGAGGGCCTAGCAGCGTCTCTTCCCACCCCAGTACGTGACACACACACCAGCTCTCAAGTTCTATACCCTTGTGGTTCCCCTCCCCTCCCGTTTGTCTGTTTGTGACAAGGACAGTGTCTCTCCCTCAAAGCAGGATTCAGAGATTCATGTGGCTCCACTAGGCTTGTGTGCTTTGCCAACTCCATCTTGTTTGAGTTCGCCGTCTCGTCTCCTTCGGGCTGTTTGTAGGCCCCACTGCCTTTGTGTCTCATCTGTTTTCAGTTATTTCTGTAAGCAGCTGAGGGGCCTTATTAATTATTGCTATTAATGCACCTCCCCCCCCCCCCCGGGATCTTCATAAGGAATTATGAGTGTTGTTTTGTTTCTACATCAAAGCCGTGACCGTTTGGGCAGCTTGCCCTTGTTAGCAAACGAGGCATGATACCAGCGAGGGTTTCTTTTATCTGAGGAGCTCTCTTTCCTTTACACATTGCAGAAGATCAAGCAGGGCCAGTTCAAAGATTTCAGGGGTCCAAGGTAATTTGGGTGGAAAAGAAATAGTGCAAAATTACGTCAAGGCTTTGACATTTGGCAAGAAGTTCCCAATAATAAATAATGCCAATATTTTGCTTTGAAGTTTTAGGTCAATTTGCACAAGCCTACTCTAACACGCTCTACGTGGGGCTACTCCTGGTGATGGGCCAGAGACTGCAGTCAGTGCAGAATGTGGCGGTTCGCCTACTGAGGGGGATGAGTCATCGCGAGCACATTACACCAGTGCTCCAGTCTCTGCACTGGCTGCCGATCGTCTTCTGGGCCAAATTCAAGGTGTTGACCTTTAAAGCCCTAAATGGCCTGGGCCCCACCTATCTGCAGGACATCACCCTCCGGATTCTGGATTGGTCTCTGCGGTTGGCCGGAGGCGCCCTCCTTGAGGTCCCTCGGGTTTCCCGGGTGTGGACCATGAGGAGGGTGTTCAGTGGCCGCACCGCAGCTGTGAAACTCCCTCCCGTTGGAGGTCCGCCTGGCCTCAGACCTCCCCTCTTTCCATAGACAATGTAAGACCTGGCTGTTCAGCCGGGCCTTTGCCAAGGGTGGTTTCGATGAGCCGCAAGAGCAGCCAGTGCGAAGGAAGAAGATGGCATCTAACATCTTTGGGACACCTGAAGAGAACCCACCTTCTTGGGCTAGGCCAACAGGGGCGAAGCCTAGCAATGTAAAAGAAGAGTCTGAAGCAGCTGGATTACAAAGAAGAAACTCCTCTGATGCAAACTCTGGCGACTTTGTAGATCTAAAGGGTGAGGAAGGCGAAACATTTGCAAGGATGCCAGATCCAAATTACAAAAACTGAGACTGCACTCTACGCATACTTACTTGGAGTAAGCCCCATTGAACACACTGGCACTTCTGTTCTGAGAAAACAAGCCTAGGAAGGAGCTGCTTAAATGTTTTGGGATGGTTGTAAGAAACCCACCTTTTGTTTTGTTTTGTGAGAACAAGAATTATGGGGGTTTGAGGGTTCTCCCCTGGTGGCAGAAGGGTGGGAAAAGGAAGGAGAAATGATGAAGATTAATTAGTTGAATTTATTTTGTGTTATAATTATATATTTGTGATCGGTGATGGGGATATTGTAGTTTGTTTTTTCTTTTATATACTGTGATGTGTTGAAGCCGCCTCCAGCTGCCCGTGGCAGGAGCGTGTGGGGTATAAAAATAAATATGAAGGGAGACAGGATGGGTGGGTTGGGCTAGGAGGGTGGTTTTGTTTATTGTTGGGTTATTCTTAAATGGTGACTTTTATATTCTGTGTTTTAAAATGTTGTTAGTAACCCCGAGATGCTTGTGCAGGAGGGGGCAGCATATAAATGCGAGAATAATAATAATAATAATTAATAATAAAAAAAAGAACTTTAAAAAATTTGCTTTGACACACAATGTCAGCTGCATCAAAACAAAATTCCAATTTTTAATTTTTTTTTAAAACAGTGGTAGCAAAATTAAGTTGAAATTTGCAAATGTCCGTGCCAGATGCTAGTGAATTGGGAGCTCTTGGCTCCTAGCCTGGTCCATCTTCTCCTAGATGAGAGATTTGCAAACTGCAGGACCCCCAGACCCCCGAATGAGGTTGTGCCCTCTGTGGATGGAATAAGATTGTTAGATCAAACTTTTTAAAATAGGCGGCACTATCCAGCAGAGGGATGCTGAAATAAGAGACACCCACTATGTTCCATGGAGCTGCGGTGTATGGAGTAAGGGACGGCCGTTGTGTAAATAGGGATGTCTATCCATGTTCTATAGAGCGGTAGGGCTCTGAAATAAGAGGGTATATGTGGCCCCTACATCCCCAAACCCCTTATCTTAGTCCCTGTTGTATCCTACGAGTTCCCAGCTGGCTTTAAGGATTTATATAGATTACCAAGAGCTCAATCCTGCTTGCTCCTGTGGGTCACCCCATTGCAATGCACAAGGGTTTGCGGGATCCTGCCCCACATTTCTCCCTGGTGTCTGTTCTCCACATGCACGGCAGCTAGATAAGGCAGGCAGAGCCGTCGACAGGTCAAGGTTGGTCGTCCTGGCACTCCCCGTTGGCAAACAGAGTCGGGATTTCTGGAGAGAGGTGAGGAGGTTGCCAGCCAGGACTCCTGGGTTCTTTCCCCAGCACTGGGAGGGGCAGACCTGGACTCCTGGATTGATTGATTTTTAGCCTAGCAATAAGAGAGGCAGAAGGCTGGAATCCTTGGTTCTCAATCTCTCCCCAGCACTGGGGAAAGTGTTGGTGTTGGGGAGGGCTGCTAACTGGGACTCCTGGGTTTTCTTCTCGTAATGGGAGGGGCAGGTTGTGCTGTCAGCTAAGACTATGGGGTTCTTCCCCCGGCAATGGGAAGGGCAAAGATTTCTGGAGGTCTGGATTCCTGAGTTCTTTCCATGGCAATGAGAGGGGTAGGAGGCGCTGGGATTCTTGGATTCTCTCCCAGCAACGAGAGAGGTGAGGGGCCGGAAGCGAAGACTCCTGGCTTCTTTCCCTAGCAATGGGAGAAGCAGGGGATCACCAGTTTCTTTTAAAATGTGTCCCCAGATTTCTAGGCACAAACAGTCTTCTATCAATGGGGGCTATTATGACCTGACCTGAAGTCAATCCACATTTCACCTCACCCAGTTCCTCTTGGTCGTTTGTTTTCTGGTCATTTTATCTGGCCACTTTGAAGACAAATTCCCCCCACCCCCCAAATTACCCCACAACTGACTTTTCATTTCAAACACAACAGAAATGTTATCAGGCTAGGTCAGGGTTACCGTCTTAGATCTATTCATCCTGAACCTCAGAATCTACCTGCTCTCCTCCTCTCTTTTCAAACAAGATGCCTGCCATGGTTGCTCATGACAACCTAGTACTCCAGGTTTCCATAGGAGCAAAGCCAATTACAAAAGCAGGGGACAAATGAATAAGTGAAAGTCCATTGTCAACGGAAGGTACCATCCCAAGTATCTTCACTTCTCCGTCAGCATCCTCACAAACTCCTCGTAGTTCACTTGCCCATCCCTGTCCCCATCTGCCTCCTTGATCATCTCATCCACCTCTTCATCCGACAGCTTCTCCCCCAGGTTGGTTATGACGTGCCGCAGCTCCGCCACACTGACGTACCCGTTCCCGTCCTTGTCGAACACCCGGAAGGCCTCCCGGATTTCCTCCTCACCGTCGGAGTCCCTCACCCTCCTTGCCATCATGGACAGGAATTTGGGGTAGTCAATGGTGCCACTGCCGTCAGTGTCTACCTCATTGATCATATCTTGCAGCTCAGCTTGTGTCGGGTTCTGCCCAAGCAAGCGCATGACGACACCCAGTTCCTTGGTCGTTATACACACATCGCCGTCCTTGTCAAAGAGCGAGAAGGCCTCCTGGAACTCCATAACCTGCTCCTCTGTCAGCTGGGCGGCCATGTCTGTGCAATCGCGGTCTCTGATCCCACTCCTAACCTTGCCACTCTCAGGAATGCCACAGCCTTGTTATCCTTGCCAGTCTGAAAATGCTGGCATGTAGGGAGAGAGAAACGCGGAGTCGCCACTCAATTGGAGTGTTAAGCAGCATACTTTCAACACTCCCACACCCTCTTCATCAACTCAAGGCCTGGAGGCAGATGACGGCTGCCATGGGATGGAGTCAAAGGGAGGAAGTTGAGAAACTTGTCCCAATATAGTTTGGCCTAATTAACAGGGCTTGGCCTCCAGGTCTGCATGGGTAGCTGACTCCCAGGCCTCAATAAGTCGCTAGATCAGCCATTGCTGTTTGGCTCTAAAGCCCAGGGCAGGAGGTAGAGAGAAGGATACCCAGGCGAGGGAATAGAGAGAGACAGAACAGGCAGCTAGTTTGCTACCTATGGTTAATCGGATACACCTGCCTGGGGCTAGCTTCAGGCTATCCGACTGTCCGTTAACTGACGGAGAGCAAACTGTCTAGAAGCCTCCACGACTACTTGCTTACTGCCAGAGGATGGAGCAAGCAAACTGGGGGAAGGGCTGGCAGGGGTGTGGCACGGTGGAGGGGGCCTGGCAGATGGCAGAGGGGCAGGTTATATGGCAGGGTGATGATCCCAGGCGGTGGCCGGGGTTCAACCACCCATCTCCATGGCAAGCGGCAGTTCAGATACGGCAAATCTGCTGGATACGGTTACCCACCTGAATATCCGTTTCAAGTCTAGCAGCGAAAGGGTTAGGATCAAGAGGGTAGCAAGAGCCCCCATTTGGGGGAACCACACAGATGCCCGATATGTTCTGCTGATGCTTCCCCTGCCCTTAAGGAGATAAGGAGCTGCCTAACTGAGTCAGACCAGTGGTCCAGCTCAGTCCAGTGTTGTCACATTCATTGTCCTCCTTGACCTCTCTGCTGCCTTTGACACTGTTGACCACTTGCTTCTATTGGACTCGCTTTACCCTTTGGGCTTCCGTGGCTCTGTCCTTGACTGGTTCTCCTCCTACCTCTCTGACCACTCCTTTAAAGTCTCGCTCCTCGAGTTAAGCTCCTCCTCCCTCCCCCTTTCGGTTGGGGTCCCCCAAGGCTCTGTCCTTGGCCGCGGAAGCCCAAAGAGGAAAGCGAGTCCAAGAGGAGCGAGTGGTTGACAGTGTCAAAGGCAGCAGAGAGGTCAAGGAGGACAAGAATGGCGTAGTGGCGCTTAGATTTAGCGACAAGTAGATCATTGGTGATTTTGGCCAGGGCAGTTTCAGTAGAGTGGAGGGGGCGGAAGCCGGACTGGAGAGGGTCCAGGGAGGAGTTGGCAGAGAGGAGGTCCAGGCAGCGGGAGTAGACGACACGTTCCAGAAGCTTTGAGGCAAAGGGAAGGAGGGAGACTGGCCGGTAACTAGAGGGGTCAGATGGGTCCAGGGTGGGCTTTTTGAGGATGGGGGAGACAGTG
>QEPC01000343.1:2510360-2538598 GCA_003113815.1 Sphenodon punctatus
TTTTTGCTGGGGCAGTTTTTTTACATTGCAGCCATTTTTAAATGGCTGCAATGCAAGAAAAATCCGGTACCCCGGAATCCGGTACCCGGTCCGGATTACCGGGTCGAATCCGATAATGCCGGTACGCCCGATACCAGCATTATCGGATACCGGATTCTACCGGTTTCCCACCCCTAGTCTCTGGATCTTTTGAGAGCGATGGTAAGGGTCAAAAGCCCACACGACTCACTGCGATGCTAGTGGCCGCTAGCGCTAATGACCAGGGGTAAGGGGCTGGGCTTTCCTTTTTATAGCTTTATTTATTAGGGATACACGTTGCAGGGTCCCCTCTGCTCAGTGCAGCGAATAAGCTGGCTATTCATTATGCTATCACTTGGAGCACGGCACCAAGCTAGTTTGGAGTTTTTCAGGGAGTTTTAGGGAGTTACTGTTTATTCGTAGGGGAGGGCACCTCCCTTTCTTACAAACTCCCTTTGTTTTCTCTTAGGCCTCTTTCTGTGTCCTCAGAGATAGTGGCTGCCTGGGGTTATCTATTGTGGCCTTGGAAATACATTTTCTGCTTAGAAAGTGATTTTGACAATTTTATTCTCATGGGCCTAGTTGGATAGTGTCAGCCTGAGGCCTGTGGCTGAATAAACTGAACTGAGTTGTCCAAACCTCATCCCGCTTGTGTCTCTGATCATGGCCGATATTGCCTAATTGATACATAACATGCTCACCCTAGTTCCTAACGTGGTGAAATTACTCCCAAATAAGACATTCTGCAGCCCTAGTTTGTTCAGAGTTTTGTTGGTTCCGACCCAATTGAGCAGGTCCGTCAAAACCAGAATCCAGCCGGAAATCGAATTTCACCCCTACTCTGGAGTAGCCTCGTTCCCTTCAGTGGGTCTGCTCCTGAGGAAGCGGTTGGTAGGTCGTGGTTTAACAACGTACATGGTTGGCCTTTACAATCTCCTCCGGCAGATTAACAATCCAGGAGTCGCTTTGCCTGTTCTGAGCCTCCAAATCCGGACCCGGATACCACTTGAGGACAAGTCGTTTTGCTTGTGAGACTGACTGGCCTCCCAGGTGCTGTGGGGAGGAGGGGTTTGGATAAGCACCAGCCACGGAGAAGAACCGTGCTACTGTGACTTCCCCAAACTAAGGCCCCAGGAGGCAGAGCGCAGTTTCAGATAGCTTTGCGGCCTGTGCTCTTCCCTTTTTTTGGGGGGGGGGACATAAAGCTATGGGGACACCTGCTTCTTTTATCAGCTTCCCAGAAGTAGAATAACAGGCCAGAGTGAGGAAAGGGGGGGTAGGCTCACCCCTTAAAAACAGGGCGATATGGGGGTGCTTCTCTCTTAGACTGGGGTGCAGGGAACCCCTATAGCCTTTTCAGTATATTCAAAGTGCTGTACAATCCTTATCTAGCTCCCCCTCACAACCAGGCAGGGGCGTAGCTACCATCGACGGAGGGGGTTTGGTTGCGCCGTGGCCCTGGACTCCTTTGCAAGGGCCTGAGCACGGCTTGGAAATTTTCAGTGGGCGTGGGAGGGATCAGGGCCTGCACTCTGCTCCCACCCGCTCTGAACATTTTCTAGCGGTGATCAAGCTGCTCGGAAGGGGTCCTTCCAAGAAATGGCAGCACAACAGCAAGAAATGAAACTGCCCACCTAGATTTGGAAGTGATGTCAGAAGCCTTTCTTCTAAGAGGCAAGAGGATTTTGAAACCAAGAGGACAGGGACGCCGCACACAGCTTTGACTGCTCAAAAGGAGCACACTGGACGATTTAAATATAGAGATTCCCATCCGCACGGGCATGCCATCTGTGGAAAAGGGTCAGGGAACCAGACCAGGCACAGGATAATTACAGAATCATTGCACTGTTAGCTTGTAAAGGTCATCTAATCCAACCCTCTGCTCCAAAGCAGGATATCCTCTGCCTAGACCATCGCAGACAGAGGCTCGTCCAGCAAAAAACGAAACTACCCCCTTCTCCTGTAATGAGAACTTACATCAGCCTTTATTACAAGAAGTGAGATGGTTTCGAAACAATGTAAGAACATAGGCAGTGCTAGAGTGGTCCATCGAGCCCAGTATCCTGTCTCCGACAGGGCCAATCTGGCTGATAGTTTCTTAGCATTTCATCCTCTCCCTATTGTCCTAAGTGGGATGAGAAGCAGGAATGCTCCTCTCGTTCTTCATGCACTCGGAACGCTGGCAGGGGGTACAGGGCTGTTTTTAAATGAGACGCACCTGCTCCTGCCCACCCAGTGTACATGGGTGGGTGCATCTCGTGTGAAAGCAGCGGTGGGTGGGCGGCGGTTTCGTGCTCCTGCGAAGCCCGCACCTCCCCCCATCCCCCTCCCCCCATGGAGCAACCAGTGAAAACGCAGGTTGCTCGGTGTGGGGGCATGGGGGCAGGATGGGTGTGCACCTGCCCACTGCCCCTACAGCAGCGCAACCATGGAATGCCTCCCCCCCTCCCCCTCCTCCAGCGACGGCCTGTTTAAAAAAATGCCTGGGGTGGTGGTGGTGGGGAGCAGAGGTTTCCTTCTTTTGGCTCCTTGAAATGGTGGGAGGTATGCTGTGAGGTAGGTCACTATTGTTCCCATTTTACAGATGGGGGAACTGAGGCTGAGAGAGGGTGACTTGCCCAAGGCCACCCAATGACCTTGGCTAAAATGGGATTGGAATCTTGGTTGCCCAGGTCCAAGTCCACCATCTTATTCATTGGGCTACACAAGCTAATAAAAGCTAGAGCCCAGTATAGCTGGGGGAGATCGGTGCAATGTGGTTATTGCCTTGGTTATGGGTTAGTTAGACATACCGTCAGCCGGGGGCACTCTCTTGTATGTTCCATCATTGCACCAGGACCTATGACATGGGCACCCAGAGAGGCCTCCTCAGTGGCTTCTGCGCAGCTTTGGAACGCTCTTCTCTTGGAGCTCAAGCCGGATCATTTTCCAGAGGCGATGTAAGATCCTATTTATTTGGCCAGGTGTTGGGTTGGTGGGGACAGGGCTTGGGGTTGCTGCTTTTAAATGGGGAAATTTTAATGTTTTTTTTAGACAGCGTGGGTTTTTAAAATTAGCTTTATCTTCTGTACGTTTTTATGTATGCTGTTTTGTTATCCGCTCTGAGCCTTTGCGTAACAGTGGAGTATAAATTGAAATAAATAGCACTGTGCATTCTGGTAAAACACAAATAAACACACACACACACCCCGTTTCAGTTTCTGTATTTGAAACACAACTCGTAGGGCTGTGTATTTGGCTTCTGAGTGAACACACAATTTCCTGGAAAACCTGGCATCTGAGGTCTCCAACTGGACTCCAGATACTGCAACACATCTCCACCTTGGAGCTGCTCTCCGACTCCTTTCCTTATAGGCCTGTCAAAATGGCAGAGCCTCGTTGCACTTCTGCAATGTCCGCGTGCACGCGCACACACACACAACCAAAAACCTATTCAGGGAGCCATGTTCACTGCATTTTCTACATTGGCGGTGATGGGGGGAAATGCAGCGCAAACAAGCTAAGACACAAACACCAAAAAAAACCCCACACAAATACAGACCCAAATATAAACAGAGCAACACAAATACAGACACAAACACAGATACTTGAACCCATGCATAACCCTAGAAATAAATGAATGAATGAATAACCCAGGCCTAAGCAGGGACTGGGATAAGTACAGTGAGCCCTTCTTAATGGCAGTGGGTCCTGTCCAATGGCAGGCGGGCTGGACTTGGGGGGTGGGGTCTGTTCAGTTACTACTACTATTATCATTTCTATCGTGCTACTAGGAGTACGCAGCGCTGTCGTTCTGCAATTCTGCGCTTCGATCAGCCAGCCAGCCTGGCGTTTTTCTCTCGAGGGAACAAGAGCACTGTTATTGCCCCTCTGGGGAAGGGAAACGACCGCCAAGAGCTGTCTGGAAGGATCTTCAGATTTCGTGAGAGAGAGAGCAGCACCTTGGGCAAGATAAATCAATTGGGGCGTGTTCGAAACACAGTGTTCTCTCCAGGGGCTGCCCCGGCCTGTTCAGATACAGGGCTCTGACTTTGCAAGGCAATGGCGCCGTGCCCAACCAGGCGCTCTGCTGTTTCTCCTCCGCACGAGGCCAGGCAGCAACGCTTCCCTTCCTCCCCCCAGGATAATTCTCTGTTTGACATCACTAGATGGAAACTGCTGAGGTTGAGGACTCCCCTGAGGGACTTCTGAACAGAGGTGCTGGTAATTTTCCATAGAGTTGGAGAAGCTTTTCTGGTCACATCCCGGTCTCTATTTTCCCTCGCTTTGCGTCAGTGGGGAAACTACCAGTTGTTTTGTTTTGTTCTTGTTTCCCCTGCATCACTCCTTTTTGATCCTGGAAAGCTGTAGTCTGTTTGCACAATGCCCTGCACAATCGGATCGCTGATTGATGTTTGGAATTGCACAATCGACGAACCACTTGCCTAGTTGTTTGAAGTCACAGTCATTGCAACTGGAGGACATACAAAGGATAGTGTCATTTCTTTCTATGTTGCACACAGCTATTTTGCTGCCCTGGACAAAATTTGTCCCCCCCCCTCGTTCCTCTGCCCCTTCTATTATAATCCTACATTGGTATAAGTAGGTGCATATCATGAATGAGATGAGTAGAACAAGTTAGCAAGCAATGTCAAAATCTACACCTAGAAAATACCAACTGATAACAAACCCCACCCCCCTGTACTCCCTTCCCCAAATCACTCACCGTCATGTGCTTTGCCCCTAGCCCCATCCTAAGTCCAAGTTAAATCAAATGCCACTAGATTTGTCTAAGCCCGAGCCTGCTCATCTTCCGGGAGCGACGTAAGGCTTTTCTGTTTGGAGGTAGGTTTTCAGGAGGGATTTGAAGGTTGGGAGGTAAGGAGTGACGTGAATGTGTTCAAGGAGGGAGTAAACCTCCCAAATTGTGGTTTTCCGCTTGGGGCAGTGCAGACTTGATGGGGTACCCTTCTGAGCTCTAACCGTGACCAACTTAAGACCATTTTGAAGAAAGAGATGGAGCCGCGAGTTCTAAAAGCAAGTCTTGTATCCGGTGTAGGCTGGAACTCCTAACCCAGACAGACCACCCAACACGGCACAGACTTCTCTTGGAAGACTTGCAGGGAAACCCGCCCAGCAGGACCTGCCCTTCACGCCTTTCGCAGCCCAAAGCAAAATAGTAAAACTCCCAAATTCCCGGGGGTGACACAATGGGTGATTTCAGACGTGCCGGGGCGCCCATTGGCCCCGGCACGGAATCACCATTTGATTCTCCTCCGGAATCAAAACGGCCTGTCAACAGACGTGCCGGTCGATTACGGAGGGGAATTGGGGGAGGGGGCAGGGCTGCGCGACGCAACATGCGGCCGCACAGCCCCACGCTCCCGAGGGCGCCCGCCCTCTGAGAGATGGGCGGGCGCAGTGGCCAATGCGCTGCCACGGCCCGGAATCAGCGGCGGGCATGGCTGCCGATTCCGGGCTGTGGTCTCAGAGCAGATGTGACGTTACCACGGTCAACCACGGTGAATCCCACCGTGGTTGACCATGGTAACATCACGTCTGTTGGGCCGAAAAATGATCCCCGCCGGGGGTGAACATCTGGCAGGAATCACTTTTCGGCCCAACAGACATTACGCCATCATGGGGATTCACCGTGGTTGACCGTGGTGGCGTAACGTCTGAAATCACCCAATGAGTGTTTCTACACACACATTTCTCCTGCATGGCTACTGTTACATTCGGAACGTTCTGTGTGTCTAAATCACTCACCCAGATCTTAAACATCCGGCTCCTTGAACTTCTGCGTAGAACTTCTCCCAGAACTTGTGTGTGTAAAACGTTCTCCTGGTAAATTGCTTTGCTCCAGGCAGCTGTGGTCACTTGGTTTCCATGGCAGCCTGTCACCTCTACAGCTGCGGCTACTTTAGGCTGCCTCAGGGCAATGTGTGTGTGAAAAATGCATCCGGAACTTACTTGTGGGCTTGTAAACCCAGAAGATTGAAAAATCCAGAACTTGTATAAAAGTGCCCAATGAGAGGTTGCAATTTCCCATTTCAAAAATGCCCCAACAATGGAGGGAGAGAGAAAAATATATCCCAACAACAATGAAATCCCAATTAAATGTTTAGTACCCTGGAACTCAGGTGGTTTTAATTACAAAATTTTGATCTCACCATATCATCATGGTTCCCTCCCAGACTGGACTGATCTTTCGGCACAGACTTCTCGACCTGCCTCGTGACTCATTGGTTTGGACCGATTCCTGGCTTGACCCTTTGCTTGTTTATGATTACATTCATGGGTTGGCCAATTCTGGCTTGACTGTCACCTGGCCTTGATCCTTGTTGGAACTTGGGCCTGGCCCTGGTCTTGTCTTACCTTAGCCTGAGGTCTGAGCTGATGCCTCTCCAACAGAACTGGATCACTATCAGGGAAGGAGCAAATTTTGGGGGCTGCCTTTGCCACCGCCTTTCTGTAGCTTCCTCCCTTGGCCTGTGCATTAGCAGGCCAGGAGCGAGCTCCGTGGGAGGAAGCTTTTCAATCGCCATGTCCACGCGGGAGGCTGAGGAACGTGGAAGGTACGAAGCACAAGATGAGGAGAAGAGAAGAAGACATCAGCGAGATGCTCAGTATGTGACCCACCATGAGGTAGCTGTGTCTAGGAGTGTCCCCTTTCTTGAAGTGTTGACCACGAAAGGGGCGGACACTGAAAGGGGTAGGGCAAAGGGATTCTACCACCCCTTTCAACGTGGTTCTGCCCCTGCCTCCTCTTTAAAAATTTCTAGCAGCACCCTGAATAACCGGAGGAAATAAGGTCTTCTCTGGAGAGGATTGGTCAAAGCACGATCAATCTCGTTGTGCCTTGGAAGGCCTCAGACTCTGCCTCTCCCCCCAACAAGTCAGGGAGCTGTACGCAGCTGCCCCCAAGACAGTGATCGACTCTCTGACCCTCTGGGCCCAATTCAAGGAACTGCTTGTGACCTAGAAAGCCCTGAAGGGTCTGGGCCCCAAATAGCTAAAAGCCCACCTCATCCCTTATGTCCCATCGTGGCCTTTCAGCAGTGCCCTCTTGCCGGGACCCTCTGCCTGTCCGTTTTCCACAACCAGGCCGTACAGAGAGTCCTTCTCCACCACTGCCCCGCAATGCAGGGCTGGATTTGGGGACAGGCTACTTAGGTAGTTGCTTAGGGAAGTGGATTTGGCGGGGTGGCAAAAAAAAAACCCCTAAAGAAGCCTCACACGCACCCCCGGCACCGGCTGCCACAGCCGCCTGCACGGCTGAACCGAGATCAGCATGCGCAGAGAGTAAATATGGCGGTGTCCGGTGCGGACGTGCCACCCAGCCTGCTCACCGTCCCCACCCCTGCTCACTCACTCCCCAGCCTGCCCCCCCCAACTTGCTTGCCAGGGGCTGGGGTGGTGCCACGGGGTGCCAGACTGGGGGTTTGGGCAGCAGCTGAGGATGCCCCCCACTTTGGAAGAGTAGAATTTTTAAATTATTATTTTATGTTTTTCTATTTATTTAATTTAATTTTTAATTTTCTTTATCCCCCCACCCCCAAGGGGGGAGTCTGGTGTGGCTTGGGGAGGAGAGGGGCCTGGGGGTGTGTGGCTGTGGAGCGTGGTTGGGGGGAGGGGGGGCAACAGCCTCAGCAGTGTCTAGGGAAGCCCAGTCTTGCCACAATGATGGAACTCCCTTCCCCCAGAGGTTTGTCTAAGCCCAAACTTGCTCATCTTCCGGAGACCATGGGTGTTTTCACACACACATTTCTCCTGCGTGTTTGCTGTTACATCCTGAACTTTCTGCGTCGAAATCACCCACCCAGATATTAAAAATCTGACTCTTTGAACTTCTGCGTAGAACTTCTCCCAGAACGTTTGGGTGTAAAAAGTTCTGGTAAACTGCTTTGCTCCAGGCAGCTGTGGTCACTTGGTTTCCATGGCAGCCCCTCACGTCTACAGCTGCGGCTACTTTAGGCTGCCTCAGGGCAGCGTGTGTGTGTGAAGAATGCATCCAGGAACTTACTTGTGGACTTGTAAACCCAGAAGATTGAAAAATCCAGAACTTTAGGGTGTGTGTAAAAATGCCAATGTAAGACCTTTTTGTTTGGGCAGACGTTTGAGAGGCAGGGATAGGGATGGGGTCGGGGGGCTGGTGTGGAGATTTTAAGGTGATTTTTAAAGATGTTTTTATATATTGTTCGTATGCTGCCCTAAACGTTAATGGGAAGGGCAAGGTATAAATTTAATAAATCTCCCTCAGGTTACTTAGGGGCATCAAAAGGTGGACGTGCTAGTCCTCAGTGTCATTTCCTTGTGGGATTGCCACCTTTTGTGCGTTTCATCCAGAGACTCTGGGTTTCGACCCAGAGCTTCCAATTTTCCCAAGTCATCCAGTGACAACTGCGGCCAACCCAAAGAATTTAGGTTTCCGGGAACAACAGGGGGCAGCCTTCTCATGACATCAAAACATTCCAAAGCGGGTGGAGCCATGTCAGAAAGGAGGCGTGGCAAAGGGCTCATCCCTCTGTGACCACGCCTCCTTTTGGAGCAGTGTCATAGGTCTGGGCTTTTGCCCCACCCCCGTTCCTATGGGTGGGTCCCCTCCATGGGGGCCTAGAAGTGGTTGCATTGGGGGGCCCTGCTGGGAGGAAATGGAGCCCCCCCAGCACTCTGTCCTGGGGAAAACAGGGGCCACTGCGGGTTCCCTGGAAGTAAAGGACCTAGCAGGGTCCAGGCAGGGCCGGCCCCAGGGTTTGTGAGGCCATGTGCGAAGTCTTGATGCGGGGCCTAATTTGCATAATTAGCCCCCACCTAATTATGCAAATGTATACATTTACACAAAACTTACTCCCTCTGGACAGGAAGGATTCCCATTCTCCACCTCTCCGAGCAACCACGGAGAAGCACGGCCTCCTAATGCTTCCCCCCTCCCCAGCCGAGCGTCTACCACCGCTCCCCAGGAGTGGTTCCACTGCAGGGGCAGCCGGGCGGGCAGTGAGGCAGGCACAGAGAGACTGACTGCGTCCATTGCCTTACTGGGGGGAGAGGAGTGAGCTTAGCCAGTCTGGCCTCCAGGCCCTGTTGCTGCTGGTGCCGCCGGTGCCGCCTGTGCCTTGTGCAGCACGCGGTGGGACCGGTCCAGAGGTGCTGCTATCACACACACCAGACACCCAAAATGCCGCTAGATTATTAAGCGCATTATGCCATGAAAAGAGACATAGAACCAGTTCAGTTGTGCCCCCATAATCAGTTCATGCTGCCCCCACCCCATAACCAGTTCATTTGGGCCCCCGGGGCAGCGTGAATTGATTATATGGGGGCACAAATGAACTGGTTATGGGGTGCGGGTTTAAAGACAGTATTCCTGTTAGCAATAACTTCATTAAGAAGAGTTAGTGAAATAGCAGCCATAATAATCTCAGAACCATATTTGCAGATTGATTTTCCAGGACAGAATAGATATTGCTTTACATCCTAAATGGGGTCTGGAGCCAGGGAGGGGAGGAAGAATCACCCACTGGGGGAGAAGCTGGCTGCAGTCTGCTGACCAGCCAGGCAACTGCGGGGCCCCAGCTAGCCGCGGGGCCGTGTGCGGCCGCACATGTGGCACATGCCAGGGGTCGGCCCTGGGGCCAGGGCGGTTGCTCTGTGGTAAGGCTGGCCCTGCTGGAGTCTCTGGATCGAATCCAGTGAGGTGGTTAACCCAGGTAAAAACCATTTCCTTTCACAACCAAGCACCTCTCCTTCCCTTTCTTTCTGCCTCCTTCCCCCCTCTTCTCTGGCTGGAATTTGGCATCTCCGTTACTGTTACATACAAGAAAAACCCACCAGGGACGTTTCACCTCAGAGCCGCTTGCAGCTTGACACCACTTTGGCCTGCTCCGAGTCTTGGCGCGGTGTCAGCGAACGCCGGGGCGCTGCCATGCGAACTCTGGTGCGGCGCCAACCTTTCCATTAAGTGGGAGGCCCAGGGTCTTGGCTTTCTCAGCTGTCGTTTATCCGTTGCGTTATTCAATCCCTTGGTGAAGGGAGCCATGGAAGGAGCTGGCGGATGGCGTCACACCATCAATCACGATGCCTCAGTCTCGGCGGCAAAGGCTCCAGATGCTTGGGTGGTTTTGTGACAGAGATCCGATGTGTCGCTCACCTTAATCCTTTTCCCCAGGGTGATTCCTTTTGTGATACAGGACCCTCCTGAAGGGTCTCCTGCTCCCTGAACCGTCTTCACCCCTTCCCTTTGCCTGGAACTCAACGTTCATTCTGTTCTTTCAGTCCCTTCATAATATCCCGCCTATAAACCGATTTCTTCCCTCAGGTGTCCCCTGCTTCCTCACCTCCACAGAGTTCTTGTCTCTGCTTCTGCGTCTCCTGCCTCCTTCTTCAGGATCCCCCACCTTTGTAACTAATAGGGATGGGACTCCGTGGGGAATTTCGTGGGGTTTTTTTGCGGTTTCAGTTGTTTGTGATTTTTGGAACTTGTTTTGGTTTGTTTTTCCCCCCAGGGTTTTTTGCATTGATTCCATTTTTTCTCATTGACTTCAATGGGATTTTCTCCCACTGAAATCAATGGGTATTTTCAGATGTTACGAGATCACGCTCAACCACAGTTAATACGCTGTGGTGGGGAATGGTCCCGTAACGTCTGTTGGGGAACCAGAAGTTCCACCCCCCAGATGTTCGACATGCTCAATCCCCGCCGGGAATCACATTCACCACGTGATCGGCTGAATCTGCGGGGCCGGCACCGATCGCGTGGTGAAGGAGATTTCCGGCGAGGATGAAGGGGCCCATCACGTCTGGACGGCGATCGCGGCCCGGAATCCCTGCCGTGGTCATTTCGGGCGGGCGCTGCGGCCGCATTGGCGGGCGGCGAGGGAGCGTGGAGGGGGCGGGGCCGTGCTTGCGCACGTTGCGCCATGCGACCCCGCCCCCTCCCCGGTTCCCCGTCTGTTGGCCGTGCCGGAGTGATCCCGGCGGGGAATCTAAGGGTTGTTTCTGTGACAGGGCAAAGCCGCCCCGTCACGTCTGAAAACATCCAATGAAAACAAACCGCACAGTGACTTATTTATTACTATTTTTATAACCAAAAACTGACACTTATTTCTTTATTTTTGACTGGTTTTGTTACTTTTTGTCTTTTGCTTTCATATTTTAATTACTCAAATGAACAGGACTTTGTTCATTTTAGTAATTAAAAAAGCAAAACCGAATTACACCCCCCTATATCTCAAGCAGCAGCTCAAGCCCCAGCAGAGAATTTAAGAGGGTGGCAAACTAAACCAGTCCCTTTGGCACATTCTCTTAAATTTGATACCCTAGGCTTCTGCCGTCTCTGCTGCACCCCTCTGCCTGTGTGGGGGGGTAATTTCAGACGTTACGGGATCATGGTCAACCACAGTGAATCCCCTGCAGTGGCCGTGATTCTCGTAACGTCTATTTGATTTCCGCCAGGTGTTCACCACAGTGAATACCTGGCAGGAATCAAATTGACCGCGATTCTGGGCCTCCGGCTGCCCAGAGGTCCAGAATCGTGGTGGGATTGGGCCCCAACTGTGGTCACATTGGCCACGATCCTGGATGGGCTGAAGGTAATGTCTGTGACCTTCAGCCCGCTTGGATTGTGGTCCCAACCACGGGACGGGATCAGCCACAGCAGCCGGATTGGCCGCTGCGCTGGCACATCTGAAGGACAGCCGGCCTGATTCCTGACTGTGATCCGAAATGGATCCCGGTCTGTGGTTGAGCGTGGTGGGCCTCCAGGCCCGTCACATCTAAAATGACCCTGGGGTGTGTGTGTGTGTGCTATGAAGAAGGCTATGCCAGGGGCATCGTTAGAATCAGCCCCGGTGGAAAAGAAGGCCCTTTTCGCATGGACGCCCCCACTTCCTCGCCCACGTGTGCGGGTGGGCGTCTGTGGGGTGTGGGCATGGTCCCGCGCTCCACCCACCTCCACCCATCGTCCGCGCACAGAGCAACGGGTGCCAACGGCGGATGCTCCGTGTGTGGCGGCGCCGCCCACCCGCCGCCTCCACCCATAGACCGTGGCGGCGCCGCGGTCCGTGTGAAAACGACCGAGGTCTCTGTTTGCCCATGGGAGTAGCCAAAAGTGTGGAGTGCAAGATGTGAACAACCCACAGCGGGCATTCACCCGTACTGCCAGGATGTGTGGCAGCACCCACTGCTCTGCCCTCGGACGTCCTGGCCTTGCTTCGAGCTTGCGCTGCTGCAGGGGAGATGACCCCTGCTTCACTGGGAGCACTGCAGCCCCGGCCTGTTGGAGCTAGATCAGTGAGGCCTCCCGTCAGAGAGCAGCCCTTTCCGGCAGTTTCCCAACGTCTGTTCTGGCTGACTGGCTCACTTTTTACGAGGTGGGAACTGTGTTAACTAAACCCAGGGCATCTTCATTTTTGTTTCCTGAGGCAACTTGCCCTGGGTTTGGTACCAGTGACATAGCAAGGCGGAGGCAGGCTCCTATCTCAATTATGCCCCCCCCCCAAGGGTAAGGAGTGGGATCAGCCTAAACTGTGCCCTCCTGCCGCAGCATTCCCGCGAGGAAGGGTGTTTTAAGAGTGGGAAGAGGTGTGGCCTGAGCGCTGCTAGAAAATTGGCAGAGTGGGCGGAGGCAGAGTGTTGGCTCCACCCCCTTCCCCCACCCCCTCCAAAAATGTCCTAGCCCAGCGCACAGGCCACTTGCAAACACACACACACCCCAGTTCAGGGCCTGCCCCTGTTTGGCACGTTGTCAGACCTACAAACACCCAAAACACAGCTATGAGAGGATAGCCAGCAGGGGGTATTTAATGCACGGATCCACCTTTCGTCTCATAATACCTCCTGCCTCACACCGCGGGCTCGTTACTGTCTGCAGCGCAGTGCTGTTATTACACTGATCAGACAGGCTGCTCAGCTGGATTTACTGCCAACTCGGTGGAACCTGTTCGCCAGCGAACAAAGCGAATGTCCCCTTCTCCCCCCCGCGTGATATAATATTTAGCAATGGGGTTAGCTTTGGCAGCCGCTTGCACCTTCCATCTCACGTTGTGCAACAGGCAGCTTTTCAGATCCCCGCCCTCACCCCCTGCTCTCTTTGCTTCCTACTAAACAAGATTGGATTGAAATTGTTACGAAATGAACCTCTGGCAAGCGTCCAAGGAGCTGCGAGCCGGGGAGGGCTGTGTGGAAATGGCTCGGCATAAGGAAAGGGCATTCGATAAAGAGTTCTCAGGACCCAGACTGATTGCCGAGAACGGGGTCGAGATATTGACTGTGTGACTTTGTGTGCACGGTGTGAGCCGAGCAGATAAAGGCAAGGCGGAGGGTTGGGCATTCTTATTGTGGTTCTGACTGAGTACCTGAAAAAATAGCCAAAGCCATTCTATCCTACTGAACTGATAATGGCGATATCCGCGTTTACGCTCTGGCAGGCATCCATTCAGTTATTCTGTGGCGGCGGCAGTTGTGAAGAACAGAATTATTTATCAGGCATCTTGATGAACGTGACATAATGGGGGAAGAGCCAACATGGTTTTAGCAAAGGGAAGTCATGCCTCACTAATCTATTAGAATTTTTTGAGGGTGTCAACCAGCATCGAAGACAGGATTATGGGTTTGATGGGACATTGGTTCGACCCAGAATGGCTCTATGTTCTTATTTTGGTTTGGTTTGCTTATTTCAGTATTTTGGTATTCCAGTCATGTCATTTTGGCAATTTTTGCGCAGGACATTACCACTTGCCAAAAAGGATGTAACTGAAATACCAAATTGACTGAAAACTGAAATACCTGAATCAAAAACAACAACAAAAAAACCCAAAAAACAACCCCCAGGAAACACCAAAAAAATAAAGAACACAAACAAACAACAAGGAAAACAAATATACTACACTCCCCTCCAAATGAAATATATGAGTACCCGTCTTCATTACGAATATTATCCAGCTACCCAAAGGGCTACCCAAAAATCTGAATGATATTCATGAGTACTAAAATACACTCCACCAAAACCGTTTCAGTTGTAGCCCCTTGAATTGTGCCCAGAGGGTATGGAACGTTGGTGCAGACTCAGAAATACACTTACACATGTATGCGTGTGTGTGTGTGTGCGTGTGTACTCTGTGTGTGTGTGTGTGTGTGTGTGTGTACTCTGTGTGTGTGTGTGTGTGTGTGTGTGTGTGTACTGTGTGTGCGTGTGTGTGTGCGTGCCAGGGATGCATGTACTTCAAGAGCAGAGATGGGAACCCTCAGGTCTGGGGGGCTAAATGTAGCCCATGGCTAGTTTCTAATGTCCTTAGATCTGGTCCCTGCATCCAGTTCCTACCCTGAAGCGTTGAAAAACTGAGCTCAGGAGAAGGGAGCAGGGGTGAGGCGGGATCGAGGCCAGTAGCGTAGCTAGTTTTTAAAAAGGGATTGGACAAGTTCGTGGAGGACAGGTCCATGCATGGCTATTAGTCCAGTTAGTTTTGGAGACATAACCTCTTACTGTTGGGGGCTGGAACAACAGGGACTGGATCGCCCAGTGTGACCTGTCGGGAACGTCTCCCAAGAGACAAAGCTTGGCCAATGTCAGAGACAGGATGCTGGGCTTGATGGACCGTTGGTCTGACCCAGTACGGCACAAGGAGAGGGGACTGATCCGTGATCTGGACCCTTCTTTTCCAGAGTTATAACCCTTAAGCTCCCCTGCCCCCAACTTCTATGTAGCCCTCCGAGCTTTTACTAATTTTCAACATGGCTCCTGGGTGGGGAAAGGTTCCCTGTCTCTGGTCAAGAGGAAGGGGGTTCAGTTTAAAATCTTCAAGAACTGTTGTCCGGAAGGCATTTCCTTGCCATGCCGCCCCTTGAGCTGCAGAATTCTCCTGGCCTCCTGTCCCATTAAATGGTTCCCAAAATACCGCAGGGTCTAAGCCCCGATTGCTGTAACCCCGAAGGGAATAGAACATCTGTAAATTAATAAATAATATAAATCATAATCTATTTTATTTAGATGGCACCCTCTCTCCCTACCCCACCAAAAGGTGCTACAATAAAACACCCTGAACAGCTTAAAATCCATGTAGGAGCCATGTTAAAACAGTTTTAAACGGGGAGGAAAAAATACATTAAGGGCAACCAGAATAAAAAGTTCTTTGTGTGCTTTTTGAAGGTGAGGCGGGAGGAACCGAGACAGAACTCCGGAGAGAGCGGATTCGACACCGAAGGGCCCGCCACAGCAGAGGCCCAATCGCCTGCGGACTTGAGGGGCAGTGATGGGATCCCCAACAGCGGGTGGCTTCTGAGCACAGATAACCATCAGGGCGAGGTCTCAAATCTAGCCAGGGTCTAGACTCTTCAGGACCTTTCTGTCATTGGATAATTACATCCCTCTCTGAGGAAATGCAATGCATCTGATTCAGAAAGGCAATCTTTGAGCCACAGCTTCAGCGTGACTGTAATTAACTGCACACGGTGTTTACACACAGGTCATTAATTGCAGGGGAAGACTTGTCACCTGTCAACTCGGTCTCATGCCTTGGATCAGGTGCTTGGACAGTAACATCGCTCTGCACAGGCACGAGACGACGGGCAGGATGAGCTGCGTCTGTAGGAGTTTCCACAAACTCTCCCTTCCTCTTTGGTATATTCTAGTAGGCTCTGAACAATTGGATCTGCCGAACAGGGCTGAACTGGGAGGATATCATCCCTGTAGGAGAAACAACAGCCTCAAGTGTGCAGTAGCATTGTACACTGGCCCCCAAATATTAGGAGTACAGCTGAGATGGGTAGCTGATCTGTTGTTATTTGCGGCTAATACCCACATTTTTGAGTAATGTAAACTATTTGGTTACCAATTGGGTACCCAACTTGCCAGAAAATCGCTAATTTCTGGTACTGATTGTTTAATTTTCTGATTACCAGTCGGTGTATCAAGACAGAACTCTCACCAAAGTCGGGATGGAAAACAAAATTTGGGACTGGAACTTGAAAAATTGGGACTGGAAGTTAACTTTCTGGGAAGGAAAATTAAAAAATCGGTATCAGAAGTCAAAAAAATCAATACAGAAGTAAAACAATCTGTACCGGAAGTCGACATTCCGGGACATTGACATCGGGTTGAAATCGGACACTGATTGATCCCTGAGGTTGCTGGGTCAATTCAGGTACCGGAAGTTCAATGGATATACCTGTATTTGTGGGTACTTGTTTCAGCTCAAATTAGGGTGGATGCAATAGAAACAGGGGAGGATGCATGAACGGATGGACTTAAAGTGGTGGAATCAAAGTGGCTGCCAAGGGTCCTGCATCGTAGGAGTTCCTCACACTCAAGCTGTTTGGGCCAGAAATTTGGGACTGAGCCTGACTCCAGACCAAGTCTGATGTGTCCAGGTGGCCCTCTGCCCCACAGAGAGCCATGACTTCATGGTACTCCGTGGAGTTGGGGTTGGGGGGGCAGGGCTATGTCAGGAAAGAGGTGGAGCCAAGGCATCCATCTACTCCTTTCTCATGTGGCCATCCCCCCTTGGAGAGCCATGATGTCATGGAACTCTATGAGGAATGAGACTTCCTGCACCAGAGGATTGGGCTAGGAGTGTGCCCCTCTCCCTCAGCCAGAAGGGACCAGTCAGGCTTGGGAAAGGTTACCGGTCTCTAGTCCACACCTTGTGCTGCCCTGTGCTGTTGGGAAGTGGAGCCTTCCCCCTGCCAACACTGTGGAGATATAAAGCCATCCTGATAGAACCACCCCAAGTCAAACTAGCAGTGCTTGGAGTCATTCAGCTAGGATACGCTGAGGTAACCAGACCAAGCTTAAGTAAATGACCATTTCTGGACGCCAACCAAAGCCAAATTCCAACTGAAGTCAAAGTTCTCCAGGGGCCCAAATCCCAATTTGAGTATTTGGGCATTTTCACTCAAGACACTCTCCACCCACTATACATGTTGCAGGGCTGCAGTGTTGCCCTATGGTGCCCTGTAACTTGTATAGTGTATGGGGGGTGGGGTGGGGTGGAGAGCGTCTTGTGTGAAAATACCCTTTGTTAAGGAAAGCAAATATTCACCTTGGATTCCTCGATTCATACTCCTAGGTTCGAGCATCACAGAATCATACGGCCCCAAGCACAATGTACTACCACGATTAACGGTTTTAGCACAGAATCCCTACCCCCTCTAAAGCAATCCCTGTAGAAAAGGGCAGAAAATAGGGATGGGCGAACAGAACGGAGTGCGGAAATTCGGTTCGGTTCAGTTCCTTTTGAAATTCGAGTTCAGAAATTCGGTTCGGTTTGAAATTCGAGTTCGGTTCGGAAGTTCGGTTCGGTCGACCGAACAGACCGAGTTCGGTCGAATTCCGAACTTCCGAACCGAGTTCGGCTATTCAAAACCAGGTTTTTTGGTGTGTGTTGCCACTAGGGATGGGCGAACAGAACGGAGTTCGGAAATTCGGTTCGGTTCGGTTTGAAATTTGAGTTCATGTTCGGAAGTTCGGTTCGGTCGACTGAACAGACCGAGTTCGGTCCGAACTCTGAACTTCCGAACCGCATTCGCCCATCCCTAGCAGAAAATCCCCCTTCCAGTGACATCACAGGTGCACGAGCCAATCACAGGCTTGCACACCTTTCCAAACAACCCGCTAGCCCCACCCAGCAACTCTGCACCGCAGCCTGAGCTAGGCATTACAAACTTGAAAACTCATCTGTTTTTCTATAATCTAATCAAATCTGTAATCTGTCACACAATTATATTTGGAAACGGTAACGCTGTACGAGTCCATGGCGCACCTACACCTTGATTAACTGTGTGCAGGCCTGGTCTTCCCATCCCCAAAAGGACATCGGAGAATTAGAAAAGGTAGAGAGGGTGGGACCCGGGGACGCAAGAGATAGGCAGCAGCCCGGAACGGATCTGGTAGAACTCATTGGGCAGCGGCCAGTGGGAAGCAACGAGTGTGATGTCATCACCCGGTGCCAGCTGAGTAGCCAGTCGCACAACAATGAGAGGGCAGGGGTGTGCCCTGGGCCCTGGCAAGAGGGATAAAGAGCATGCTGCTGGAGCCCCAGGGAAGTAGGAGGAAGGAGAGGAAAGAGCAGCAATGTGCCAGGGTAGAGAATTCGTAGATGGGCCAGCCCAACAGGAGAATGATGAGCTGGCATGGGAGGCTCCCTGGATTGAGGACCCGCATCTGAGGTACCCCATGGAGGAAAGGGGGTGAGGTGTGTCGTGCCAGGGGCCGGGGCGACAGTCCCTGAGCCCCTCTCAGACCCGACCCTTAGAACAATCGCCACTCGGTGAGCTGGCCAGGACAATCATAGCATCATAGAGTTGGAAGTACCCTCAGAGTCTAGACCAACCCTCTGCTCAAGGCAGGAAATCTGCAGCCTCAGCATCCCTGACAAATGGGCCATCCAGCCTCTGTTTGAAAAACCTCCAGCGACGCAGAGCCCACCCCCGCCTTTCTCAGTCTTTTTAAAAATCCCATTGGTTTTAGTCTTGTCCCCAGGAGCAACAGAGAACAAGTCTGCTCCATCTTCTGTGCGACAGCCCTTCCGATATTTGAAGATGGCTATAGTGCTGCCCCTTAGTCCTCTCTTCTCCAGGCTAAACATACCCAGCTCCTTCAACCTTTCCTCATAGGACTTGGTTTCCAGATCCCTGACCATCTTTGACAAACTGGATCGGGTAAACAGGAGAGCGACAATGTTCTTCTGAAATTGCGGTGCCCAGAACTGGACACAGTACTCCAGGTGCCTGGGCAGCTAAATGGCAAATGAGATTTAATGTGGACAAGTGCAAAGTGATGCTCGTAGGGAAAAATAATCCAAACTATGCGTACACAATGCTGGGTACTAAGCTAGGAGTTGCCACTTAGGAAAAGGATCTGGGGGTGGTTGTGGACAATACAATGAAATCCACAGCGCAGTGCGCAGCAGCAGCAAAAAAAGCAAACAGAACGGTAGGAATTATTCGGAAGGGGATAGAAAATAAAACTGAGGATGTCCTAATGCCTCTATACAAATCAATGGTGCGACCGCACCTCAAATAATGTGTGCAGTTCTGGTCGCCCCATCTCAAAAAAGACATAGCTGAACTGGAAAAGGTGCAGAGAAGGGCAACAAAAATTATCAAGGGCATGGAAGGGCTCCCGTATGGGGAGAGGCTTGGTAGGTTGGGGCTCTTCAGCTTGGAGAAGAGACGACTGAGAGGAGATAGGATGGAGGTCTATAAAATCATGAGTGGGGCGGAATTAATAAACAAGGAGCAGTTATTTACCCTCTCAGCTAGTACTAGAACTAGGGGACACTCCATGAAACTCAGGGGTGGCAAGTTTAAAACAAATCAAAGACAATATTGTTTCACTCAGCGTATAATTGGGTTGTGGAATCTACTTCTCGTGACCTGGACAAGCCCAGTTTATCACCGAGGTCAAAGTCATGAAGTGGCTTCCATAAGCAGGAGAGGTTTGAGAGGTTAGGGCTCTTTATCTTCGAGAGGAGATAGGATGGAAGGTACAAAATCAGGAGTGGTGTGGAAGACGTAAATATGGAGCGGATAGTTACGCCTTCTCCAAATACTAGGCCTCGGGCCTAGACACCCAGTGAAATTCACTGGCAGCAGGTTTAAAAAGAAAACGGAAAGGAATGCAGCATCGAATGAGTTCTGCTTTGAATCTAGTCCGACATAGCGGATCCAAGCCGTGATTCGATTCCTGCTTCATTTGCAGAAAGAGATCTTTGTTTTGGGTGTTTTGGTATTTGTCACTTGGCTTTGAGACCATGCAGTGCTACTGAATACTGCTGCATGTGTATTTGGGGGGACAACAGCCAATGGTTCGTTTCCCAACGACTTTAATGACAGAGGATTGTGTGATTAGGTTAAAAAGAAAATAGAGCCCTTTTTTGGCAAGCAGATCAGGAAATGGAAGGTAGAGTTGGAAGCACGTGGAAAACTGTAAAAAATATAAGTCAGGGGGCAAGAGGGAGGGGAGAGATGAAGCAAAAACAAATATTATGAAAAGTTAATAAATGGAAAATTCCTCCATTAGTCAGTCAAGGATACAGCGGCAGTAAATCCCAGCTTGCTAGGTGTGAAGATAGATCAACAGAGGGCTATGAAAGGATCAATGTAGTTAGTCACTCAACAAAGAATAGGCTGTACTCCAATAAATCTCTCAGGCAATTCTCTGCAGAGAAGGCTGCTTTTCTGAGAAATGTAATGGGGCTAGTCTGAAGAGCGAGAAAGCTCTTTGGCGAGACATGGTTCCGACGTTCCCAATCTCTCTCCCTAGAGCTGGCGTTCCCAAACGGTAGATCCTGGACCTCCTCAGTCAGGTGGAGCTGTAGCGATTCCAAAGTTGACATTTCTCTTTAATCAGGCATACACTCGAGGGAACCACCCTCCCCCCCTTGCTTTAAACACTGTGTTCATGTGAATAAAAACAGAGTTAGAGGGTGTCAGGGAGTAAGTGTTTGTGTGAACCTGTGGAACTCATTGCCAAAAGATGTTATTACGGCCGTTAGTGTAAATGGGCTTTTAAAAAGGATCAGGTAAGTTGTTAGAGGCTAGGCTCATAAATGGCTATTAGCCAAGCTGGTTGGGGGATGTAACCCTTACTGTGAGGCGCTGGGCGTGAACAGCAAGGAATGGAACACTCTATTATGGCCTGTCAGTTACTCCTCTGAAGCAACCAACGTTGCTTCTGTCAGAGACAGGAGGCTGAGCTGGATGGACCATTGGTCTGACCCAGTCTGGCACTCCCTATGCTGTGAGAGCAGTGTGGTGTAGTGGATAGAGTGTTGGATTTGGCCTTGGGAAGCCAGGGTTCAAATCCCATCCTAGCCATGGACTCACAAAGTGGCCTCGGGCCAGTCTCAGCCTCAGTTTCCCATCTGTAAAATGGGAGCGTGTGTGTGTTTCTCTCCCTGTGTGTCAGGACTCAAGCCCCCGCAGGCCCCACCGCGCCATCGCTGCCGGGAGCTGGGGATTCCCCCGTCACGGCAGAACCCCCTGCGGCGCCACTCAACCCCCGCCACAGAAAAGTCCCTCCTCCTTGCAGTCGGGAGGCCCCGGCGGAGGCCCCCGCCGGGCAAGACGCCGCAGAGCCGCTCTCCGACAGACGCCCCGAGGGCGGAGACCAGGGCGGGGCCATGTCCGACGTAACCACGCCCCCCACGCTGCGTCGCTCAGCGCGACTCAGCCAACGCCCCACGCTGGGGAATAAAAGCCCGATGCAGGGCTAGGCTCAAATGCTGGTGATCGAGCCTTTGCGCCCGTGAGACTGGCCCCCTTGTCGTCCCTGCTCTGAGTGTGAAACCTTGTAGTGTGTAGTTGTGTTTACCTGCCTGCCTGCCTGCCTGAGTGAGTGAGTGAGAAGTCTGTGAGTGTGAGTGCTTGTGTAACCATCGACTCAAAGGTAAGAAGGATTTTCCCCTTGGTGTCAGGGGAGCACCCCCCCTGGGGCCTTCCCTGGAGTGTTAGCCCTATCCTGCGTTCCCCCCTGCCTAGGACTCTCGCACCCCCGCTCCCCACGCACCTCCCTCCCTCACCTGCGTCCCCTCCTATACCCGTGTGTCTGTGGCTCCAGCGGCAAACCAGGCATGTGACCACCCAGGTGCCCAATGATGATACAGGCTGGGGACTATGCATCCTGCTAGCCCTATTCCAACCTGAGGGCTTGTTTTCCGTACATCGCCTTGCTGCTCCCCCTTTCCCGGTGAGAGTGCGTGTGTTCCCCCATCTGAGTACCTCCCCCAGGGCCATTCCCCGCCCCTGGGGGCCCCCATTCCCTACANTTACCCTCTCAGCTAGTACTAGAACTAGGGGACACTCCATGAAACTCAGGGGTGGCAAGTTTAAAACAAATCAAAGACAATATTGTTTCACTCAGCGTATAATTGGGTTGTGGAATCTACTTCTCGTGACCTGGACAAGCCCAGTTTATCACCGAGGTCAAAGTCATGAAGTGGCTTCCATAAGCAGGAGAGGTTTGAGAGGTTAGGGCTCTTTATCTTCGAGAGGAGATAGGATGGAAGGTACAAAATCAGGAGTGGTGTGGAAGACGTAAATATGGAGCGGATAGTTACGCCTTCTCCAAATACTAGGCCTCGGGCCTAGACACCCAGTGAAATTCACTGGCAGCAGGTTTAAAAAGAAAACGGAAAGGAATGCAGCATCGAATGAGTTCTGCTTTGAATCTAGTCCGACATAGCGGATCCAAGCCGTGATTCGATTCCTGCTTCATTTGCAGAAAGAGATCTTTGTTTTGGGTGTTTTGGTATTTGTCACTTGGCTTTGAGACCATGCAGTGCTACTGAATACTGCTGCATGTGTATTTGGGGGGACAACAGCCAATGGTTCGTTTCCCAACGACTTTAATGACAGAGGATTGTGTGATTAGGTTAAAAAGAAAATAGAGCCCTTTTTTGGCAAGCAGATCAGGAAATGGAAGGTAGAGTTGGAAGCACGTGGAAAACTGTAAAAAATATAAGTCAGGGGGCAAGAGGGAGGGGAGAGATGAAGCAAAAACAAATATTATGAAAAGTTAATAAATGGAAAATTCCTCCATTAGTCAGTCAAGGATACAGCGGCAGTAAATCCCAGCTTGCTAGGTGTGAAGATAGATCAACAGAGGGCTATGAAAGGATCAATGTAGTTAGTCACTCAACAAAGAATAGGCTGTACTCCAATAAATCTCTCAGGCAATTCTCTGCAGAGAAGGCTGCTTTTCTGAGAAATGTAATGGGGCTAGTCTGAAGAGCGAGAAAGCTCTTTGGCGAGACATGGTTCCGACGTTCCCAATCTCTCTCCCTAGAGCTGGCGTTCCCAAACGGTAGATCCTGGACCTCCTCAGTCAGGTGGAGCTGTAGCGATTCCAAAGTTGACATTTCTCTTTAATCAGGCATACACTCGAGGGAACCACCCTCCCCCCCTTGCTTTAAACACTGTGTTCATGTGAATAAAAACAGAGTTAGAGGGTGTCAGGGAGTAAGTGTTTGTGTGAACCTGTGGAACTCATTGCCAAAAGATGTTATTACGGCCGTTAGTGTAAATGGGCTTTTAAAAAGGATCAGGTAAGTTGTTAGAGGCTAGGCTCATAAATGGCTATTAGCCAAGCTGGTTGGGGGATGTAACCCTTACTGTGAGGCGCTGGGCGTGAACAGCAAGGAATGGAACACTCTATTATGGCCTGTCAGTTACTCCTCTGAAGCAACCAACGTTGCTTCTGTCAGAGACAGGAGGCTGAGCTGGATGGACCATTGGTCTGACCCAGTCTGGCACTCCCTATGCTGTGAGAGCAGTGTGGTGTAGTGGATAGAGTGTTGGATTTGGCCTTGGGAAGCCAGGGTTCAAATCCCATCCTAGCCATGGACTCACAAAGTGGCCTCGGGCCAGTCTCAGCCTCAGTTTCCCATCTGTAAAATGGGAGCGTGTGTGTGTTTCTCTCCCTGTGTGTCAGGACTCAAGCCCCCGCAGGCCCCACCGCGCCATCGCTGCCGGGAGCTGGGGATTCCCCCGTCACGGCAGAACCCCCTGCGGCGCCACTCAACCCCCGCCACAGAAAAGTCCCTCCTCCTTGCAGTCGGGAGGCCCCGGCGGAGGCCCCCGCCGGGCAAGACGCCGCAGAGCCGCTCTCCGACAGACGCCCCGAGGGCGGAGACCAGGGCGGGGCCAAGACCGACGTAACCACGCCCCCCACGCTGCGTCGCTCAGCGCGACTCAGCCAACGCCCCACGCTGGGGAATAAAAGCCCGATGCAGGGCTAGGCTCAAATGCTGGTGATCGAGCCTTTGCGCCCGTGAGACTGGCCCCCTTGTCGTCCCTGCTCTGAGTGTGAAACCTTGTAGCGTGTTGTTCGTTTGCCTGCCTGCCTGCCTGCCTGCCTGAGTGAGTGAGTGAGAGGTCTGTGAGTGTGAGTGCTTGTGTAAACATCGACTCAAAGGTAAGAAGGATTTTCCCCTTGGTGTCAGGGGAGCACCCCCCCTGGGGCCTTCCCTGGAGTGTTAGCCCTATCCTGCGTTCCCCCCTGCCTAGGACTCTCGCACCCCCGCTCCCCACGCACCTCCCTCCCTCACCTGCGTCCCATCCTATACCCATGTGTCTGTGGCTCCAGCGGCAAACCAGGCATGTGACCACCCAGGTGCCCAATGATGATACAGGCTGGGGACTATGCATCCTGCTAGCCCTATTCCAACCTGAGGGCTTGTTTTCCGTACATCGCCTTGCTGCTTCCCCCTTCCCGGTGAGAGTGCGTGTGTTCCCCCGTCTGAGTACCTCCCCCAGGGCCATTCCCCGCCCCTGGGGGCCCCCATTCCCTACACTGTGTTCCTGTCACCCTTGTCCATCATAGATTGTAAGCCCACTGGGCAGGGACCTGTCTCTGAAAATCTGTGACTCTTAAGCACTGTATATCCTAGTAGTGCTATAGAAACAATAAGTAGTAGTTAACAAACATTCCTCATGGACATGGCTTAAATTGCAGGGGGAAAGATTTGAGTGCTGGTATCTACATGAATTTTCTAACTATGAAACAGTCAAACAAAAATTACCAAAGGGGCAAATGAAGTCCCCCGTCTGCAATTTCTCAACACCTCAAATGTATCCCTCTCTCTTTCCCTGTTCCTCCTTCCCCTTATCTCTCCTCCCTTGTCCGTGCCGGATTGTAAGCCCCTTGGGGCAGGAACCAATCTCTAATCACAATTGTTCCGAGCCAGGCACATGGCTGGTTCCCTATTAATAATGATAATAATAATGTTAAAATACTGGCTGGAGCTGCATCCGTGAGGAACGGTTGGGATATAACTGATCCTATGGGTTGCTTACTCCTACGTTAAGCCTTTTCGCTATCACTGAACAAATATGCCCTTTAGAAGCCACAATCGCCAAGTTCATGCACTCGAGAGGTGCAGGGCTGCCTGGAGGAATCGCAAGGCGTGTTTGCCACACGGCTTCCCGACGCCGATTAAGCCCAGAGATGAACCAACTTCATCCAGCAGTAACCTTCGGGCGGAGATTTTAACCGGGCCTAGTTTGGTCATGACTCAGTGATGCCGTTGGAGCCGGACGGATTCCAGAGAAAACTAATTGGGTCTGGGGATGCTGTTTCCTGCACGGTCATCTGAATGCCTGGCACGCAGCTCGGGGCTTGTAAAACGTAGACTTCAAAGGATATTTTCTTTTGCAGAAGTACCTTCGCCGGAGGAGTCCAAAGGACTATCATGCACGCACAGTGCAATGGGAAAGCCATCCATAGGCTCGCTCAGACTGTAGTGCCGCCCGCTTCTATGCAATGCTGCTTAACATTTCTATTGTGCTACCAGGTGTACGCAGTGATTTACAGCCACAAACTTTCAGAGACAGGCCCTGCCCAGTGAGCAAGATGGACATGGATGAGGGGAACACAGGAAGAGGCAGACCGCGCCCCCCCCCCCCGTTCCCATTTTACAGATAGGGAACCGAGGCTGAGACTTGCCGGAGGCCACCCAGTGAAGGGTTCATGGCTAGGGCAGGATTCCAACCCTGGCTTCTCAGGTCCTCATCTCGCACCGGCACCGTAACCGCTGTACCACACTGGCTCTATATCCACTACGCTCGCACGGCTTCTAGCCATTCAAGGAACATTTGCGCCATGGTTTACTGTAGTCAGTCTTTGTACGAACGTTTCACACCAGGGGCAGGGAAAGTGAATGAGGCACGGCGGAGATCCACTTCCCGTTCCCTCAACAGATTCTCTGCGACCTTGGTCATGCTGGGGGCTACGCTGCACCTTCACCTACAGAACTGAAGAGCCTGGAAAACCTTCCCCCGTCTGGTTTCTTAGAGCATGGATTACCTTTCTGAGAGGGCTTATCCTAGCCACACAAAATGCTAACCTCCAAATAAATCCGCTCTAGCCCTGGGTTCACTCCCCAGCATTGGGGCAATGTGTGGTTATTTACTTACCCCAGGGTTTAGTTTACTCTCATGTTTGTGTGAACGATGGGATGGGGTTTGTGGTAAACACTCTCTAGCCATTCCCGGAAGCATTCCAGAGTTGTTTTACAGCCGCCGTCCAGGCTGGCTCTAGTCACAAACGTCCTTCCTGTGGTCTCCCAGAATCATGCGGCCCCATGGAATATGCTCTCCATCCCCTCTAGGCTGCGAGTGCTTCACCCGCCTGTGGAAATGTTCATGCAGCCATTGGGGGTTTGGAGTCAACGGGGAAGTTACCACGAACAGCACACTTCACGTGAACATGGCTTGAATGCACGTACAATGGGGCTGATCCCATCGGTGTGGGGCACACACAACCCATGCACACCCCTGCTACGGGGACTGTAGCACCCGCGCGAAGCGTGCAACTCACAAGCGCGTGCACATGTAAGCAGCGCACTCAGGGGTTCTGGATCCTGCCCAGCGTTGAGCACAGCGAGGCTGGAAGCGCATCTGAAAACCCTAGGCGTGCTCTCGGGCATGCGTTTTGATGCTCTTCATTCCAGACTGATTGAGACTAGGCGCGGGGCAGGGAACCTGTTCTTTCCAAGGGGACCGCTGGGAAAAATTAGTACAAGCTCTGGGGGCCACGTAGACGTTGTGGGGCGGGGGTGCTCAAGGGTTGCGGTTGGGAAGAGGAGGGTCCAGATCAGGGGGAAGCCAAAAGCTAGATCACTATGTGGAGAGGGAGATCAGCCCCTCCGAGATCACCTGTGGGTAGGCGAGGACTGGCATTGCAGGGAGTATCTCTGGGAAAGAGACAGGCAAGGAGAGATCCTGCAGCACAGTGGGGAAAGCGGTCTCTAAAAGGGAGTGCTCTTTTTATTTTTATTATTTATATAGCACCAGCAATGTACCTGGTGCTGTACAATCAGTAGTTATAGTCCAGTCCCTACCACCCAGAGGGCTTACAGTCTAAGAGACAAGGAAGGGGACGATGAGGGAGAGGGGGACATCAGGAGAGACCAGGATACATTCGTACGGTTGCGAAGCGGCAGCTGCACGTGCTTCGCTCTGGCCGCTTTTAGACAAGCGGGTGGCAGTCGCCGCTCACGTGGTTTTTCAAAATGCCACCAGGCAGGATTAGGCGCAACGTATCGTGCGTTCGAGGCAGTCGCGCATTGTTTTAAGGCCGCAGACGAAATACCTCACACATGTTTTTTTAGCTCACGGTTTTACAATGCGCGACCAGCCTGAGGGCGTGACACGTCACACCTAAATCCAGCCTCACGGGATTTTGAAAAAAAATCCCGTGAGCAGGTTGCACGACTGCTGAGAGCAGCCTTAGTGACAGGGAACTAGATTCTGAGCGAGGAAGAAGAGGACACCATTTCACTCATGACGAGCTAGGGAAGGCCTGACCGGAGAGGTGGGTTTTCAGGAGGGATTTGAAAGTAGGGAGGGAGCAGAGCGAATGGATCCAGGCATGAGGCGCGGTGAAAAGGGGCAAAGACGTTTAGCGGAGCAAGAGAGGTGGGGGCAGAGGAGGGGAAAGCTCCCGGGCAGGAATGTGGCAGGATACAAGAGCAGAGAGATATGGGGGAGCAAGGCCACCAAGAGCCTTGAAGGCTCCCAAGACCAGTGGCTGAGCTATCCTGGAGCTGGGAACCAGTGGGAGGGGCCCACCATAGCCATAGGGAGGAGACCTGAGCACCGTACATCTGGCTACCCCTGGGCCCGGTCATGGACCAATGCCACAGATCTGTCTCTGGTGCCTGTGTGCACGACCTCAACTCTGCTCCCTTCCCCTGAGCTCAGCCTTTCAGTGGTTTAGGGTAGGAACCAGAGCTAGGAGTCAGATCCAGGAACAGGAAAGGGGCCAAATAAAAGCTAGCTGTGGGCTGCATTTGGCCCCCAGGCCTAAGGTTCCCCACCTCTGGACTAGAGAGTGGTGCCTGGCAGCAGCTTCCCACACACAGGCGCTTGTCAAACCCAGCCGTGTTTAAAGGCAGGGGCTTGTACTGCAGGTCAGAGCTCAGCATTCATGTTCCATAGCCAGAGCGGGTTCCTATCCCCAGAGGGTGGCTAATGAACAAGCCTCTTCATTCAGTGGGTGTTTTTACACACACATTTCTCCTGCACGTTTGCTGTTACATCCGGAACTTGGTGTGTCTAAATCACTCACCCAGATCTTAAACATCCGGCTCTTTGAACTTCTGCATAGAACTTCTCCCAGAAATTTTGTGCGTCAAACGTTCTCCTGGTAAACGGCTTTGCTGCAGGCAGCTGTGGTCACTTGGTTTCCATGGCAGCCCCTCACCTCTACAGCTGCGGCTACTTCAGGCTGCCTCAGGGCAGTG
>QEPC01000343.1:2539629-2567928 GCA_003113815.1 Sphenodon punctatus
GTGTGAAGAATGCATCCAGGAGCTGCCTCAGGGCAGTGCGTGTGATGAATGCATCCAGGAACTGCCTCAGGGCAGTGCGTGTGAAGAATGCATCCAGGAGCTGCCTCAGGGCAGTGCGTGTGATGAATGCATCCAGGAGCTGCCTCAGGGCAGTGTGTGTGTGAAGAATGCATCCAGGAGCTGCCTCAGGGCAGCGCGTGTGAAGAATGCATCCGGAACTTACTTGTGGACTTGTAAATCCAGAAGATCGAAAGAGCAGCACTTGAAGGTGTGTGTAAAAATGCCCAGTGTGTTGTCATGGCTTGTGCCCCTTGTGCAATGCTGTTGGCTTCCCCCCTCAGCACATAAAGGTAGGTGTTTCCCTTTTTCCTCTTTTTTTGGGGGGGCACACACACCCCCAAGTATTTTTTTTACAAATCTGGGACACACCTTAAAAGATCCAGGACAGTAGCCATTGCGGGGTGGGTGGGTGGGTGTAGGAAATCCCAGTGCCCTCAGTAAGGGATGAGAGAGGGATACCCATAGCAGCAGCAGCGAAGAGTTGGTGAGGTGACTGGAAGCAGCAGAAAGTAGAGGCTAGAGAGGTGGGGAAGCTGTGGGAAGCCACCTCCCTCCTCTTCCTCACCCATGCCCAGCCAGACTGAGAGGCAGGAGGGATACAAGAAAGCTGGACCAGGGCTCGGAGGGGAAGAACAAGAGAGAGACCCTGGGACCACGGCTGCTGCCCCCTAGGCAGCCTTGGGATCTAGTTGGGACCCACTGTCAAGAACCACTAGACCGTTGGGTTTGCGGTGTTGGTTCAAAATAGGAATCTCTTTCTTTGGACCATCTTCTGGTGAGGAGTTTATTACCATGCACAGGTTTGACTCCGACAGCCCATGTTTTAGCATGTGACTTTGCTGCCTGACACATCATATCCTGTGACATCACTTCCTGCCTCAAGAGCGACAGCAAGGAAGTACTGGATCAGGGTGCCCTTGCCCCTCTACCACTTGGTCTCTGTTGCCTGTATTCGGGACCAACATGGCAACCTTACTTTCTCTTGTCTACTCTGTGATCCTTGCCCCTTCTTGCTTGGGGCATGCTGAGCCACTGTAGGGACATTCACTTGTGCCTGCCGTAGCCGTATGGGAAATAATATGGAGTAAGGAAGAGGGGAGTGTAAGGGCCAGAGAAACGGGGGTGGAAATCAGCAGCTCTGTGACTGAATGGACACATGATGAGTGTGCAAGAAGGGGGGACGGATTGTGTGTGAACAAGGCATGAGTACTGCAAGCAGGAGCGTGAGGGAAGTAAGTACGGGTTAAAATGCTACCCGAGTATCCTCCCTGCCAGCCAGCCTCCTTCTCACACTCTGGAGCAATGGGGTCAAGATGCCTCCCCTCCCTGGAAGACTTGGTGGTAACCATGGCGGATCTCAGCTTGTAACACCTTGGCTTCGCAGAAGGCCTCCTGGAAAAGCCACAATAGCCCCTTCCCTACCATCCAAGTGGAGCCTCACATGCCTCTGTCCAAGCAGCTACTTAGCACTTTTCCTGGGCCCATTTTGGACGATAGGGTGACCTCAGCTACCATGAAGGCATTCCAACGCGGAGGCTGCCTTTGGCGTCCCACCATCCTGGGGCTTCACAACTGGGCAGCAGGCCGAGGGGTATTTCAGAGCAATAGTGTCCACACCAACATCTGGGGCAACAACTGCCTCCCCTCCGCCCCCCACATACTTCCGAAATAGGAATTTCCGTTTGTAGGAATGGTGTAAATCTCCCCCAGCTTTGAATCAAGAGACACAAGACGAGTGAGATGCTGTCGGGATTTTAATTGTACTCGGCCCTTGAAACTGTACAAGACATTTACAGAGAACCAGGCCGGTTTTTGGTTGTGTCTATTTACATTTCCGACTCTCGTCCCTACGGCTCCCCGGCTCACGCACAAACCCTTCTCTTGGTTGCAGCCCAATCTCTGTAGCGCGTTCAGTTCATTATTACATGCTTTCTTTACCATTTTGAGCAACAGCTGACACCACTTTGCAGAAATGGGTCTTTGGCATTTTGCAATGCAAGGCGAGTTGCCTCTCGGATTAAAAGCCTCCGCTTCATCATTAGTGCTTGTAAATAGACTTGATTGCTTTCCTTTTTTCCTACTCATTCCATCATGCACGACCCCCTCTCAGTCCCTCACAACATACACTATTGCCCTCTATGCCTCTAGTGCCGGCTTCCATATTCTAATAAAAAAAAAATTAAATCAGACATTTCGTTTCAAGGCATGACTTTTCTTTTCTGGCCCCTCTGCCCCCTAAACAAACTTCTCTGCACTTAAACCTTCTGTGACCTCCTCAAAGTCTTCCTCTCTTCTCAACACAGTTCTCTTCAGTAGTTTAAAGCACATGCAAGCCACCAAACAAGCTTAGCATGAAGAACCCCCAAAATGCTACATTAATTAAATTGCCTTCCTGCCATCTCCACTGGCTCAAAAGAATTATGGCTTGGTTTCACTTAGGAAAAGTTTGGGATTGGCTTTTAACAAATAATATTATACACACCTTTTCTGAACAAGTACTTAATGCCAACTTCAAAAGTTGAAAAGATACACAATTTTAAAAAAAAGTTCATTGAAAACAAACAAAAAAAACCACATCACCACACTAGTCCAAAACAACAACACAATTAAATACTTGGCAGGTAACGTAAAAAAGGACAGATGAGGAATTTACAATGAACCACAAACAAAGGTGAAGAATTCCAGTAGGTAAAAAAATGGAAAACCTATTGAATCTGGGTCTGGATTTTTATTTTTAAAGATTGAACTCAACCACCACCACAAAACATGCCTCTCACAAACAAGGCATGTTCAGGTTTAATTTAGGAGTGCACCCAAAAAAAATGTGAAAGCAGCACAGCTTGAGAACTTCAGCTCTGATCTCCAAGCTGGCGTAGCAAGGACCACAGCATTAGTTACCTTGAAGGTTCCTCAAGGTACCCAACAGACTATCGCCTCAAATGCAATGCTTTCCCATCTCAAATCCTGTCCCTAACTCAAGGCTAGTATTCAAGAGGAGAATGGTCACAAGTCCAAGTGAAAACACTGGAATCCTTGTTTCGCAATTCCACAGTCGAAGTGGTCTATACCAGCTTTAAAAAAAAAAAAGAAGAAATCCAGACCCCAGCTCAACAGCGTTAACTGCATACCCGGTAGCTGCCATTAAACAGGAGACAAATGTTTATGTTCAGCAGAGCAAGCCCATCACGCTCACGTTACAAGAAAATGTACTCATTTATTTATAAACACGCAGTCCCGTCCCCTTTGGGCTCATTCTAAACCAACGTCTCTTTCCGCTTGCCGCTTAGCTGTGTCTTCTCCCGCGTCTTCCTGTGCCCGGATGCCAGCCTGTGCTTTTTCGTGCTCTTGGTTTCCTGGCTTGTGTCCATGACGGAGCCACACTCTGCTCCGTTTTCATCCAGCTCCATGTGGACAATGCTGGACTGCCTCCTCCAGGCTTTGATGTTGGAGGCCAAGGGGTTGTTCTCTTCCGACTCCTCGCTGAGCTCCGGTAGCTCTTGCAGTTCCGCGGGAACGGCAGTCCGTTGGTAAGGCGCTACGGCTGACCGAATGCAGTTAAACCACTGCTGCTTGTGGAAGATGTCGTTGGCCTGGAGTGTGTGAGACTGGCCTGGGCAGGGGTCTTGAAAACGAACACGGAAGATGTTCTTCGCTAGAGAGAAAGAGAAGGAAGAGTCAGTTCTGAAGTTTGTGCTCGGGATTTCCATTTGGATACAATCGTTTTGAACATCTATGCGCAGGTGTGTTTATCCAAGAGTCGGTCAGCAAACCAGCATATCTACAGGAAGTATTGATACACTCCTGATCCTGATTGGAACAAGCCACCATTGGGTAAATAATCTGTGGTAGAGTTCGGATTTGTAGGGTGCTTTCAGATGGTATGAAAATGCAGCTGGGGGGGGGGGGGGGGAGGGAACGAGGTGCATCTATTGGGTGTTTTGGGGACATCTTAACTGTTGGAACAAATAGCATGATGGTTCAGATGCTCCAGAACCCCCAGTGGACATTCTTTCTACCATCCCTGTTAGCAAATGGCATTTTCTCTAGCTTTTCTAGCCGCATTTACATGACGCCCCAAAGCACTCTCAAGGGTGACCTACGGTATGGTAAAGTCTTCACGCAATACACATCTCTGGTAACAAGTTGCCACTTGAAAACAGGATGTCTGGAAGTTTCCTAAAGACATAGGTGTCAGAATTAATACCAACCCCCCAATTTTGTCATTTGTAGCGGATCCAATTTGGTTTCAGAAGCTCAGAAGGCGATACTGGAACCCAGGTCCAGGTGTGATCCCAGAAGTACAAAGAACCATTATAAAACGCAAGTTCCATTCATGCCGATGCCACTCGCTCACGCTGATGCGCTGCTTGCGCTACATACCTTTATCAGAGTTGCCAAATGCTCCTCGGAAGGAGCCTCCCATTTTCACATCGCCATCCTGCAGGTCCTCCAGCACCAGCTCCGGAACTGGGATGGGCTGCCTGTATACCTGGTAACACTGACGCTCGTTGCGCGTGACTGGCCGAGTGAGAACCAGGATGTCTTGGAAAAGGAACACGTAGAGTTTCTGGAGGGGAAACACAAGCAAGCTTTGGGGTGAATATGTGACTTTGAAACCATGGATTAGAATGTTCCAATGCAAAATTGTTTTACACACCGGGATTTAAGGCTACAGCATCTTCGTTAAACTTTATTTCCTGATGCTGCCGTCAAAAAGTACTAGGCACTCCACAATGCCATTTGAGGTAACTGTGGGCCTAGCGTCTGCTCTCTGCACAATTCCAGTAATCGCAATGAAGCTATTTCTGATTAATACCAGAGGAAGTGAAAGCAAACTCGGATGCTCTGTATGCTGCCCTAATAAGGCACCTTGGTGCCAAGAGTTTACAATCTACTGAAGCCGGTGGTTCCTAAATTGTGGTGTGTTGAGCACCAGTGGTCTACAAAACCCTTAACCCATGGCTACAGCAGAACAGGGTTTGGCCCACACTCTGTGGCCATCTTCAGGGAGGTAAGATATGACCATTACTGCATGTCTTGGCCGCAGAGGCGGCAGTATGGTCATCCCGAGTGCCCCATCCTCTACGACGGCTATGGCAGGGACACCAAAACGACCATCTTGTGCAGCAGTGGTCAGTCTGTGAGGCCCAGGAGATGTTCTGATGGTTGGCAGCAATCCAGGAGTTTGGGATCTGCCCGATCTAAATTTCTTGGTGTAATCCTGACTACACAGCAGCTACATAAGCAAGAATGTTGTTTTTTTGCTAACAAGGGAACCGTAGCTGTATAGGCAAAGTCTGGGCATTGCACTACGCTTGATACCGAACATAGAGAGAGGACTCGACATATTCCGAGTTGAGTTTGTCCGGGGGAGGTGCCGGCCAAGAGCTAATTAAAGAGTGACACCAGCAGAGCTGGAATCAAGATGATGTGCGGTTACCCGTTCACTCCCATGCAAAGTGGCTCCATGCAGAGAGGATGTGCTTGGAAATGCCAAGGACTGGATTACCTCACTGGGAATGCCAAGCCAACGCGAGGGTAGGAAAGCCTCCGATGAAGTGCTAACTGCATAGCATGCTTTCTATGGCAATTTTATGCTAATTGTTTTGCAACATCTAAAGGCTGTGGGGAATGTTGGCAGCAGCTAGCTTGGCTTTAAAACTCAAGTACCGCATGACATCATGGAGGCTCTTTAGGATTTGTTAACAGTCTCGAATGCTGGGGCCAAGAACTTAAAGACTCCCTATTGTGGCCAGAACGAAAGCAACCTCATCTCCCACCTCCACCTTTGAAGCCACTGCTATGCTACGTCAGACCAATGTATCCTGTCTCCACCCGGTGGGGGGAGGGGGGTCAGAGAAGATGGTCAGTACCAGATGCCTTGGAGGAGGACTACAAGAATAGGGCATATATGGAAAGATCCATCCCTCGTCACTCCTCAGCTTCCATCCTGGTCAGCTTGGCTAATATAGCCACTAACTCCATAAAACTTACCAAAGCCTTTTTTTTGAACCTATACTATTGGACCGTCATCTTGTGGCAATGAATTCCACAGGTTACAGCTATGCTTCAATGGGGGTTACTCTAGAGTTAAGTGCAGGTCACGGCCCTAGTTGCGATGCGGCAACCAGAACTGCACACCCCACGGACTTGTAAAAGGACATTTTCCCAGATGAATGCCCAGCGCTGCAGACCGGAGACACTTACGTGTCCGTTTTTATTCTTCAGCTCCCCGTGACACAGGAGCACTTTGCTGCTTTCAATCCTAGAGTCCTTCTGCTTCTCATCCAGATATTCCAGCTTGTCAATGTAATATTGGCATTCCGACTCGCCCTTCTTCAAGTTAATATCGGAGAGGACACCTTGGATGATGGATATCTATGGAGCAAAATAGTTGGAATACAGATCAGTAGAAGTTCTGTTATACGTTAGTCTAGCATGTGGTTCTCCCACCAATTTCAGCGGGATTTGGGTCTCTAGGAACGGCCATGCTGGCCGTCAGAAGTTTTCTGAATGCCATAGAGTCCCACAAATGACAAATCACTTACTGCTTCTTCCAGAATCTGGATATCGGTATGATCTTTTGGAGTGTGTCGAAGAATCTCTTTTAAGAGCAGAGGGTATTTGACCAGCCTGCTGCGAGGAATGTCCAGGAAGCTCCAGAGGTCTAGCTTGCGGCTGAACGGAGACTCCAGACACCGCTGCAGGAAGTCCTGGACTCGACGGTCTTGCTTCTTCTGATCCAGGAGAGCCTTGGCGGCCAGCTGGTTACTGCAGTAAGCTTTGTAGGCATTCAGGCCTGGTAGCTGAGAGGGGCAGTAAAGGAATATTGGTAAGATTCGCCTTAGGGAACGCCAGTTCACCTGTTTGGAGGAGTAACATTTTCAGAAGTATCTAAGTGACTTAGGAGGCCAGTTGCCTCTGCTCAAAAGGACGAAGCTTCATTCACTGCTCGTGTGTTAGTGAAGCATTTTGAAAGAGGAGCAGGATGCTAGTCTTCTTTTCAAGAATGGTTTAGAATCATTCTAAGCCAGTGGGATTTAGGATCCTAAGTACCGGTCGCTTTGAAAGACATCGGGATCTCAGAGTCCCAGAAACCAGAGATATTATAAGCCGTGAGTAGTAAGCGGTTACAGACTGAAGTGAATGCAAACACCACCAGTCTAGATCTTTAGCTTATGGCTTTACAGTCGGTAACCCCAAGCCTCCCAGTCACAGCTTTTAGATCCCTTGACTAACTGGAACAAACAAGCAAAGCGGACTCACCCATTTCACAAGGAGGGGACCGATTTGTTCCACCGTCCCATCTGGCCGCGTCGCTTTTCCCAATCTTGCCAAAAGGTCTGCAATTCCAAAACAACAACAACGGGCAATGACACGGGGTGTCTCAGGTCTACTTCCAAGAGTCTTTTTTTTTTTTTTTTTTTTTTTACAGTTTGAATAAAACATTTATTGAAGAGCGCTTACTGGACTCAGTGGAAGATCAAGTAGCTTGTCTTACCTTCGTGCAAAGGGATGTAAGAATCCAAATCCCCAAAGATGTGGGTAAGCTCCTCTTCAGACATAATTGACAATTTCAACATGGGATCATGATAAGCCTGCCAGAGAATAATGGTGGCGAGTTAGAGAGATGGATGCTGCAGACAGACTGGATTGAAATCTCAAGTCCAAGAGGGAGCTAATCTGGCCTCTACCATATCACTAGAGTCAACAGTTCCATGGACTTTAATGGACGCGGGACTGAGCTCAGACATAAGAGTGATGGGCTCCAGTGTCCTAAGTTGCTTTCATAAAGGAGGGGAACCCGCCCTGTATTATAAAACCCTCTTTTGTGGAATGACAATATTGCATGAAGCAGCCCAATAAGACTACAGCAGAGCTGGCAATTTCAGTTAGGTTGCATGAAATAGCTAGTTCGAAGCCGAAAGCTGATCTGTCCTGCTTGCTCCCCTGTATGAAGGTACTATTGAAGCAGACTGAAGCAGACCAATGACCCATCTAACCCAGCATCCCCATTTTGGACAGTGGCAACTTGGGTAGCTTAAGAGGGCATAACGGACTGATAAGATTATGAATGTGTTCCATGAAAGAAAGAAAATATACTAACCTTTCTGGCAAGCTTAAGATCCTCAATCAAATCCTGCTCCCCTCGGGACATTTCATATATTGCCTGTGAAGGAGACAGAAGGAAACCATTGTAAGAGCCTTTTCCTCTTTTTAGGCCCTACTGTAATCCCAGCTGCTGCTTGAAAGACAAAGCAATATAATCACATCCCTGTTTTGTTTAGCTTTTGATAAGTAACTAGGAGCCAGCAAGGGGAACACTTTAGTTACTGCACAATCGGAAGTGTAAGGAGGTGCAATGGCTCCTGTCACAATGCACTGTCAGGAGGAAACGGCTGAATACAAGGGGGAAGATCTAGCCAAGGCTGAGAAAGGTAAACCTCTGTGAACGCTTTAAAGGAGAGAGGCCAAGCCAAATTAAACAGCGGAGCTCTTTTATCAATGCTTGTGTTACGCTCATGTGTGAAAGTCAGAGAGCCAAATCAAATTGAGTTGGAGGGTCAATGCTAGAGCACCTTATCTAGCTTCTACATAAGTCAACAGGAGTGTTACCCAATTGACTAAATAAGAATCAAATCTGGGCCTCAAGAATTAAGCCACCATCAAGGGTTTTTACAAAGGGAAAGGACCCCCTGGTCTACATTTACAAATGGCTTGTCACCATGTACCCAACCCAAGTGACCCGAAAGGGTGCAGCTCCATGGTGGGTTAATGCAAGGTAAGGGATATTTTTTTTGTTTCATGTGTAGCCAAAAGCAGGCAACCATGGGCTAGCTAAGCACCGTGCAGGCTGTCAAGAGTTTACTTCAACTATTTAGCATGAAATTAAATATGGGACCTGTCTACAGCCAGCATAAGTTGTCCAACATGTTAACCACCACACTGCAACATAAGTAGTGCCATACTGGGTCAGACCAACGGTCCATCGAGCCCAACATCCTGTCTCCGACAGTGACCAATCGTAGTCACTTTGAAGAAGTACCCAATTGATCTTAACGGGGCAATCTCCCTGCTCCCAACAGGAAGAGGTTCCATTCCCCAAACCCCACCTGACTAATAGCGGCAACTGGACCGATCCTCCAGAAACTCGTCTAACCCTTTCTTAAACCCAGCTATACTACTGGCCTTGATCACACCTTCCGGAAGCAAATTCCACAACTTAATTGTGATGCAATAAATTTGCTACCTGTTAGCAGATGGGAGGAACAGAGCATCACCATCATAAAGATGATGGGGGGGGGGGGGTCTTAAATTTTTAATACATAAGCTAGTTTCCTCCTTTCAGATGTGGAACACATGCTCTTGGGGGGAATGGGAGGAAACCTAGGTTCTCTTAACATTTCTCCAATCGGGCCCTCAAAAAGTGAAAGCATCCCCCGCAAAAATCATTAGCCATTTATGAAAAGTGTAGAGGCCTCCATCTTTTGTGGTGGTTCCCTATTCTACAAGTCAAGAATGTGAGGCTGCATACGGTCACGTTAATGTCAACGCCATCCCTCTCCTCTGCTAATTACAAGAGGGTAGCTAGCAGATGCTACCAAATGCCCATTGTCCAGACGCTCTTTGGAGACTTGGTCTTGGCCTTTCAATTGACAACCTACCTCCTGGCGTTTGATTTCTTTGGTGCTCAGCGTCTCTTTCATGTTGACATCCAACATCTCTGACCAGAGGACACTGTTTCTTCTTTTGGGGGGCGTAGGGGCAACAGACCTGCTACATGACTTCTGAGCACAGCTGGGTGACTTGCTGTCACTGCGAAGGGCAAATGACTGTTGGGCAAAAAAATACACAGTGGAGAGTTGGCTTTCAGTCTTTCAGATTTGTTATTTATCATTTCACACAAACACTCAAAGTGCTTTACAGTCATTATCTAGTTCACCCACACAACCACTCTCTAGAGTTAGGACATTATTCTGGAGCGAAGGGGTAATGACTTGCTTAGGGTCACCCACTGAATTAATGGCCAAGACAGGATTTGAACCCTAGGTCCAAGTCTTCTAGGCAAGGCTGACTCTCAGCTGGATATCAGTATCTTCCACACAACTCCCAACCCTTTCCTCTATAGAAAGTACTAGGCAGCCAGTAGGTACTTTTTCCTAGACAGACATTAGTGATCTGTGACTGTTGCTTTTCCTCCACTCTCCTTCCATCAAGAGCAGAATTGCTGCTGGTGGGAGGAAGCCTTGCAGTCGCAATCCAGTTACAAGGATATCAATCAAGACTGGAATTCTTCCGCCAAGATTTAGCGACATTAACAAGCCACTGGAGCCTTGCTCTTGTGGTCCATGATGTCAATGCAAACCAGTCATAGATCTAGCCTTATTTACACAGTTGGGGTCCTGCATTCTCTACATGACATGCTTTCCTGAGGTCATTTTCTTATTACGAACCTGGGGCTGAACAACAGTAACTTCATATTTGAGCGCACAACTGGAACACATGCCACCCGTCCCTTAAACACCAATGCAATTAAATGGCTTACACCCAAGCTTGCTTATTCGTTTTCTCCTTAGAAAGTCTCCGCATAGCACGGAGCTGGACACTTCCTAACAAACAGCAAGCAGTTGACTGACCCAACGTGCCACCCTTTTCTTTACAAGTTTCATTTCCCAGGAGCATGAAAGTGGACACTCCCAGAGAACATGAAATTAGAGCGGCCTTTGTGGAACACGTGGGGTTTTGCAAGAAGGAGGCACGTTCTTGAACCTGTGCCGACATAAAGGCTCTTCTCTTTGCATTGACTCAAGCCTAGGGTAGGTTGGCCAGATGTCCAAGCAATGGCAGGAATCGCAGTTTGCAGAAGACTTGCACGCCCAAAGCGTATGCTGATCGAAGTTTTCTTTACCTGTATCGTCTGCCCAAATCGCCGTACTGCGCCATTTCTTACAGGAGAGATCAAGTTGGCCAAGGATGTGACCCTAGCCAGAGGTCGAACCCGCTTATTGCTTGGCTCCTGAAATTAAAAAAACAGAGCATGATGTACCCGACTGGTTTGCTTAGATTTAATTCACCAACGCTGTCCAGACTCGTTTAGAACAGGAACAAGTCTACAGCTTCCAAAAGGCATAACGCTTTGAAGCAGACAGCCCTCCCACAGAGCAAGAAGTAAACGTTTATTTAAACATCAAGGTTATAATCAACTTGCAAACAAGCTGTGCAAGAGGCAGAAAAACACAGTCCATTATAATCAGGACGGTCACGATTATGGGCAAAATATTTGCTAGGATGTTGTGCATGCTCTCCCAGGGAGAGCTTTTTTAATGTGCACCTTTATTTCATTTTGAAGACAGGGGTAATAAAGCACACGCAGGCTGCAAGACAGTTTTAAGTAGCTAACTTAACAAATGGCCAACATGCTACATGCTGAACATTCCAGCTGCAGGGAGAAAGATGAATTGAAGTGCCAGTTAACTAAATTTGGAGCCTTTGAGCTTTAAGATTCCATTTATCAAGATGATCAGAGAATTAAAAAAACAAACCAGTGTTCTTGCTTGTCCAGGTTGATCAAAAACAAGCCTCAATGAAGCATTCTCAGAGGAGAAAAATAGTCCCCTTGGAGTTTAAGTTCTCAAAACCAGCCTTGTGTTTAAGACCCGACTGGACTATCTATCACTGTCCTAAGCAATACTACACATGAAGGACACGGCTGGAACATCCAATGATCATAAAAAAGGCAACATCAGATGAAGCAATCTGATGCACCTAAAAATAGTTCAAAAGTTACATAACCAACAGTGAATGACACTGTTGGAACTAGTCAATTCAACGTGCAGATAATTAGTTTAATTAAGGTTTATAATTGTAATGCTTAGATTAGCTTTTAAGACCTTGGAATCAATGCCAAATCCGAGTAATTTGAAATTAAAATTTGGATTATTTGAGTAATCAGTCAGGTTTCATGGCAGTTCAGAGTACCAAGACTTGCTGTGTTCTTTAAACATAACATACGTAGTGCTGTCATGGCTCAGACCGACGGGCCATCAAGCCCAGCACCTGTCGTCCACAGTGGCCAAACCTTGTTGCTTAGTAGAAGTACCCAACAGGTCTCAATGGGCAATCCATTCCCTGCTGTTCACCCCCAGCTCCCGACAGCAAGTTACATCTCCTAAACCTACTTGGTTAATAGCCACGAATGGGCCTCCTCTCCTAGAACTTATCCAGTTTTGACCACATCATGTGGCAACAAATTCCACAAGTTAATTGTGCACAGAGTGAAAAAAATACTTCCTTTTGTTTTAATTCTGCTACCAGTTAGTTTCATCGAGCATCCCCTAGTTCTAATACTATTTGAGAGTACCACTTCCCGACTGACTCGTTCCAAGCCACTCCTGATTTTATAAACTTCTATCCTACCCTCCCTCAGTCGTCTCTTCTCCAGGCAGAAGCGCCCCAATCTAATAAGCCTCTCCTCATATGGGAGCCGTTCCGTATCCTTGACCATTTTTATCAAACAGCCTCCCTTCGAATTGTACAGCCAACGAGGCAGTCTAATTACATAGCTAAGCCAAAAAATGGGTAATCAAGCCTGGGTAACTGGGATGGATTTTACCTTATGAGGCAGAAAGAAAAGAAAGGTGGATAAGGGAAAAGGTTACTTAGAGATTTACGTTAGAGGCCCTACAGTTCCCATTTCCTGTCTCAAGTTGCAAAGATAATGGCTAAAGCCCTAGGAATGTAGTTGCCTCGGTGCATGAAAAGGGGAAGTGATGGAGCCAAGAAAGGAGAAGAGAAACAGCAGGTCAGGTCCAGCTCTCGTACGCTCCGATGAGAAAACGTGATAAGCATTAGTCACCCTGTACCAAGAGCAACCATGCCTCGCTGAGTCCCTTAGGTTATGAAGGGAAGGAAACATTTTAGGAGAGGTTCTAGAGGAAGGGTGGGGAACCTTGGGCTCAGGGGCCAAATGCGGCTAGTTTTTATTTGATGCCTTTGCAGTCCCTGGATCCAATTCCTATCCCCAAGCCCTGAAGAGACAGAGCAGAGAGGAGGACATACACACTAGAATATTTATATAGTGCAAACTATGTACCTGTACAATGTACCTGTACAATGTACCTGTACAATGTACCTGTACAATCAATAGAGACCGATCCATGATCTATCCCCTCCTTTTCCTGAATGCACCATTTAAACACTTTCCCCCCGCCCCCCGCCAAGTTCTATGAAGTCCTCAGAGCTTGCACTAACTTTTCAAAGTGGCCACTAGAAGGAAAAAGGTCCCCCACCCCCTGCCATAATAAGAGCTGTAGTTCTTCTCCCTGCCCTCCCCACATTTCCAAAGTGAACTGTGCCATATTTACATACTGGGCCATACAGTTATGATCTCATAACTACTTGGGATATCCCAGTTTTGGAGAAAGCACAAAGGGAGCCCAGGATTAGGGATGCGGCAATTCTTCCTGCGTGTCAAGTGTCAGAAGAAGGCAGGCTTGATCCACAGAAGAACTTAAGTTGAATTTACACAGACATGAGTCAGACACAGACCCAAGGAAGGACAGAAATAGGATTGGGAGAGGGAAACACAGAGAAGGAATAGTGTAAGAAGTCTGTTCCAATGGGGTGTTTGTATAGGATTTCACAGTGTGCTTCTGTTGAGGGGTCAAAGCAGCAGCCCTTGCAGATAGGAGATACAATGATGTCCTATCTGCACTAATAGGCTCGTGTGAATGCCTTTGCAGCACATCTATGCAAGAGTGCCGCGACACATGCATACAGACAAGGCCTAGCAGAAGACATTCCTTTCCATCTGGGTCCAAGGGCACAAAGGCTCTCCCTGTCTGAATGGCTTTATAAAATTGCCACCCTCCGGAACAGCTACTGCCACACAAAACAGGTCAAACGCTATAGGAAAGAGAGCCAGAAAAAGAACCTCTTATCCTTTAAAGAAAGAAACTCAGTACAGATCCCACCAGTAAGTTCCAAGAGCAATTAGCTAATTTTTGAGATGCTTGCGTGCTTGGCTTAGTACACTACAAAGTCACAAACCTTGGCCACCGGAAGGGAAAGTTTGCCTAGTGTAGAAATCATGCCCCACAAAGTTGGGGGGTGGGGAAAGAAAGGTTTATTGTTCTTCCTCAAAGTATAAATAACATACTGCGTCATACTCCGGCCTGTGATAAGTTTCACTAGCTTGTTATTCCACACTGGCCCAAATTCTCTCTTCGTACAAGCTCCATGAACTCCGGGGGAGTTTACGCACCCAGGGTGATTTTTTTGACCCAGTATTTAACGAAGTAATTTCTAGCTGGAGGAAGTGTGTTTGGAGACTCCTAGCTGATCTAACTTTGTGTAAAGTATTGGCGATCAGTCACAAAACAGCATTGCTAGAAGGGGAGAGACTCACGGGGTAGTATATACCTCTGTCCCCTTCACCCCACAGTTATGCAAAGAGATTTGGGTAGCCATGTAGGAGTTGACTAGTGATCCAAACACCTTCACACTGCATCGTGGGGACCTAAGGGGTGAGGAGGAGAGGCAGCATGGACCCTCATGTCTCCGATCTCCCACCCACTCCCTCCTCCCTATAGCAATGGGGTTTTGTGAATAAACTCAAGTTGCTAGAACTAATGGGGGAACCAGGCAGCTGCCTTTTTGCTTTTGGGGTCAGCACTGCAATGGTTAACAAGCCATTTCCATTTGAGAAAACCAGTTTTTCAAGGTCCCTTTAGAAAGAGGTCTATGCAGGCTAGATCTTTTTGCCCACTGCCTCAGGTGGAAAGCAGTATTTCCACATTCCAGTATGTGGCTATCCGATGTGTGCGTGGGGGAAGAGAGACAAATCAAGAGGGTTGAACTGTTTAGAGTTCAGGGGAGTAGCCTGAACTAGGGAGTATGAGATCAGCTGCAATGACCTGCCCCCTTTGCAAATTCATAAAAAACGTTGGGAAAACAGTAACAAATAGGGGAGGGAGGGGTGAGACGAGTTTGTCAGCTCACATCTCAAACAGAGAGGAATATAATTTTGGAGTCCTAGTAGAGAGGGCAGATACTCAATCTAAATCACACACATTCATTCAAAATCCAGTGTAGCCAAATGGAATTTGTTTAGTTAGCTCCAGAACTAGAGAGAGATTTAACAACGGGACGTCTGGATTCCCTGCTCCCTAGTTCAGGAGGGAACACCAACGAAGGGGAGGCCTCGGGTGGTACTGTTTGGCAAGTAGGCAACAGTGGGGTTACTCAGCATAAGCACTAATTCTGGCTTAAAGTGATGACTGGCAGCCCCCGCCCAAAGATAGCAATGAATTTATAAGCGTCCAATACCCAGCACAGCGTTAACAGTGTCCCACTGTACAGACCGACATCAAATAGGAAGAGGCTGATTCTTGAAGCTTTGCGTGGACCTGGTTTAATCCAGAAGTTCCCAGCATCTAATTTGACTTGTGTTTTACAGAGAGTTGTACTTGAGACAGCGCTCCCTTCCTTATTCGAAGCGGGACTGGTTCATTATTAAAACGTGGTGGAGACAGACCCCCACAACCTTGCCTCACAACTAGGCACATGCCTATATTTAAGGGGCCCCCCTCCCTGCTTACGTCTTTTATAGTCTAAGCCTCAAGGCAGTAAATTTCTGCAGGATTACTGTACTGCTGCCTTGCATTGACCCATGAGACACGTAATAATCCTCCAGGAATGTGGGCTCATTTACACAATAGTATAAAAAAGGTAGCAAGGCTAGATTTTATGTTTTTAATACCCTTGTTTACGTACCTAGTAAACACCTTCTTGGAAAACATCCAAGTAGCAACTAAGACCAAGACAGAGATCAGCGTAGAACAAGTTTCTCCTGCTCACCTAACCGCCTTCGACCCTTCTCCCTCGCTGCCCCCCATGCCTGGAACTCCCACCCTACCCACATCCGCCTTGCCCCCTCCCTCCGCTCCTTCAAATCCCTCCTCAAGACCCACTTTTTCCTCGCTGCCTTTCCCAATGTCTGCTAGACGTTCCCATATACCCAGTCTGCCCTCCTCTGCAGACTGCTGCAACCAACCCGATTGTAACCAAGCCAAGCACACGCACCTGAGACTTCACATCCACCTGAATGTTTGTTTGTCTTCTCTCCTGTCTCCTCTCCCCCTCGTCTTTTAGATTGCAAGCCACAGGCAGGGACTGTGTCTATTTCTATGTTCTGTACAGCACCAGGCACATGGCTGGCGCTATATAAATGTTTATAATAAATAATAAATGTTTTAAGGCACACATTAAAATCTTACTTAGAGTCTGATCTTCGGACCATGGACATTACTCACATGAGTAGTCCCATTAGTGGGAATGAGCTTTCTCAAGTGAGGAAGTGTTAGGTGCAGGATTGGGCCCACAAGCATTTTAGTGGGTGAGTTTCCATCGGAGACTGCCTTTTGAATAAACGTTCAGACTTGTTTTAAATGAAATTTTTATTTAAAACAGAATGAAACACTAAAATTCTTTAAAGAAAAGATACAGAAGAGGAAGAGTTACTGAAACTAGAAGTTGAACAAACCACAGATCAAAAAGGTGCTATTTCTTTATTCTTCCTTAATGGGAATGTCCCCAAAAGTTCTCAACTATTGAACTTTGATAATTTACTTTTAATTTTTACTTAGGCATCATTAAAAAAAAAAGACAAAGAAAAAAAAAAGGACACACACACCACAATTAGAAGAACATCGTCTCCAAAATGCTGGCTTTCAGCCAGAGGGAATAAAACTTACAGAAGGTGTCCTTTCCACCAGCATAACACTCCCCCTCCAAAGCTAGAGCACCTTCATTCACTGGCTAAGAATGACAGTAATTCCCCAGCCCACTGGTTTGCAACGCCAGAGTCATTTCATCCCTATGTCTCCTCAAGGTCAAAGTGAAAAGACAGTCCAAACTAAGCGGGGTAACCGAGACAGACAAATCAAGGATTTTTAGACAGACTTTCAGAGCCGTTTCCTGTTACAGGAAGGGTAGAGCACACCAAGTTGGCAGAGCATAAAAGCCTCCCGACCTGTCTGCTGAGGTTTTCAGTTTCCTTCAGCTAACAGTTATCAAAGAAACCCTTTCAGTACAGATTCCTTCTCGAGACTGGCTGAAGCCCAAGTCTAAAGCGAAGAATCCGAAGTTCAATCTACAGGCAGAGAGGAGATCCGACTGAAACACCTGTCGGAGCAAGGGCCACAAAGTTCCAAAGTCTCCGAACTCTCCAGCGAATCAGTCCCGGAGAGCTGAGCCCCCGAATTAGAGGGACTCTCCGATGGAAGCAGCTGGGGAAAGGATGGAGATTTTGAAATAAAGGGGGGGGGGACCCCTCCCCAAGGCCCTGACCCCCAGCTCCGCGGGCTGCACTAAAGGAACCAAAGCACAAACCTCTTGCTCCCGGGAAGCCGGGTTCTGGGCATCGATGACCCCGATAGTCCTTTTAATTGGGAGCAGCCCCCCCACTTCATCGTGCGCCACCATGCTGCTGCCGCTGGGCCCGAGGCTTAATCCAGTGCGGGCGCGGGCTCCGCTACTTGACTCGAGAGCTGCCGCTGGAGCCAGCCGAGCGCTTCTGGCGGAGCCGGCGCATGTTCCCCCGGGCTGCTAGCTCTGCCTATGGGAGCGGGGAGCTCCGAGCGCGCCGAGCTGAAGGCAGGGGGCGGGGAGCTGCTGGGCGTGCCCCGCTCCCTCATTCGCTCCCGGGAAGCCACACACGCTGCGGGAGGCGAGGGCAGCTCAGCGAGCCGGGCAATTCCTAGAGCCAGGCTGCGAGTGATCCCGGCCTCGCCCAAAGCTGGCTAAGCTCATGGGATCCCACCCGAGCCTGGCTTCCCCAGAGGCGAGGGGGGCAGCGGCACCGGGAAGGGAGGGATTACACCCGGGGCAAGCGCAGGGGGGTTGTTCCGACACACACATTTCTCCTGCCTGTTTGCTGTTACAGCCTGAATTTTCTGTGTGTCTAAATCACTCACCCAGATCTTAAACATCCGGCTCTTTGAACTTGTGTGTGAAACTTCCCCCAGAACTTGTGGGTGTCAAAGGTTCTCCTGGCAAACGGCTTTGCTCCAGGCAGCTGTGGCCTTTTGGTTTCCATGGCAGCCCCTCCCGTCTACAGCTGCGGCTCCTTTAGGCTGCCACAGGGCAGTGTGTGTGTGTGTGTGTGTGTGTGTATGTATGTATGTACGTACGTAGACTGCATCCAGGAACTGCCTCAGGGTTGTGTGCACGTGAGAGAGAGAAATGCAACAAATGCATCTGGAACTTACTTATGGACTTGTAAACCCAAAAGATGGAAAAATCCAGAACTTTAAGGTGTGTGTAAAAATGCCCATTAACACAGATGCAAGCCAAATCTTCCTCCTCTTTAGAAGCCAGAGTCGTCCCCCCTCCCCCCAAATCAATGCATTACAATGGGGCTTGTGGGCGTGTCCCATGTTTATAGGTTTTGAATGGGGGTAGGTAGCAAGGAAAGTCTATCTAACACCGAAACTAATTCTTCAGGTACCAGCCGCAGAAGCCAAGAGAAATCCCCCCAATCAGCAAGCATCCTGACCCGCCCTGCTATTGTTGCAACATTTGCAAACTTCCCTCATTGATGATCCGAAAGCCATGAGGGCCTCTGCGATCAATGCCACACTCTGTCTGGAAACCAGCGGTTTCCTAGAGCTGCCTTTCGGGGTCATTCTGATTCTGCCCCCACAAACCGCCTCTCCCCCATGGGCAAGCCTCCACAAGGCTTTTGTGTTAGGGGGTGGGTTGTGAGCAGGAGCGAGGGGAAATGAGTTAGCTCCCCTCTAGGAGCATAGTAGCTAAGCTGGAACTAGGGTGGCTGGATATACACAGTTTCGAGGACACATGAAAAATACAGGTTCTAGGGCTGGGCTGCATTGGAACCAATGCAACCTGTACTTCTCATTGGTGTCCCCGAAGAATTGCATGTCTGGCCACCCTGGAACAGGCCCCTCTGGGGCACTTAGCAAGTTTTTATTGGGTGCTAATCATCCCTTTGCCTAGGCACTCACCCCACATGGACGTGGCTCCTCACCCCACATGCTTTTGCTCCCTGTCAAAACCTTGTCGACACAGGCTAGGTATAGGGTTACCCTCACTTCTACACTAGGCTTGTAACACATCTAGAAAAGGCACCCTAATATATATATATATACACACACACTCTCTCAGATAAATTCTAAGGCACTGTCATCTCCACTTCCTCTTCCTTTTTCTGTGGTAGCTGCGGCCCTTGCTCTCTCCTGTTGCCCCCCCAGTTCCCTTGACTCTGACTCTCCCCTCCACTTAGCTTGCCATCTCTCATAGAATCAGAGTTGGAAGGTACCTGATCCAGTCCAACCCCCTGCTCAGTGCAGAAAATCCACAGCTACAGCATCCCCGGCAGACGGCCGTCGAGCCTCCAGCCACGCAGAGCCCACCCCCCCCCCTAGGCAATTTGTTCCACTGTCGAACAGCTCTTACCGTTAGGAAGTTCTTCCTAATGTTTAGCCGAAATCTGCTTTCTTGTCATTTGGGCCCGTTATTTCTAGTCTTGGCTTCGGGGGCGAGAGAGGACAAATCTTTGCCATCCTCTCTGCGACAGCCTTTCAGGGAGTGGAACATTGCTATAATGTCTCTCCCGTTAGCCTTCTTTTCTCAAGGCTAAACATACCCAGCTCCTTCAACTTTTCCTCCTAGGACTTCGTTTCCAGACGCCTGGCCCTCTTTGTTACCCTCCTCTGAACCAAAGTGCAGTGCCCAGAACCTGTCTCTTATACACATCTAGATGTGTATAAGAGACAGGGTATAGGGTTACCCTCACTCCTACACTAGGCTTGTAACACATCTAGAAAAGGCACCCTAATATATATATATAGACACACACACACACACTCTTTCAGATAAATTCTAAGGCACTGTCATCTCCACTTCCTCTTCCTTTTTCTGTGGTAGCTGCGGCCCTTGCTCTCTCCTGTTGCCCCCCCAGTTCCCTTGACTCTGACTCTCCCCTCCACTTAGCTTGCCATCTCTCATAGAATCAGAGTTGGAAGGTACCTGATCCAGTCCAACCCCCTGCTCAGTGCAGAAAATCCACAGCTACAGCATCCCCGGCAGACGGCCGTCGAGCCTCCAGCCACGCAAAGACCCACCCCCCCCCCTAGGCAATTTGTTCCACTGTCGAACAGCTCTTACCGTTAGGAAGTTCTTCCTAATGTTTAGCCGAAATCTGCTTTCTTGTCATTTGGGCCCGTTATTTCTAGTCTTGGCTTCGGGGGCGAGAGAGGACAAATCTTTGCCATCCTCTCTGCAACAGCCTTTCAGGGAGTGGAACATTGCTATAATGTCTCCCCCGTTAGCCTTCTTTTCTCAAGGCTAAACATACCCAGCTCCTTCAACTTTTCCTCCTAGGACTTCGTTTCCAGACGCCTGGCCCTCTTTGTTACCCTCCTCTGAACCAAAGTGCAGTGCCCAGAACTGGACGCAGTGCTCCAGATGAGGTCTGACCAGCACGATGACTTCTCGTAATGCGTCTGTTAATGCAGCTTAAAATTGCATTTTAGCAATTTACCTCGAATGATGAGCATGGTTTGACCCTGAGACGTTCACAGGCCAAAATGAGAGTCTCGGGGTCAAAGCATGGGAAGCGGCAACCAGACCCCCTTTTGCTACTCCATCCTACCTTTCAGTCAGAGTCAAACTGGGTGTCGGCCAGGTGTACTCCTTCTCACCTCCCCCACAAATACTGTCTGTGCCCAAATCCCCCCCCCTTTGACAAACTCCACTCCACAGCGTAACAGGAGCGCCAGGCTTTGCAAAAGCAATCCGCAGCCAAGGCGATTCCTAGAGCCAGGCTAGAAGTGGCCCCAGCCAGCTGGCATGGCCTTTCCCAAACCTTGCTAAAATTAAAATGCCAGCTCATCCAATCTGAGGGCCTGTCTGCAACTGGCTAAGCACTTCCTACTGGAAGGAAGACGTCCCACCCCAGGAACTCCAAAGAATCCACCCTCTCCCCCCCTTTCTTCCTGCCCCTCATGCTCTCTGCTCCCACCCACCCTAGCACCTGTCACCCAGCTCAGATATCCCACCCCTCCACTTGCTCTCTCCTCTCCAGCCTTCATGCTGCTGCTGCTGCTCTGCCTGGCCTCCGGAAGCAGAGCTAGAGGCTTTGGGGAGGGGAAGGCAGCAAGTTAGAGGGGATTCCCTAGTGAGCTCCACATTTGTGTTCATTTTATATTGCAGACTTTTATATTCTTTTTAAATATTTATCTATATTTATTTATTCTTATATGTATTTTAATGTTTGAAATATGTTGTCAACTACCCCAAGCTGCTGTTAGCAGGAGGGAGCGTACTGGAAATATGTTTAAATAAATAAATAAATAAGCAGTGATTAGAGAGGACCAACTTTTGTTTCTCCCAGACAGTAATGCAGCTCACCGTTGGATTGGAAGCCAAAATAAACAGTTCCTACGAGTGTCTCTTCTCTCAAACTCTCTCTTTAAAAAATCTCATTAGGTATCATTCTCACACGTTAAAGCCAATGGGAGCCACTGACTTCAATGAGGACAGGAATGCGCCCATTAAGTTTCTCAAACCCTAACTTTCCCTGGTTCCCACACAATCCCATATATTAAGGGCAGGGACCCATTGTCACTGCGTTTTCCCCATTGGCAAAACAATGGGGGACATGCCTGAACCCTGATTAAGATTGCTCCTTTCCAGCAAAAGGGCTATGGAAAGGAAAATGAACTGGGATTCTGTGTGGGTGTATTATTTATTTTATTTTATTTATTTAATCACATTTATACCCCGCCCCTCCTGAAACAGCTCGGGGCGGCTAACAGTCTTAAGTAAAAATGCAATTATAAAACATTTTAAAACACTCATAAAATTACAACAATTAAAACATGACTAGGGAACATAAAAATAATTAATACAATAAATAAGGGTGGAGGGGGATAAAAAAAACCTAACCCCCCTCCGCAAAGGCCTGGGCGAACAGCCAGGTTTTGCAAATTCGTCGGAATGTTAAAAGGCTTGGGGCCAGGCGAGCTTCCTCCGGGAGGGAATTCCAAAGGTGCAGCCCGGCCCGGCCCCCGAGAATGCAATCTCCATTGTGGCCCCCCGCTTAACACGGGGGACCTCCAGGAAGGCACCCCCGGCAGACTGAAGGAGCCGCTCTGGGGCGTGGAGGGCGAGGCGGTTCCTGAGGTAAGAGGGGCCCAGACTGTGAAGGGCCTTATAGATCAACACCAAAACCTTGAACCTGGCTCGGCTCACTATCGGCAGCCAGTGCAGAGTCCGGAGCACAGGTGTTATGTGCTCCCGACAGCCTGTCCCTGAAAGGAGCCGGGCCGCTGCATTCTGCGCTAGCTGCAGCCTCCGAACAAGGGCAGCCCAACGTAGAGCGCATTGCAGTAGTCCAGCCTCGAGGTGACGAAGGCATGGATGAGGGAGGCCAGGTCCGGGCCGGAGACGTACGGACGCAGCCTCCGCACCAGATATAACTGGCGGAAGGCAGCCTTCGCCACCCCCTCCACCTGTCGCTGCAGGGGAGATCTGCATCCAAAATCACCCCGACTCCGAACCTGCTGAGCTATAGGAGGGCGAACCCCCGCAATCAGGCAAACCCCCCTCACTGTATTAGAGGTGAGGGCTGTAGTTCCTTATGCTCTATAGGTTTTAAGGGCCTGAGCTTCCTATTCACAATAACAGCACGATCATTTCTTCTTCAACCTCTTTCTTAAACCAGACAAAACAAGGTCTTGGCTCTCCTGACTTGCCTTAAAGATTCAGTGGTTGGCTGAAGAATCCCTTGGACTCAGTTATCGGACAGATCTGGGCGCAGGGATTTTAATTCAAACTGTTTAGTGCCTAGGGTTGGTTTGTTGACAGCTATAGAGAAAGGAGGTGGTGGAGGATGAATGGGCAAGATCGGACTCTACTGAGAAAGCTCACAGGGGTCCTCAACGTTTTTTCATTTGTGAGCCCCTGAAAAAAATTGTATGGAGACGAGGACCCCTTGGGAAATATATTGTGTAGCCGCTACGCTGTAGTGAACAGTATAATATTAAAAATAGTAGATACCTGCACTGGAGCCTGCACAGAACCCCTGCTCCCATGCTGCTACTACTGTTTGTCATTTCTGTAGCGCTACTCTGTCATACCATGCTGTTCCCCTGCCCCCCCACACCAACCCCCAAAATCCCTTGCCCCCCCAGATTCTGTCCCCAAACTGATCCCCCAGATCCCGTCCCCTCCTCAGCGCTCCCCAGCCCTGCCTCCGCTGTGGCGCCTCTCCAGACTCTTCTCCACAGCTCCGCTTGCTGCTCCGAGTCTGTCTGCGCTGCCTGCATCGTGCTCTGCCACCTGCTCCGTTCATTACTCAAAGCGGGACTGGTACATTTAGAGACGCTGCAGAAACAGGCCCACAGAGAACTTTGAGCCAGGATGCCTTGCCTCACAACTAGGCACACGGCTTTATCTGAGATCACCCCCCACCCCTTTGATCTTCTAACAAGGCAATAACCTCAGCTAGTTCATTTCTGCAGGATCGCTGTACTGCTGCCTTGCATTGACCCACGAGGTATGCAATACTTCTCCAGGAACGTGGACTAACTTACCCAATTGTATAAAAGATAACAAGATTAGAATGTATATTTTTAAACCCTTGTTTACACACCTATACATTCTAATCTTACTTGCTGCTACAATTTTTTATGTGGGTTAAAATGTAAAAACCACATAAAAATAAAACTACACATGAAAATTCCCTAAAAACCGCCATGCCAGTCCTTACAGGAACGTTCAGATGAACAACATAAACTGAAGCAGTACTGTGTCAATTCCTCCCCCTAGCTGAGGCACAATGATCACTGAACTATGGTCACTACCCTCCCCTGATAAGCGTTCACAGGTACTTTGGAATTACTCCTCCTTGCAACTAAGTTAAGCACGTGCCTCCGCAACCTCATAAATGTATTCTGGTCTCTCCTGATGTTTCTCTCCGTTCCTTGTCTCTCTTAGACTGTAAGCCCCTTGGGGGTAGGGACCAGTTTAGCACACTGTTCGTGTGAACGCTTTAGGGGTAAAACAGGAGTCCGGCCCAGCTACTTTGAATTAACTGTTCATTGGAACATAGGGTGTTTTGGGACAAGCGCCTCCACACCCATCATGCATGTTGCGGCCCTGAAAGCATCCATAGCCTCAGCTGACACCACCCTTTCAGGTGGTAGTACTCCTGTCTGGCTGCAATCCTCAAACTACCTCCTCTGGTGTGGTCCGGGATTAGATCAGAGTCAGTGGGCTGAGGATCATGGCCTTTGGGAAGTCTCCTTTCACTGGAAAGCAGCACTCTCAGCTTGGTTCTCAGTTCTGAACTACAACTCTTGTCCTAGCGTCCTCTCTCTCGGTCCCTCCCCCATCAGACTTTTCCAATTTGTCCCTCTGCTGGTAAAAGCAGATCCTGTCCCCTTTCACTCTGGAGAAGTGCTATACAAAGCAGGTGTGACACCCCCACCACATCCTCTCCATCAGGATGCTTGTTCTAAGGAACCCTAACTGGAGGCCTGGCTGTCAGTTTGGGGCACTGTACTGCTGCCAAATGTTTTGCCATAAAGCAAATTTCCAAACACCACATTTTTGAACAACAGGCATCTCTCAAGGGCAGGGGTGGGGACCTCAGGCCCAGGGGCCAAATTAGCAGCCATATGCAGCCTGTGGCTACTTTTTATGTGGCCACTTTCCAGTTCCGATCCCTGAGCACTGAAAGACTGAGCTCAGGCTAAGGGAGCAGAGAGAAGGGAATGCACATAAGGACAGATCTACGGCACAGATCCATATCGGAACCCTCTTTTTCTTGAGCACGCCCCTTAAACACCCCTGCCCCCAATGTCTACATAGCCCTCAAAGCTTGCAATCATTTTCAAAGTGGCTCAGGAGGGAAAAGATTCCCTCCTTCTGCTCTAGGGAGGGAACCTTTTCCCTCCAGAGCCACTTTGAAAAGGATGTCACTGTACTGGGGACATGGTCTGGGGATGGAAATGGGGTGGGTTTATGGTAGCAGTGGCTCATCGTGCATTTAACCATCTGATGAAATGCTTGTGTGCGAAACCTCTGCTAGCTGTTCTTGGAAAGACATCACATGCAAATGCACCATATCAAGATCCCCGGTTTGGGCAGATCTTTGGAAAGTCTCACCAGCCAATGAACTAGCTTCGTGTGGGCAACAGTAGGAGAGAAGTGGCCTACATTCATCCCAAAGACGTTTCCTGAGGAATTGCAAATCAGAGCGTTTCTCCGTTGGAAGGTGTGTTCATTTAGGTATTTGAATGGTTCAAAGTAATGGAGAAAAAGAACATGGTCAGAAACCAAGTGACACTTATGTGGAAGTCACGCACCCATGAGAACAGACACTTGAATAATTAACCATAGCACCTAATGTTCTGCATCTTGAGAATTCCTTAGAAGACTATTAGATAAGAGGTCACAGGATGTAATCTCTTACATGGCCCTCGAGGAAGAGACCTGCTGCCATGTCTTACTACAGTACATGACTCATCAGCAGAAGGTCCTCCTGCCTTCTTATAGGATGTTAGATAAGTCGGTCTAGGATGATGAAACTGAAGGGTGATGCATTACATACAGGCTTACTATGACACACATGAGAGATCTGCCATGGCACACAGCCTTTCTTCCTATGGGACGAGTGAATGGGAAGTATTCTATCCACGTACTGTTAACTGAAAACTACTTAGGGACCCTTGGAATGGAATGTTGATTCTTCCGTACGGTGGGATAAATCCATGCGGCTCCCAGCTGCCACAGACATGGGGGGGCTGATTATTGAATGTCCGTACACATAAACTTGTTGCTGCAGTTGTTGGCACTAGCCCCACTTGAGCAAAATCCAAATTTTTGACTGAGCAGTAAAGAGGCACGCACAGCAACAGAACAAGAACAGTGTTAACAAGGTTTATGCTGTATTGGCATCTTGCTCAACTACAACCAGGGTGCTCACTGAGAACGCAGGGCCCAGGAGTTCCTGACTACAACTCCAAGGGCAGCATGCCGCAATAGTTAGGATTCCATATGCAAGAGTGACGAGTCAGGAATCGCCCATGGAAAGATGTTACAGTCATTCTCCAGGAAACACTCCTTATGATAGATGGACAAGGGTGAACTTCACAGCTTTCAGAAGAGCCCAGAATGGCATGGAATACTTAGGAATTACTTATGGGCATTTTGTCACACACAAGCACATGCGGACGAAGTAGCTTGAATTTGGTCCTGAATTAGTAAGTTATTTACAACAGAGTTACCTCTAGCAGTACCACAAGTCCTAGAGTAGAAATCTGAGGTTACTACTGAAACTGTGGAAAGCTCTGGGCACAATCCACCCAACAACGTCAATGTCTCAGTTCCCATTGAATTCAGTGGGAGGATTTGCTCCCTGCGCCAATGGCTTTCAAACAGTAATTCTTCAGGTAGTCCATTCAAAGGCAGCTTTGATGCTCATGAGTGCTGGGGCTGTGGTTAGCTCTGGGGGGGCCCCATGAAACACTTTGAGTGTGGGCAGTGGTCTGTTTTCATAGTTGTCCATTAGATGGTCAGGATCACCCACCACTCATGGGAGGTTGGTTCAGAGAACATGGAGCCTGCCCTGTGGGCTAATGTGTACCCACTTGTGTATTTGGGGAGGGGGAAGCAATGGGTTGTATAGCTAGAGCTGGAATGAGTACCTGTAAAAGCAGGTATACCCGGTGAATTCCCGATACCTGAATTAACCCAACAATGTCGGGTACAATCAGTACACAATTCCAACCTGAACTGGGTACCCAACATCCCGGAATGTCAACTTCTGGTCACAAAATGTCAACTTCCAATACAGATTTCTTAAAAGAATTTCCATCCCAATTTTTGGTTTTGCAACTCGATATACCGATCAGAAATCAAAAAAATTGAAAAACTGGTACCGGAAGTTACTGACTTTTAGGGTACTCGATCAGTACCTGGGTAACCCATCTAGTACCCAAAATGTGGGTATTACCTGCAGGTACTAAATTAAGTGCCTGGTTTCAGCTGGGTGCTCACTGGGTTTTCCCCACTGCTGGCAATGGAGAGAACATGGTAGCTACTGTTGCTATGATAGAAGTGGGTGGCTGGAGAGCAGGGGTTGGGGTGTGACCTGATCGGTAAATCACTTTGGCTTGGACTTGCGCTTGGGGGGAGAGCTCTCTGGGTCGAACCAAAAGCCACTGTTCCATTTAATAGATGGACAAGAACCGGGAACCCGTCTTCCTGGTCCATGTGCACCTCACTGGGGTCCATGTTCTCCACGCAGCGTCCTCCTCCAGATTGAGGGTGATGCCCTATGGGCTAAGGCAGGAACATGGGTTGGTCCTGGGGTTTATTTCAAGTCATGAGGTGTTTCCTGGCTTGAAACAGACTGGCGGGGGAGGGGGGAGAGAAATTCTTGCCAGGGAGCACAGGCCTGCTTTCCCCAGTAAGTATCCCCCCCCCCAGTGCACTCACTCTGTGCAGCATTCCCCACTCCCCTCCTCCAGCCACCTCGACATGACTGCACAGAGCTCATAAGAGAGAAAGTGAGCTTGCTCAGTTGCTCTAGCGTCTGAGGAGGAGATGTGGCAAGTGGAAGTGCCTGGCCTCTCCGCCTCCCTTCTGTTTCTTAGGGCATCGCCTCTTCCTCCACCCCCAATTCCATTCTTTCGGCACTCACAGTATGGAGGGAGTTATGGTGCGGTTTATTAACACCCGTGGACTAAAACAGGAGTAGGGGACCTCAGATCAGGGGCCGGCCAAATGCAGCGTGCAGCAAGCTTGTGTGTGGCCCCTTTCCACGTCCTGGATCGAGAGCACGGAAAAACTGAACTCGGGGTGAGGGAGCAGAGAGATGGGCACAAACACAAGGCTAGGGGACACAGCCAGGAACTGGACCCTCCTTTTCTTGGGCTGCACCCCTTTCCCACTGGCACCCTGTCCCAATTTCTAGGTGGCCCACGGAGCGTGGACTAATTTTCAAAGTGGCTCCTGGGAGAGAAAAGGTTTCTCACCTCTGCTCTAAAACAAATTTGTGAAGTACTGTTCTACATTACCAGAACCTCACAGCCAAAAATTAATTGAGAAAATTGTTTAATGTATTCATTAATGATTTGGAAAAGGGTGTTAAGAGTGAGGTGATCAAATCTGCAGCCGACACCAAGTTATTCAAGGTAGTTAAAACAC
>QEPC01000343.1:2577368-2605138 GCA_003113815.1 Sphenodon punctatus
ATGCCTGCCCCTGGGAGGATGTAGAACCGATGCGGATGGTTCGCCCCCGGAGACTAATGGAACCCAAGCAGTTCCAGAAAGCTCTTGGGGAAGTTACCCTCTGAGATGGACGACCACCCACTTGATGGCCTGGTAGCTTTATGGAATACCTGGCTGTTGGAGGCCATTGACTGGACAACTCTGCGATGTCCGCTCCCTTGGCGACAGCTCCTCAGACCTCTGTGGTTTATGGAGGGCCTGAGGTTGCTGAAGTAGGAAGGGCGGCGGTTGGAGCAATGGTGGTGCCATTCGCGTGGTGAAGCCAACAGAATGCAGCATAGAGCCAGTTTGTGTACCTATGCTATCGCTGTACGGGCAGCAAAAAAGGAGTTTTTTGCTGCCTGTATAGCCTCTGCAAAATCTCATCTAACTGAGCTTTTCTGGGTGGTGAGGGGGTTGGTCGGTCCTCCCTCCCTCCGCCTGGAATCAGAGATAACTAATGCCCGCTGTGGCATATTTGGTAACTATTTTGCGAAGAAAATCGCTTGGATTCACCACAACTTCGACGCCGCACTTATTGCAGTGGGTGAACCAGAGGTTATGGAAGCCCCGCCTTGTCCAGGTTCTTGGGATCAATTTCAGTTGGTGTTGTCCGCCAGGGTCGGGGATGTTCTTGGGGCTATTAGGGACACCTTTTGTGAACTTGATCCATGCCCATCCTGGCTGGTTAAGGCCTGGCGGGAGATGGTGAAGCCATTGCTGGCAAGGGTGATCAATGCCTCCCTTTGGGAGGGCAGAGTGCTGGGCTGCCTCAAAGAGACGGTGGGGTGGCCTCTGCTCAAAAAACCATCACTTGACGTTGATTCCCTCACCAGTTATCAGCAGGTCTAAAAAGGGAAGGTTATTGAGCGGGTGGTAGCCCCGCAGCTGCAGGGGCATCTAGACCGCACTGGTTATCTGAATCCCTTTCAGTCCAGTTTTCATCCGGGCTATGGCACGGAGACTGTGCTTGTGGCCTTGGTCAATGACCTTCGCTGTGAATTAGATCAGGATCGTTCTACCCTGCTAATTTTGTTAGATGTCAGCTGCTTTTGATACCGTTGACCATGAGATGTTGATGACTTGCTTGCGGGATCGAGCTGGAGTGGGCAGGATTGTCCTTGACTGGTTCTGCTCCTTCCTGGCTGGGAGAACTCCGCCTGTGGTGCTTGTTCTTCATCTACACGGGACCTCACCTGTGGTGTCCCGCAAGGCTCTATTCTGTCCCCGCTCTTGTTCAACATGTGTATGCAGCTACTTGGCGAGGTTGTGAGACGTTATGGTGTGCTCAATATGGTTATGGTGTCGTCAATATGCTGACGACACCCAACTTTGCCTCTCATTTTCATCTGACCTAGACCCGGCAGTTTTGGTGCTTACCCGATGTCTGGCGACTGTTGGGGATTGAATGAGGGTGAGCCGACTGAAGCTGAATCCCCGACAAGACGGAAGTGATGGTGGTGGGAAGGATAGTGGATGTGGCGGTTCCCATCACTGATGGGGTCCAACCCCTGCTGGTATCCCAGGTCCGTAGTCTGGGCGCGCTCCTCAATCCACAGCTCTGCCTGGATCTGCAGGTTAGCGCTGTGGCGAGGAGTTCGTTTCGCCAACTACATCTGGTAAGGCGGCTTCGGCCCTATGTTCCACATAGTGACCTGGCCACCACCATCCATGCTTTCATTACCTCAAGATTGGACTATTGCAACGCACTCTATGTGGGGCTACCTAGGACAACAGGTCAGAGACTGCAGTTAGTGCAGAATGTTGCGACCCATCTCCTTACAGGGACGGGGCGCCGTGAGTATATTACACCGGTGCTCCGGGCTCTGCGCTGGCTGCCTATAGTCTTCCGAGCCCGATTCAAGGTATTGGTTTTGACCTATAAAGCCCTATACTGTTTTGGCTCGACTTATCTGTGGGACCGCCTCACTCTCCGCGCTCTGGAGTGGCCTCTACGGTCTGCTGGGGGTGCCCTTCTCGAGGTCCCCTGTGTGGCCTTGAGAGCCACTATGGAGAGGGCGTTCTGAGTGGCCACATTTAGGTTGTGGAACTCCCTCCTGGTGGAGGTCCGGGTGGCCCCAAATCTCCCCTCCTACCGTCGTAGCTGTAAAACCTGGCTGTTCCACATGGCTGTTCCACATGGCTTTTGGTGAGGGAGATGGGGTGTAGGGTGGGATGGGGGTGCGGTTTGGTTTGGTGCCTCCCTTTTTATTGTACTTTATGATTTTACAGTTATGTGTTTTAATATTGTAAGCTGCCCCAGGCTGCTTGGAGCAGGAGGGGCAGGGTATTAAATTTTATAAATAAACAAAGATCTTTTTTTAAAAAAAAAACACCAAAAACAACATTTTCCTGAAATGATTTTACAGCCCCAGGATACATTCTGCACTTTCGGAGGAGCAGACAAACCAGGATAAAAAGCCACTGACGGTGATATTTCACATAGTGAATGCTGGTGTTAAGTTCAATAACTTGCAGCTGAAGTAGAGTACGTTTTATAAAGACATCCAATAATGATTTCAAGTGCTGAAAGACATGAAGGGGGCATTGCGTGGGTAGGTAGTTTGTGTTGCAGTTTGTTTTCTACCTAAGATATTTTACCTTCGTCTACCCTGCTTTTAGAAAAGACCCTATAATTGTTGAGGACTTTGGCAATAGTTTCTCAGTTACCAATACAATTCGACTGCTAGAGGAGACTGATTTAACACTTGCATGAATCAGGCCCATGGACTTCAAAGTAGGATGAGAACTAGTAAATATTTATTACCTGTATGTCACTCAGTGTTTGAACGTGCTTGACAATCCATATCTGGTTCACCCTCACAACCAGCCTGTGAGGTAGGTCATCGTTATTCTCATTTTATAGATAGGGAACGGAGGCTGAGCAAGTGTGACTTGCTCAAGGCCTTCTAGCTGGAGGAGATTTGAGCCCCTGGTCTCCTAGATCCAACACCTTATCGAATAAGCTACCCTGGCTCTCCGAGTGAATGGTGAAGAGTCACTTGCAAGTAAATGGTTAATTTTAGTAGAGATTCTCCCTTGTTACATCATGCAAGCACTTCTTCCCTGCCCCCTCTTCCCCAAAGTTGCCCATCCTACAGTATTTGACAAAGCTCCCATTCTTTGAAAGATTAACCACCCACAGCCATGGAGGAACTAGTGCCCAGACAAGACCGTATTCTGGAAGGTTACTCAGCATGGCTTCATCTTGCTCCTGGCAAAGTACACAGCCGCCTTCCTTTAGTCCTATCAGATGCATAAACAAGCAAGAACCCAGTTGCTAACAAACACTGGGACACACACCTTTGGAAAACACATTCTTGGGTTCTCCTCAGATGAATCACTCTGTACCTTACATAATAGGACACCACAGCTCACTGTACCTGTGGTAGGTTTTACCCAATTAAGAAGGAAATGGAATGAATGACAGAGGAAACATCGAATACCCCTGGACTGGAGGGGGGGGGGAAACTGGGCAGGGTTTGCAGAAGGATCACGATATTTACCCTGAGACGAGGAGAAAATTGAAACTAAAGGATCAACATGAGAGAGCTTGTGCCATATTAAGGACATGCAAAGCTGTTACCCATTTCAGCCTGGATCCTAAACACACTAGCACACTGTGGTCCCACAGATTTCACTCAAGGCTGCTGTAACCATTTAAATGGTAAACACAGGGATTGGGGTTCACTGTATTTTCCCCATGGGAAAAACTCACAGTAAACACAGGCATCTGGGGGTAAACATTAAAAACCATTTTAAAAGTGTTCAATATGAACTTGGAAAGACTAAAGGGGTAGGCAGAGGGACGTCACATCATTGGAAGAAAGAAAAATATAAGTTCCAGCTATCCCTCAGTGCCATTAATCCTCTATTAAAAATCCTTAAATTTACAACAGAACAATAACTTCTGGAATATAACGAGATGAGATTTTAAAGAAAGAAAGAAAAAGATCTGTGATAGATAGAAAACACAGACAGAACAGCATTTGAATTTGGAGACATTAAAACCCGAACTTCGACTTTGCTGGCTCCAAGAACGCCGCAAGCCCGGCCACGTATGCTCAAGGTGTGTGTCGATAAGGTGGCATACCACCATTTACACAAGGCCCTGCAGTAACTAGGCCAGAGCTATAAATAAAGGCTTGAAAAAAAAAAGGGGTCAGTGTATTTTGTAGGTGTGAGTCCAAAGCTATCAGACTGCTACGGACAAGTTCACCATGTTAAAAAAGGTAAAAGGTCATATTGAAACAAGATGGGAGTAGAAGTTCATAACTGAGCACAGCCTGGAGACACTTTGTTTCAAGAAGAGCAGAGTTTTAAAAAAGCAAAACTATTTTGATTCCTGCCCCATTCCCCTCCCCTCCCCCCATTATGATGTGGCACAAGTTCTAATTCATGGGGCCAATATAGAATCAGTGTCAGAAGGGCATCGAATCCAACTCCTTGCTTGGGTACAGGCTGACTAGAGCTACTACCATCCCTGACAGGTGGCTGTCCAGCTTCTAGCTGAACAGACACCGGTGTTTTTTTAGGTGGGTGGGTTGGGATGGTTACTGAATCTAATACTCCCACTCCCCGAACTGGAGCACCCAGGAAGGAAGGTCAGGAGACAAAAATTGCACAGAGTCCCTGGACAGGTGCCATCGAGACATACTGGCCTCAGCTGATGTTCTTTCCTTGTTTCTTGTCATGACTTGAAGCAGCATATAGACAGAATATCAGATAAGACGGATTAGATCAAAGAAGTCCCTGCAGGTGAAATCAAAGTCAAAATCTATTTCCTGGACAGACGTCCTCTGTTTGTGAAGAAGCAGCTGTGATTGTTGTCCAGCCGTCATGGAGGGAGGTCAATACACAAAACTAGAATTAGCCCGAGATTACAGAGGAAGCTTTAACAACTATTATCCTTGAACTAAAAAACCTGCCATTTTCTAGAAGGAATATTTCATCTCTCTCTTGTCCCAACTCCTGCTTCCGAGAATTCTACTGCATAACTTGTTAAGAGCAGAATTACAAACCAGTCGTTTTCCCTTATGTGAAGGGTCGGCTTAGAATTAAATTCCGCTGGATGCAACTGGGAAACTGTATACTAAATACCTGCTAAGAGGACTTCAGTTTTGGGTGAACACTAATAATATAATAGATCAGGAGCAAGCGGGATTCAAAAAGGAGTATCCACTATGGATCATATATTTCTGTTTGATCACGCGATTATGAAATATGTACGGTTAGCTTTGTATTGCTGCTTTGTTGACCGCATTGGATTCAAATCAGTAGAGAATGCCTTTGGAAGAAACTGGACTTTATTAATATCGATCCTAGGCTCTTATATGTAATTATACGTTTGCATCAGGGGACCTCCCTCTGTATACGCACGAACAGTTTGGGACATTCGTCTGCCTCAGTTAGGACGTCCTGTGGTAGGGTTGTCTCCTGGCACCATTACTTTTTAATATTTATATACATAGAATTGTGGATTCCACAAGGGACCTTTCTTTTCATCCGATCAAGGTGGGACCTACACGTCTACTCTCCTTTATGCGGAGGACACTATTACTCTCGCGTACACTGATCAGACTCCGACGACTAATAAATAGGTTTGAGGAGTACTGTGAGGAAGGACTTTTGTTTTGGCATAATTGGTCTCTAAAGTCCTGGTATTCGGCAAAGAGTCAGTAAAGGCATAAGTGGAGTATGAAATCTAATATAGAACAGGTGTTATTTTTGCCCGATCAGCTATGCGGTCTTCTCAGTACGAGTATATAAGGAACACTGCTACTACCACGTGTAAGAGGATACTCAGCTTTTATTATTCCCGTGGAGGTAGACTAATCCCCCCAGCTATCAAGCTTTACCGTGCAAAAGTTATATCACTGATGCTGTATGGGGCTACAATTTGGGGGATAGATTTTAATAGCTAAGTTGGCGGTAATTCAAAACAACTTCCTCCACTCTCTTTTACACCTTATATTTATATTTAAGCAATTTATACCCCGCCCCCTCCTGCAAAAGCAGCTTGGGGCAGTTAACAAACCTCTAAAAACCTGCAAAAATGCACATAATATAAAATGACAAACTCTAATACAATAAAATATAAAAATATGGAATATACACAAATGATGGGGCAAAAAACCACCAAAGCAATGAACTCCCCCCCCCCCCCAAAACCCCACCCTCACCCATCTCCCTCGCCGAACGCCAGACAGAACCACCAGGTCTTACACATTCGTCAAAAGGAGGGGAGGTCCGGGGCTACCTGGGTCTTGGCCGGAAGGAAGTTCCACAGTGTCGGTGTGGCCACCGAGAACACCCTCTCCATCGTTGCCCCCCCCCAAGAAACCCGGGGGACCTCGAGGAGGGCACTCCCCGATGACCGCAGGGGCCGATCCAGCCCTTGGGGAGTGAGGCAGTCCTGCAGATATGTGGGGCCTAGGCCGTATAGGGATTTATAGGTAAGAACCAACACCTTGAATCAGGCCCGGAACACAATAGGCAGCCAGTACCAGTGTTATGTGCTCCCGGCGCCCAGTCCCCGTAAGGAGCCGGGCCGCCACATTCTGCACCAGCTGCAGCTTCCGAACTGTCACCATGGGCAGCCACACAAAGTGCGTTGCAATAGTCCAGTCTAGAGGTAATGAAAGTATGGACAATGGTGTCCAGGTCGGAGTCAAAGACATATGGCCAAAGCCGTCTCACCAGATGTAGTTGGCGAAAAGCACTTCTCGCCACAGCCTCTACCTGGACATCCAGGCGGAGCTGAGAGTCGAGGAGCACCCCCAGACTTCAAATCTGAGGGACCAAGGAGAGATGCACTCCATCAGTGATGGGTACCTCCACTCCCCTGCCCCTCCGTCTTGTCAGGATTCAGCCTCAGACAGCTCAACCTCATCCAGTCCCCCGCAGCCACCAAAAACTGAGTACGCACCGAGACTGCAGGGCCAGGGTCAGATGAAAACGAGGAGGTAGAGTTGGGTGTCATCAGCATATTTAGGACACCGAACATCAAACTGTCTCACAACCTCGCCCAGCGATTGTATATACACGTTGAACGGGAGAGGGGACAAAACAGAACTTTGAGGGACCCCACATGAGAGGTCCCAGGGGGACGAAGAACAGTCCCCCAAACACCACTCGTCGAGTTCTCCCGGCCAGGAAAGAGCAGAACCATTCAAGAACAGTCCTGCCCACCCCACTTTCCCTGAAATACACCAGTGGTGTTACTGAGAGCAGAGTTCTCTCTCTGGCCGATCGCATCCCTGATTAAAATCGGAATTATTAAGTTCTGGCTATGGCTTACCTTAGGCAACCAGGATACTTTCCCTGCTTTAGCTTTAAATAGGACATCTCAGGGCAACTGGGCCAGGGGATGTGGTCTCACTACTTTCCCAACTGGGTTTCTCAAGGGAATATCTACTTCCAATGGGCTACTCTGCAGTATTTTCTCAGATGAAGCAACACCCGATAGATCATGAAAAACAATCAGACTGCCTTGAAGCAGAATAAAATGATAGCACCATTTTATGGGAAGCTGACAGTATCCCAGGATTCATTCTATCTAATTTCTTAAAAGCACAGAAATATCGTCATGTATTCACCTTGGTGAGAGTGGGTCAGTTCCCTTCTGCGGTAACCCGAGGAAGACTCTTGGGCATCCCCTATGATCAAAGACACTGTACATTTTGTGCTCAGGGGCCAGTCGAATCCTTTTCACATATTGTTTTTGATTGTAATTTGTATGCCGATTGACGCCAAGAATTGTTGAATCCTATTATGTTGTCTGTGCCACCACTTTCACAACAGGATGCCCTTTTGGTTCTACTACAGGGGTGTGACCCGTGGCCACTTCACAGGTGGCGAAGTTCCTGACCGCTGTGTTGAGAGTCAGATCCGATGCATGTACTGAGATTTCTTCTTCTTCTTCTTAAACCTTTTTGTTTTATACTTTTAATTTTGTTTTGTATTTTATATATGATGTTTCTGTTGTGGCTATAACTGGAACAATAAAATTGAACTGACGAATTAAGTTCTTAACCTGGATGTCCACTCAGTAGTAGTCAGATTTTCCAACACCCCCCTGCCCCACCCTAGCCGCTGCCACAAAGAAAATCCAGCCTCATGACATATACTTCACTAGCATTACTTGATGGAAAAATAAAAATGTTGCATAGGAACATCCTGCACACACTCTACAAGGCCGGTTAGCTTCATTGAGAGAAACGACCTGTACACTCTGGTACCTGGAGGCCACCTGCTTCCCATCCTGCCATCGAGTGCAGAAGCACTTTGAAAGCTAGTACAAGCTACAAGTGCTGCAAAGCAGCTGGAGGTTTTTCACGTAGAAAATGAGAGGTGCACTCAGGAAGAGAAGGATCCAGATCAGGAATCGGTGTCAAGGATCTGTCCCCTATCCTTGGGTGCATGCCCTCAGCTCCGCTCCCTTACCCGGAGCTTGGTCTTTCAGCGCTTGAGGGTAGGAAATGGCTCTAGGGGGCAGATCCAGGAACTAGCAAGGGGCCAAATAAGAACTAGCCGTGGCCACTTTTAGCCTCTGGGCCCAAGGTGCTCCACCACCTGGGCTAAAGCAGTTTCTGGAGAGACTGATAATTTGTACAAAGCGATGCCAGCTGAGGTCCTCTCCCAGCCACTCCACATACGCCAAGCTTTACGTCACAAAATAAGTTCGTAGAGTTTTTGGTGGGGGAGCGGAGCTGGGGGGACCAGTGAAATTGCACTCCCATTTGTCCCTTCTCAGGCCTGCTTTCAGTACAAGGAGGTGTGCTTAACGGACAGTAAAATGTAACGCATCAGTAGGTTTGCTACTACTGTTACATGCCTTCACTGCTTCTTATTTTCCTCCAAGACAGGAGAAAGCCAGCCCCAATCAATCTTTTCTAAATTAAAAGTCCATTTTAAAAAATGCTTTTCAGAGCATGTGATAAGTGAAATCAGTACCACAGCGACTCATCACTAGAATTCATCCTCTTTGTTAATGCAAAACACTGCAAGATTTTCATAAGGTGATCAAAAGAATTGTGTGGGGGCAGGGGGCGCTGAATACTGTAATAGCATAAAAGTGTAATCTGGCAGGAGGAAACCCCCGCCTACAATGCGCTTTAGTTACCTTCAAGTCAAGGCTGCAGAGACTGACAACATCATCGTCTTTCTCTCTCCGCTTCCTTTTCTGTAAGGGAAAGAAAACAAGTTCCATTTACATGAGCAGCTATACTGGAGGCAACACGTTTCCCGACAGGCAGATGTTAATGCAAAGCCCGACTAAGACCAACCTCAGGCAGCCTCGGTTTTTCAACTGCAATGCGGACAAGCAGAGTATTTCTGTGCCAGCATTAAGGCTACTTAACCTTACCCACAGAGGATATGCCTGGAAGTCTAGTTGCTCTTTGTTTTCCCATGCTTAGGGAAAAGCTACTGGAAGTCTGGAGGATGCCATGCAGCAGTGAACACCTGAAATTCCCAAGTCTTTACTTGGTGAAAGAGAGGGACACTTTTCCCAGCGGGCAAACTCTCAGTTGTAGTTCATGATACAAAAGAAAAAAGCAGAGGATACATCTTGGATGTTCTGATACTTTCTTGTTCTGGGACACCAAAGTGCTATGGACAATCCTTTCCCTTGCACCTTTACAACCCTCCCCAATATGTATTCATCAGTGCCGATCGGGCTGATCAAAAGTAACTTTAAAAAAACAAACCCCCCCCAGACTGATTTACGTTTAGGTACCGATTACCAAAGCACAGAACTCCCAGCTGTTCTTTAGAGCAGATGTTCCCAAACTGTAGGTCATGCCCCAGGTGAAGTCGCATTATCTGCAGAGGAGATCATGAGCCTGACTGATAGAATTTGCACGTATCTGTTGCCGTCTGGGGTCACAGACAGTCTCAAAATGGAGTCAGTATCTGGGGACCACTGCATTAGAGTTCTCTCTCAACAGTTCAAGCTAATCCGATCCTTTAAGTTTGAGTTTCCCTGGGTTTTCAGGCTCTCAGCTAAATCGTCACAGTGCTCAATTGGCACCTGCCTCCATGAAGTGAATGGGGCTTGCGCTGGCCGAGCGCTTAAGGATCAGGGCCTCTGTTCTGAAAGCTGATCCAGAAACTGCACATTGGCACGAATGAGCTTTGCCGTTAGTCTGACTAAAGACTGAGGGGTGGGAGAGAACTTACGGTTTTGTACTTTGCCTAGCATAGTAATTGCATTAACTTGTTTAAAAAATGGACGATTTTATCCTAAAATTCCAAAGTGCTAACGTAACTTAGGAGCCTGAGTTTCATTTCCAAAAGTCGCACACTCACCTAAGAACTTAGGCCAGTAGTGGACAAGCTAGAAGGTGCTTCCGAGATGTAGTGCGAGCTGTTTCTGGGACGTTCTAGAGCACTGACCAGACACTGAACAGAGGCAGCCGCTAAGAGCGCGGAGGCAGGGAGCATGGCTGGGTGCACCAGGTGATGGGAACCCTACAGTAGCCCCCTTACTCATTCCCAGAGCAGTCAGAATATTAGAAGCTACACACAGTCTCCCTCTCTCCACGTTCCGTGGGCGGAGCCATGACCTCATCCCGAGGCAGAGCAGTTTGACCAAAGTTCAAGTTGCTTGTGCTTTTGCTTCCCACTATCTGCATGCTGCCACCCTGAGCTAACCAGCCCAGCAGGTGGCAGGCAGCAGGAATAGGGAGGCTAGCCTTCCCAGCTGAAGACTGGCCGCCTGCAGTGAAATTAACAAGTACAAAGTAAACCTAGGCACACCTGCGATTAATTATGGAGGTAAGATTAAACATCTAGGTCTACGTGTCTTGGTTAGATTATAAGCTATATAATTACAAGCCGTCTTTATGGTATGTGTATCTGTACAGCGCTGCTTACGACTAGTAGTGCTATAGAAATCCTACATAGTAGTAGTAACTCAGGACATTTTGATTTGTGTAGTAAAAGGGATCTGGCAGCCCTTGGGGATAGCTGAGGATCAAAGCTTTGGCTCTGACCAGCTTTGGTTGCTCACCGTAGACTTGGGCTGCAACCCACAACCACTTCTTCTAGAGTAGCCCCTTGGAAGCCCTATGGGATCGCTGCATAGGACTTCAACAGGACTACTCGGAAGTAAGTGGTTTCTGAACCTTGGCCTTTGTTTTAGAAAAAAGTTACTTACTATCCAAAAGTTTCACTCCAGGGAGCCGATGTTCTTGAGTAGAGTATTATTTATATAGCAACAGTAGCATAACTGGCTCTGCACAATCAATAGTCACAGACAGGTCCCTACCCCAAGGGGGTTACAATCTAGGAGACACGGACATCGGAAGAGACAAGGATACATTCATGCGGTTGAGAAGTTGCAGGCGCACGTGCTCCACTTAGTTATTTATTTTATTTATTTATTTAGCGCACTTATTACCCTGCCCCTCCCGCCAAAGGCAGCCTGGGGCAGCTTACAAATATAAAAAATCCACCATAAATCATCATCAAAAAGGGGAAACAAACAGGGACCAAAAAAAAAAAAGAGGGAGCACAGCCTCCCCACAATTGGGGAGAAGACATCACAATACAACCAACTATCTAAAACCCCACCCTACCCCTCAACAAGAATATAATAAAACCCACCCTCACCCATCTCCCTTGCCAAAGGCCTGGCAGAACAGCCAGGTCTTACACGGACGTTGGAAGGAGGGAAGATCCGTAGCCACCCAGGCTCTGCCGGGAGGGAGTTCCACAGCTGCAGGGTGGCCACCGAGAACGCCCTCTCCATAGTAGCTCCCTGGGATACCCAGGGGACCTCGAGAAGGGCGCTCCCGGTCAACCGCAGGGGCCGATCAAGGGCACAAGAAGTGAGGCGATCTTGCAGATAGATCGGGCCCAAGCCATACAGGGCTTTATAGGCAAGAATCAGCACCTTGAATTGGGTCTGGAAGACTGTAGGCAGCCAGTGCAGAAAACGGAGCACCGGTGTAATGTGCTCCCGGCGACCCGCTCCCGTAAGGAGACAGGCCGCGGCATTCTGCACCAGCTGCCATCTCCGAACCGTCACCATGGGAAGCCCCATGTAGAGCGTGTTACAGTAGTTCAGGCTTGAGGTAATGAAAGCATGGATGATAGTAGCCAGGTCGGAGTCTGAGACTGAAGTTGAAACCTGACAAGACGGAAGTGATGTTGGTGGGTAAGGCAGTGGGGGTTAACAGCCCCCATCATTGATGGGGTCTGCCCTCTGCTGGTTCCCCAGGTACGGAGTCTGGGGGTGCTCCTTGACTTGCAGCTCTGCTTGGATGCTCAAGTGGAGTCTGTGGCAAGGAACGCCTTCCGCCAATTACATCTGGTGCGTCGGCTTCGACTGTATGTTTTGGACTCTGACCTGGCCACCGTCATCCACGCCTTTATCACCTCTAGGCTTGACTACTGTAATGCACTCTACGTGGGGCTACCTTTGGTGATGGTTCGGAGACTGCAGCTGGTGCAGAACGCGGCAACCCATCTCCTGGTGGGATTGGGTCGCCGGGAACATATTACACCAGTTCTTCGGTCTCTGCACTGGCTGCCTGTAGTCTTGTGGGCCCAATTCAAGGTGTTGGTGCTTACCTATTAAGCCGTAAATGGCCTCGGCCCAACCTATTTGCAGGACCGCCTCACCCCCCAGGTTCTGGATTGGCCCCCGTGGTCATCAGAGTGTGTGTGCGTGTGTGCTGTCCTGGAGGTCCCCCAAGTCTGCCGGGGGCCACGATGGAGAGGGCGTTCTCGGTGGCTGCCCCATGGCCGTGGAACTCCCTGCTGGTGGAGGCCCGTTTGGCCCCGGATCTCCCCTCGTTTCGACGCTGTTGCAAGATGTGGCTGTTTCGCCTGGACTTTGATGGGGAGGATGGGTGGGCGGGGGGAGAATGAGTTAGGGTGGTGAGGGATATTTTGCCTCCTTGTTTGATTGTTTTAAGTATTTTTATTATTGTTGTGAGCCGCCCAGAGCTGCCTGTGGCAGGATGAGCGGGGTAAATTTTTAAAAAATAAATAAATAAAAATATTTACTGATGTAAGCTGCCCTGAGCCTCAGGAGATAGGACAGGATAAAAATAAAATATAAATAAATAAATAAATAATACTGGGTCAGGTACCTGGTGGACTGCCTGAGGACTGATCAGGTTGATTACCCCCAAAATTGGGAATTATTGGCACCTAATTACTGGAAACTGATTGGTAAATTGGTAAATCGGTAGGGCACCGGTTGTTCTTTTGACCATAGGAAATGTCCCTGTGGGGGAAGATAAAATTGAGGACTGCGATAGGTAATGAGTTAATCATTACCTATTGCAGTGCCCCTTGTTGGATACTCCACGACAGGCGATGTGGTCTAAGATGAATTTCCTGCAGTCAGTTTCTCTACCTGAGTTATTGTGCTATCGTTTATCCGATAAAGTGTCAACAGTCACGAGAGAAGTGGCATTGTTTGCTAAGAGGGCAAGTGTAATTAGGAAACGATTTGTGGATTCTCAGATATTTAAAAACTCCTCAACTATTTTCTCATTTCCCCCCCTTTTGAGAAGGTATTTTAATATTATTAGATCGAAATTGTTTATGGTGCAAATGTTGTTGAAAATGTTGATGTATATGTATGGTTTGTTTTGTGTGATGTCACTCTAACTTGTCATGGCAGCAGCCAGTACAAGGAATATTATTATTATTATTATTTTGGACTAAGTATCTTTGCAAATATGTTGTATGTCAGGGAATTATTGTTTGAAGTTTGTCATCTTTGTTTTATCTATGCTTTTTATTGGATTTGTCAAGGCTATGGCCAGTACAATACAATAAATCTTTTATTAAATCGGTAGGGCAAAACAATGAAAAATCAGGATGGAAACAAAAAANTTCCCCCAGGGCCGGCCCCAGGCACGGGGACCCCATCCCTCACCTGCCTCTCCCTCCTGTAGCACTGCAGCAGCAGCAGCAGCTGGGACAACCCAATTGGACTGGTAGATAAAAATGAGAGATAGAGTTGGATGTCGTCAGCATATTGATGACATCGAACTCCAGATGACCTCGCCCAATGGCTTCATACACACATTGAACAGGAGAGGGGACGAGATGGAAACCTGCGGGACTCTACATGAGAGGTCCTGGGGAGATACTCGCTGAGTTCTTCCGGCCGGGAACAAGCCGAACCATTCGAGAACAGCCCCGCCCACCCCCGCTCGGTCCCACGGATGGGTCACCAACAACTCGTTGTCAACGGTATCAAAGGCAACCGATAGATCTAACAGAATCAACAGGGTCAAACAACCCTGATCTAATTCACGGCGGAGGTTGTCTACCAAGGCCACAAGCACAGTCTCAGTGCCATAGCTCAGACGAAAGCCACTGCGAGGGATCTAGAAAACCAAGTTTTATTTATGTATTGATTTATTTAGTAATTTCTACCTCACCCCATCCAGCCTCACGGCAGCTTACATAATTTAAAACAGATAAAAATATACAAAAATATACAAAGGTTTTGTTGTTGTTTTTTTACAAAAACAATACATACAATAAAAAGAGATATGACCCACTGGTTAAAAATCCCACCCCCTATCACTTTACCCTCCTCCCCCAAAGGCCTGGATGAACAAACCAGGTCTTAGAGGCCCGGCGGAAGGCCAACAAGCTGGGGGCCAAGCAAGCCTCCTCCCCCTCCCCTCAAGAGGGAGTTCCACAGTCACGGTGCGACCACCGAGAACGCCCTCTCCATTGTGGCCCCCCGGTTTACTCGAGGCACCTCCAGGAAGCAGAAAGAGTTGGTTGCTCCTGTAACAGCCGAGCCACTCAATTCGGAGTGTTGGGGGGGCAGAAGAGGACACCATTTTGCTCACGACAAGCTGGGAAGGCCTGACAGAAGAGGCAGGCTTTCAGGAGGGATTTGGAAGTTGGGCGGGAGGTGTACAACAGCTGAACTGAGGGTGCGTGCGCGTTAAGATTCATTTTAATTAAAAACTTCAAAGCAATTGGACTTTTGGATAGAACCCAGGGCTATAAACCACCATGACTTTTTGGCCAGAAGATTTAGTCAAATATATATTCTCATCTGCACATATGACTCTTGCCACAGCTCCAGACTCTGAAGGAAGTCCAAGGATTTGTTTTCAAACTGGCTAGACTCGTGCAATAATGCATCGGCTGGGCCCCCATTTCCTCTGCCCAATAAAATGGTCTCCTACATCAATGTAGACGTTTAGCTGCCGAGCCAGCCATATCATGCCTGAGTGGCACTCACTCAGAAACAGACTCCAACAAAACCACCTGCCCAGACAGCTCAAGAGCCGAAGGTTTAAACAGCACAGCACAGTAACCACCCTGATAACAGGTTTCCCCACATTGGTTGATACTTCTGTGTCTGGCTAGCAATAAAGACAATATCCAACGTCTCTTGAGAGCAGCTCATGTGGAAAAGTTATTTCAACGAAAGGACTAGACTGTAAAAAAAATAAAAATAAAAACAATCACCCAGGAAATCTTATTCACAGACTCACAAACAGGTGTTGAAAGGTGGGGTGGAGGAGGTGACTGTGTTATTTTTAAGTGAAACTCCTTGAGGGGAAAAAAATCTTTCAAAACACACAAGCAAGCAAAGCAGCATTAAGAGAGAGACAAAACAATGCTACTAATGTAAGCTTTAGGCTCCAGACCCTTAGGGCTATTTTACAGGCAGTAATGCTCTCCAGAAAAAGAAAAGCTAGCATTTGTTTTGGAAAAGATTCAAGTCATCTCACATTTCCCCTGCCCATTTTGTACTAACAAGGCAATTGACATGAAGCAGCGTCTTTTGTTCCCTGTGTGTCGAGCAGCAGAAAGAAGGAGAGATTTCAGGTGAGGAATGCTGGTTAGAACAGAGAAACTCCCAGAGAGCAGACACCATGTCATCATGCAAACAGCCCATGTTGGTTTTCTTTAAAAAGGCAGGGCTTCTCTAATGGATGGGTCTTTAAAGCAACAAGAGGGACCAACCCCATTTTCAATGGGGTTAAACAAATGAAGAAATGGCTGGAATGGCTAAGAAGGGAGGGCGTGTCTGGGCATGGAAAAAGAAAGGTTTCGATTAAGAGGTTATGTCGCCCCCCTCTCCGAGCCAAGGAACTTTCAGGGCCTCCCCCCACCAAAAATAATAACGCCGGGACTCAACTTCTCAGCTGCCACACAGTCAAATTCCTCCACTATTAATGCTGTTCTCTTCTCCCTTCTGTGTCTCTAAACTCAACTCCCCTACATTGAAGCCTCCCCTACATCTATGTCCTCCCCACTTGTTTATTAATCCCGTGGAGAAAGATTCCAGTCTCAACCATTTTCTGAGCGTCACCCCTCCAAAACTACACAGCTGGACAAGGCACAGGAAAGAGCTGCTTTCAGAGCACGGCTGTATTTGAAAGTGCACATTGGCCGATCAAGATGCAAGGTGGATAAACACAGTCGGAGTGGGGGAAAGAAGAAACTGACGCCAAGCAGCAAAGCCAGTGGCATCAATGAAGGCTTTACAAAAACATTTCCCTCTGGCCCATCTAGCTTCCCCGGCAGCACCGGGGCAGCTTCCTTTCCCTCCTTGCACCCGATCCCTCCAGGGGAATCTCCCAGCCGGCGGCCTTTTGCCCTCCCCTAGCACCCAGCCGGGAGCCTTTCCAGGTGACATTCCCATAGTAGCCAGCTGCAAGCCTGTGCGTTCCCTATCAGAAACTGTAGAGCAGCGGGCTGCAGGCATCAGCTTTGGAGTTTTATTGGCATTTGCAGGCGAGCCAGGTCTGGGAATGGCAATAGGATGCGGAGAGAGACAGGCGCGCAGGTGGCTACTCTGCAAATGGCCAGCACCCGGGCTTTGCCTGTAGCTTTCCTGCAGCCATTTCCTTTACACCCAGGTAGAGGCTTTTCCCCATCGGGGTACTATGGCCCTTCCCAAGCCCCCCTACCCCTCAAGTGCATGGCCAGCAGCCCCCCCCCGTTTTAGGGGCACCGGTACATTCCAATCCCCAGCCCACAAAAGCGGGGCATCGCTCTGCCATACTGTCATTCTCCATCCCCCAAACATCCAAAGCAGCATGGAAATCCTGGATTAAGAACTTCATTTTTATTTTTTTAAATTAAACCATTTCTCCTTGCGCCTGCTCCTTTTAGGGGCAGCTTGGCACAATTGCTTGGGTGGCAGAACAGGTAAGATGACATTTTCATGGTCCTCCTCCTCCCGCAGATGCAGCTGTGGCAGTGGGTTCACGGAAGGCACGCAGGAAAGATGGGGGGGGGGGCTGCCTAGGATCCATCTGCAATGGATTGCGCTGCGATTGTAGCCTGGCGGTCGGTTTGAACCCTGGCCCCGACAATGGCAATTCTCCGCAAGTCGTTCCGGAGAATGCAATGGCTGGTCGGACATGTACTGCCAACTAGGGAGAGCTGGGAGAATGCATGTTTGAAAGTGACACACTGGGCTTTTAAGGTGGGCGTTATGTGCACGCCAGTGAGCGATAGCTCCGCGGAGCGCTCTAGGCTTTTTCGCTCGCAACTCAGTGGTGCTGGCGCTGCACGCAACCTAATTGATGGGATGTGGACATCTGGGCGTACATGAGCCTACCATGGCAGGCTACACATGCTCTGGGATCCAGCCATAAGTGGGGGCTGTGTGTCTGGTGGGTGGTGGCCATGTGTTCAGTGGGGGAAGACACCCACCTGGGGTGGGCCGGCTATCCTCTCATTTGTTAACACCCATACTTGTAGCTTGCCCTGGATTGGGAGAGGCAGAGGGGTGCGGTTTACACATGTCCTTTCCCTGTTCTACATTTCCACACTACCGTAAATCGACGAGGCGGCCCCAGGGCAAATGCCTGAATGGGGGGCAAATTAATTACCGCTGTTTAAGGAGGAGATTGCACTCTACTCTACTCCCAGGATGAAGTGCTTCCCTGCTGCCCACCATTAACAGCTTGCCCTGGATCTCTGGAACCTGGTGCAAGGAAGAGAGGCACTTACACACATTCCCCATCTTGTGAAGCGGGGATAGGCTGCACTCGTGCTAGACACCAACTCCATCAGCCCCAATTTCCCTGCATTGACAAGATATGAAATCGAGCAATGTTAACTGGACAGATATTTTAGAGCAGAGTTGTCCAGCTTCTTGGCCACCACGAGCAGGAATCCCCCATAGCAATTTGATGGTAGGCTGGACTCCATGAGATGCTCTCACCAGGTGGCCAGTGTACATCATTTCTGTAGTGCAGGGGGTAGTCAGACCCCATTCAAACTTTACACAAACTGTGCAGGTTAAATATATAAAGCTTATAACTATTCTAGCATTACATTGCCTCAGATAAGATTTTATTTAGAACACACCAACAGTCCCGGACCTAGGGGCAGGCCTTGGGCAGCATTTTCTGGGGAGTGGCAATCCTGGAGCTTTGTCCCCGTCCTTCCCCCCCCCGCCCCTTTTCTCCCCGCATGGCTGGAGGCTGCAGTTCCCATCTCTCACCTGCCTTTGCCTGCTAGTAGCGCTGCAGCAGCGGGACAGATCAGGCTGGGAGATAAAGCTGTTTGCCTTCCCATGTGAGCGATCAGAAGGTTGTTGCCTTGTAAAGAAGGTTCTTCGAGATGGCTTTGAACATTCTCACAACTGGATTCTGCATGGCATGCTCACCATGTTCAAATAATAGATCACGTGATGGTCTCGAGCTCCTCTAGTATAAAAAGTGCCCCCCTCCCCCGAATGACAGTTCCTTCCAACGCTTTCTAGGAATATAAGAAAAAAAATTCCATGCAGGGATGGAAGGGTGGGTGTTGTGAGAATGTTAGCAGCCATCTCGAAGAACCTTGTTTACAAGGCAGCAACCTTCTGTTCTTCTTCGAGTGGCTCCTCACAGCTCCACCGGGTGGGCGGGTCCATGGACTTTCTGGTGCATGGGCGGGGCATGCACATGGCTGCACATGCATCCCCACTCACCCACACCCATGGAGTAACCACTGTTTCCCCCCGGTTGCTCCATGCATGGGGACGATTGGGGGTGAGTGGGGATGCGTGTTGGGTGGGCGTGTGCACTGTTCACACGGGGCTTCCCCCACCCATGAACACGCAGCGTACAGGCGGGGCTTGGGAGCAGGGCTTGGCTTGGGGGCAGCAGCCTGAGAAGGGCCATGGGGTGCAAAATTCCTAAGTCAGGCCCTGCACACCAATATTTAATCTAATCCAATTTTAAGGCTTTATGGAACCCTGATATGGGCAGGATTCAGTCTACAGGTCACCAGTTGGACAGTGGCGTTTTAGAAAATAAACTATGGTACAGAAGCCTCTAGTTTGCTTCCCGCCCTCACCGATGCCTCCAGTTGCGGACAGCATTGGGCAGTAGTGACAAGCAATACCCTGCCTTCATTGCCCAGTTCTGGGATTTCACATAGCCATTGCAAGGTCCTGTTTCGACATCTCACAGCAGCTATGTGCAAGTCCCATTGGTCACATGGTGGGCCCCATGAGTCTGGAAGAGAGAGGGGCACGGAATATAGCAGCAAAGTAGCTGCTACTCATCCCCCAACTAGGGGCAGTATTTACAAACAACAGTAATTACTCACTGGTGAGTTGGTTACTGTTACAACCAAGAACATTGGCCTCATTGGGCCATGTGCGCAGAACCGGTGACAAGATGGTGCAATTTTAAACATTCGTTCACACACACTTTGGTTAACAGCTTAAAACCATACCCTTTAGCACACCGACTGACTATTTCAACTCTTTAGCACACAGTAAACCCCATGTACATATGCTTCTAGAGTACAAGCCTGCTATAGGCAAACAGAGCTGGGTCTGCTCTTGGATAGAAGTCAGAGGTCCCCCAATTCAAACTCTTCTGTTGATAATCATTTGTGTTAGAAGTGGAACAGGATACTGAGAAAAGATTAAGTCAATCACCAGCAATTGTGATATTTCTCCAAAGTACTGCCTGTCTTGTTATATGCTTAAAGTTTACTGGTAGCTTTTCTGTACCACAAAATGTTACTTCTGCTGCCCCGTTTTTAAATCTGGTCCTGCTGCCAGATCAGCTACGCTTAGCTGGCTATGCATTGCCCTTGGGAGGGGGTGGGGGAGAAGAGCAGGTCCTCTCCTTGTACACAGAGAGCCACAACTGTGTACTTTGCAAGCTAAGGCTGACATGGCAGATCCGGTCTACTATACACAATTCAATAGATGAGAAGTCTGGTCTCTCAGTGATTCAGAAGTGTTTGTGTTTATCTAACCAGGCAAAGAAGAACACCACGCTTCTCGTCTTTCCAACCTACGAAGAGGGAACGTTACCGGCTTGTTTGCTTAGATCCTCTCTGACCTTTGTTAGCGCGTTTTTTAACCACACAAACATACAGCTTGCATTACTCACCAGAGTGAAGTCCCAGTGAGGACCTGGAGTCAGAAACGTGAACGAGCTTCCTCTCCGCAGGGCGTACCTGTGAACAGAAAATGTACTGTATTTATTGTGGTGATCGGAGGAGTCAGTCATGGCATCCCCTGCCCATTGTGCCAGGCACTACACAAACAAAAAGAGCAGACCCTGCCGCCCCCCCAAAGGGCTTACAAACTAATGTATAAGACAACAGGTGAAGAGAGCGAGGCAGGTACAGCACAAAGAGACGTGACCGTACTCATCAGCCTGAGAAGCAAGGGCCTCTACTTACCAGCTGCCTAAGCAGGGTCAGGTTTGGGTTATTTTAACTGGCATTATGCTAACGAGTGTGGAAAGGGAGGCAGCTTTTCCAGAGAGCTTGCTGCAGCGATTACCAGACAAACAGCCGGCAGGAGGAAAAAGGGAGATGGACTTGTGTAGACAAGATAGTTGCAAGTTTGCTCTTCACCATGCCCAGGACTAGCCAACCACCCCTTTCCCCGCTCAAGTAGAAATCCCCCTAGATTTTTCTTTTGGTAACTTTGAAACCCTGGTGGTCTAAAGCAGTTGGTCTAGATGAGCAAGGGCCATTCCAGCCCTCCAATTCTGTGAGAGCTGCTCTTGTTAATCCTGTCAAGTCCGAGCAGATGCCACCAGCCTGCTCTTTGAGCATGCTCACTTGACAGGCAACAGCCTTCCAGGGTTTTTTCAGCTGTGCCCAACGTAACTATTAAAAACAAACGGGACGGCTAACATTTGGAGGATGAATTTCGATAGGAGTACTAGCTGGCTTTAATATTTCTATGGCTAAGGCTCTGAAGCAATGCAGTTGCAAGGAGAAACAAGATACACAGGTTCGACTTGTTAACAATACTAGCGTAGGATATTAGTGCACCCATGTCGCTAGCCACAACCGCCAGGCCCAGCCTCGGGGTGGGGCACCCACCCCAGTCGAGGAGTCCTGCTGTCACTCCTAAGACTCCCATGGGGCACCATCTTGGCTCAAGGGGTAGGCAGGGGTGGGGGTGGTAGGGCCACAGTTGAGTGCTTTAGGCGTGCCAGGACTCCACCGCTGGAGGGGTGGGTGCACGTTGCTACTCCTGAAGGCAGCTCTCAGCCCCCAGGACAGGCGATTTTATGGGGCCCAGTTCCCCCCAAGCCCCACCACCACGGTGCTGTTAACACCATAGTGGAAAACCATGCTCATTTCTGCTTCTTCCCGATGAGCATCAAGTTGTTGCACGTCATCCAAGGCTAGAGATGTGAAGGCCTGGGGGGGAAAAAGGTTTTCCCCCTGTTCCCGCTCCCCAGGACTTTTTTTTTGTTTTTTTCTGAAAAATTGGAAAGTTTGAAAATATTTGGAAAAAATAAAAAACCCTCATGAAATAGGTTTTTGAATGATGAATAAAATGTTTAAGACAAGGTGTTCTTGTATTGCTACCCTTTGCTCCCCCAAAAATGTGTTGATGGTTCCTTTTATTTTCAAAACTTTAATTTTTGCCTGCTTCTCATATACTGGCAAAACCTAAGAGAGGCTAGGGTTCAGCAGCTTGTAGCTCCATTTGTAACAAAAATTAAAAACATTTTATTGTCTGAACTATACGTTTAAATTTAATAAATATACCAAACATGATAATTTAATGAGCAAACAAAGTTATACACAATACATTTTATGTTCTTAAAGTAGCAAAGTGAATTTAGATCTGTAAAGGGTGCTAACATAATAAGTTTTGCATCTATTTCAATTTTTCCCAAAATTTCCATTTTCCCCCAGAAAACAAAAATGGCAAAAAACCCAGGTTTTTCCCATGGCTTCAAAATTTCTGGAAATTTTACATCTCTATCCAAGGCTGCCAAGCACCCTACTCCAGTCTCATCCAGAAAGATTAGCACATGGTGCTTGTGTCCTGAGTTGCCCAAATAAATAAAATACAACTGTCCCATTTTCTAGAGTATCTGGGTTTCCGGTTCTCCCCACCCGCCATCCCAAACCCAACCTGTATTTTGCAGGAGTCTGCTCCAGTTCTAAGTATTGTTTTTACATAAAGTGTTTGGGCTCCAGACTCTCTTCCTATGGCTTGTCCCAAAGATCAGGCACTTAGCCACAAGACAGCGATTCCCAACAGGGATAACCATTGGTGGCCAGTGGACATTCGCCACTATTGCTTTCGTCTCTGTTCTTAGATGGTCATTTGTCTGTGTTAGTGCGAAAGGGGCAAACAACAACAACTCGGGTTTCATTGCAAATGCAGTCCTGCTGACTTTGTAGGCTGTAATTAGCAGCAGCAGAATGTGTCTGCCTTCATGGTTGAGGTATTTCCTTTGATTTCTTTCCCCGTCTCATATAGCGTGGAAAGAATTGGAGTGTTACAAGTGTCATAAAATCAAACTTTATCAAACGGGCTGTCCATAAAGTATGTCACATGGGGGATGCTAGCAAAGTTATGACAATTAGTGACCAAGGGGTGTTTGTCACTACTGTACATTTGCTTCTCTCACACAATCGTTTAATAGGTGGGTATTTAGGGAGAAACTAGTACGTTTATTTGCTTTCCTGTCTCACCTTCTCTCCCTCCTCCCGTTTACCTTCATCTTTGCCTCTTCTGCTACATCTTCCCTCCCTGCCATTCCCAATTAGGCTAGTTATTTCCTGTGTCTGCTGCTGACTTCTACTCCCATGATCCCCTCTGCATACTGTACAGATCTCACCCACTCCAAAGCTACACAAAGTAAAGAATACAAAGCAAAAAAGAAACCACCCAAAAGCTGCATAAGACTGCCATTCTAGCCCGATTCCCTATTCTCGAAGTACAGGAGTCCCTAAAGTTTGGGGGAATGAAGACCAAAGGCTTCAGATACAAACCAGAGAGATTGGATTACATTTCCACTCACATTTTGTCTTATTGACTTTGAAACTCCAGGATGGTACCGCCTAGATCTATAAACATTTATAAACAGCTGCCTTATGATTTAGAGCGACCATGAGTCCAAAGCCTCTGACATTGGGTAAAAACGGACGTGTTGCCGGAACTGCACCGGAGGCCGCCCTGGGGTGGAAAATTGCCGGCTGCAACAGACGTGTGGGCAGCTGCCCCCACCCGCAGCGCCTCACCATGACGGGAAGCCACGGCGACCAGACATGACTGCCTCCATGCCATACTAGCCAGCTTTGGCTTGGTCACGCAGACCTTAGCCCGGGCTGTGGCTTCTGAGGTCACAGCCTTGGCTAGCCACCAACACGGCCTAGGGCAATCTGGTGGCACCTGCACACACCCGCTACAGCCAGTCAAAGTCGCATCTGTTTTTACTCCGAATCTATAAGCTTGCAATATTCATCATGCTTTTTTTTCCCAAGTCTTAAAAAAACCCCAATGTAAATCCCATAGTTCAATGAAAACAGACAATGTTCCAGGTTTTAAGACTTATTGTTATTAGATGACACAAATTAATGGGAATAATTGCTCTAGAAGAAACTACTAAACACGTGGAATGTTTGCCAGGAAGAGAGCTGGACTTAAAAGGAGTAGAAATACCAAAAGAACAGGATGATCATGATTAGCCAGTTATATGAATGGGAAAGCACATGAGCAACCCATGAGAAGAACACTCTGGAAAATGAAAGATGACAAACAGCTGATGAGTAGTTTTGGAAAGTATCAGAAGATTCCTTGTTACTCATTTTGCAATTACACTTCTGTGTTCGAAAACTAGAAAACAGCTTTTGTACCTATAATAAACAAGGTTCTACATTACTAATATTAAAAATGAAAGGGGGCTTGATTTGAGACATTCTTTTTGGAGGTGTGGCCTATAGTAGAGTGACAAACTGTGATGTGAGTTTAAAATGGCAAAAAAAAAAAGCACAATACACTGTATGGACAGCCCCTATCATCGTGTTTTATCAGTAGAGTCAATTTAACCTAGCAGAGATGGTAATTTATTTGCTATCTTAAATAGCACCATAATACACTAAGCATGGAAGAAAACGGTTTTTTTAATTACAGGAAAACTTACCTTTACGTCTAGTGTTACACTACATCAGTATCTAACAGATATAAAAGTTTCAGAACACAATAGATGTTAAAGCCATGAATGGGTCTTCTCATTCCTGTCCTAATAAGCTGTAAAGATTTATGCCAACCAGGTTGGGCTTCCTAACAAGTTCATCTCAGACATTTCTGGTGAACTTTGGCAGCCATCATTATTTGCGAGGTTGAGGGTCTAAATGTCATAAATCTAGCTTGGTAACAACCATTTTAGAAGTTGGCAAGAATGCCTCTAGACTTCTTACAGGACCAATTCCAAGAGTCCCATCAGGCCCATAATGAAATAGCAGATGACAGCATCATGTGATTGACAATTAGAAAAGGCTCTAATTAGATTACCCAATCAGTGTTCTCATGACAGAGGATTCCATGCTGAGAGTCTGTGGTTAAAGCACCTGAGAGGGACACATTAAAGGGTGCTTGCCCATGTCATCGCACCGGGGGAATCCAACGAGAAGCTTTAACCCCTGGCAGGGAAATTAACGTGAGACTTTGAACATGGGTGTGTGGTTAAAAGCATAATTTAACAAGTCTCCTATTCTTTTTAATCACACAAGTCAGGGCGCAAAATCCAACCCTGCCTTTTGTGATTGAAAACAACGGGAAACCTGTTAAATGCCTCTCTTAACCATGCACCCACGTTCAAAGCCTCATGTTCATTTCCCTGCTGGGGGTTTGCGTCTCGTTAGACTAATGGTAATGTGGGCAAGCAGCCTAAATCTCTGAAGACCTCTTCTCCCTCATGAACCCCATCATTCACCCAGATGAGCCTTAAAACATGTCAGCTACGAAAGCTTCCTTTGAACTAGGCAAGCCAGGGAAACTATTATGTAGACCAGCCATGGCGCAGGGAAAGGTAAACACCTGCAGTATCTATTATTATTATAAACATTTATATAGTGCCGGTCATGTACCTGGCGCTGTACAGATCATAGAAATAGACTTGCACGGAAACTGTAGGGGCTCAGTACTTCTGAAGAGGCCATGTTTTTGGCATGAATATCCAACTTCCGATACCATCTTGGTATTTTAATGGCTCCCTCATTGCCAAAAAGTACCCTTTTTTATTATTAATTATTATTATAAGCATTTATGTAGCACCAGCGATGTACCTGGCGCTTTACAAAAAACAAGATAAGACACATTCCCTGCCCAAGAGCTTACAATCTAAAGACGGGGAGGGGAGACAGGGAAGGGGGGACAGAGGGAGAGACAAGGGATGCGACATTCATGAGGATGCGAGAACTCAGGTACACGTTCTTGGCTTGGTTACAGTAAATTGGGAGTTTACAGATAACAGGTGGGGGATAATCCTGGGTGGGGATGATTAGCAGGAGTTAGGAAGGGCGCAGCGGAAGAGGTGGGTTTTGAGGAGGGACTTGAAGGTGTGGAGGGTGGGGGCAAGGCAAAATGCCCGACATTCTGCAATGCTAGTACCAAGTGAAGCAGACAAGTCTGCTTCCAACTTTCCCTGTATAGCGTAACAGTGTATTTCTGGAAACAGGGCTGAATTCGTTTTGGAGAGGTTTGACGCTTTCATTTTTGCTTCTCAAAACTACCGTTCGCCCACTAAAAGGATTGAAAATTTTACCCTCATGCAAAAGAAAGCAACAGCCTTTGCACTGGGGCACTTTGATTAGCAGTAACAATCTAGAGAACTGGAGATGTTTAAGCAAGGAGAACACAGATTTTAGTCCAGGGAAAAGGAACCTTTTCCTTCCTATGGGCCACTTTGAAAACTAGTACAAGCTCCAAGGGCTGCCTAGATGTTTTGGGCTGAGGTGCTTAAGGGATGTGCGCAGGAAGAGGCGAGTCCAGATCACGGATCTCTCCCCTACCCATGTGTGCCTGCCCTCCTCTCTGCTCCCTTACCCCAAACTCATTTTTTCCACTTCTTGGGCATGGGGGTGGGAAGAGGAGGAGGTGAATCTAGGGTCCAGATCCAGGAACTGCAAAGCAGCCATGTAATAAAAATAACTGCTGTCTGCATCTGGCCCGCCCCGCAGGTCAGAGGTTCTCTCCCCATGCTTTAGTGCGATGGGGGTCTTTCTAAAAAAAAAACAACCAACCCCCCACCCCCATTTACTATTTAGGAAGTTTTGTTCTCACCACCTCCTTTGAAATTTGTTTCCAAGACCCAAATGTCTACATTTTCAGTTAGTTTGGAATGGTAACCCTTCATTCCATGCCTCCTGCTCCCCCCAAACTCTCCCCACCTTCTATGACCTTCAGTTTCTCAATCTCCAGGACTTTGAAGGTGGAGGGAGTAGGAGATGGATAAAAGACGTGGAGGAAGTAAACACATCTCACTCTCCTCCACCCATCTATCCATCACTCCCCAGCCTTGGCTTACCCCCAGCATTCACTACCTCTGCAGCTGCTCTTGGGCTGGACACCCGTGGCGGAAATCTCACAAACTTGCTAACTATCCCAGTGCAAGTTCTCTCTCTTCCTAGTTCCTTCAATTCTGCCCTCTCCCCCTCATCCTCTCTTAACTACCACCCAATCTCACTCCACTTCCAAGCTCTTCCAACAAGCTCTCTACACCTACAATTTTGGTTTCCTCTCTCCCAATTCCTCCCTTCGACCCCTTTCAATCTGGTTTCTATCTTCTCCACTTGACCGACATTGCTCTCATCAAAACCATGAACCTCCAAGTCTCAGGGCCTCTCTTCTATCCCTGCTCCACCTGACCTTGCTGGTGCCTTTGACACAGCCGATCACCCCCTCCTGGGTTCTCTTCACTCCCTCAACCAAATGACTAAATATCTATGGTATTTAATCTGGGCCCCGAAGGGAAAATTCCTCCTTAAAGACCATTCCATTTTGATGTTTTAAGTATCCCTCCCTTCACAAAGCAGACACATTTTAAAGGCAAAAGAGGCAACATCATCCTTCAAGCTAAAAAGAAAAAAGGAGTAGAGTGTCCAGTACATTCGTTTAAAGCAGACAACTTTTTCCTTCGTTTCCCGCACTCTTGGCTCAGATTAACTCCAGAGGGAGGGTGGGAGAGGTTAAGCAAACAAGTTAAAAAAAACTTTCTTTCAAGCAGCCAAACGTTTAGACTTTTGTTGCAGCATCCCCAGCACAGAGAACAGAGAGTGCTCAGAAAAGATGCCCAAACAGGCTTCTCTGTTCTGTGTCTGTAGACAGAGGGAGGGCCAATCCTGCTTTCCCCAACATATTTGGGAACATCCTGTTCGGTACCATGCTTGATTCTGGTCTCCATGAATAAATTGCACAGGTTACCAATGCGCTATCCAAAATGGAAAGATTGAGCGTCATGATTTTTATCTTAAAGTAATATGCAGATGAAGTTCTAACAGACAAAAAAAAAAAAAAAAAAAAA
>QEPC01000343.1:2620751-2634346 GCA_003113815.1 Sphenodon punctatus
CCCCCCCCCTTCTGTCCAAGCTCACCTCATCAACTGTCTCTCTGATATCTCCACCCGGATGTCCCGACATCAGCTCAAGCTCAACATGGCTAAGACTGAACTCCTTATCTTTCCTCCCTACCCTTCCTCCCCCTCTTCCCTCACCATCCTTATTGATGGGGTCACTATCCGTCCTGTTCCCCAAGCCCGTAGCTTGGGCTTCGTCTTCGACACTCACCTTTCCTTCAAACCTTACATCGACTCTGTTGCCAAGTCCTGTCGCTTTGCCCTCTGTAACATTGCTCGGATTCGCCCCTTTCTCAGCCAAAACCCTTGTTCACACCATGGTCATCTCCCGCCTTGACTACTGCAACCTCCTCCTTGCTGGCCTCCCCCGCTCTCATCTGTCCCCCCTTATCTCCATCCAGAACTCCGCTGCTAGGGTCATCCACTCAGCTCGTTGCTTCAACCACATGCAGCCTCTCCTCACTTCACTGGCTCCCCCTTCCGGCATACATCCTTCACAAACTCCTGGTATTTATTTACAAAACTCTTCACAACCTGGCTCCCCCTTACCTCTCAGCCCTAATCTCCTTATACACTCCTGCACGCACTCCCCGCTCCTCCTCTGCCCGCCTCCCTCGCCTCCCCTGCTCACCTAACCGTCTTCGTTCCTTCTCCCTGGCTGCCCCCCATGCCTGGAACTCCCTCTCTGCCCACATCCGCCTTGCACCCTCCCTCCGCACCTTCAAATCCCTCTTCAAAACCCACCTCTTCCTCGCCGCCTTTCCCAACGCCTGTTAGAACTTCCCGCTCAATACTTACTTTCCCCATTGATTCCTGCCTAGCTGCAACCAAGTCAAGCACGTGCACCTGAGACTTCGCATCCGCTTGAATGTTATTGATCCCTTGTCTCTTCCTATGTCCCCTCTCGTTGTCTTTCCCCTCCGAGTCTATTAGATTGTAAGCCGTAGGCAGGGACCGCGTCTATCTCATTGTTCTGTAAAGCACCAGGTACACAGCTGGCGCTATACGAGTGCTAATAACAACAATAACCACCAGCCAGGATGGGCATGGATCCAGTTCACAAAAGGTGGCTCTGGCAGCCTCAAGAGCATCCTCCGCATGAATTGGTGAACCACCTTTGGTATATGTTCTCTATGGAAAACACAACATTGGGATTGAGAGAAAGAAAACAGCGCAAAGACTTTGAAGCAACATGGTATCCCTGCATGACCATAATGTAACGTGAAACAGTGGAAAAAGATGAAAATGCATACTTCTTTGACTTTTACATCTAAGGGACAAAGATGCACTGGACCTGGCAAAGTTTCGGGGGAGGGGAGGGGGAAGAGGAGTCTAAACAACAAAAATGTAAGATTTAAAATTTGAGAGTATGAAATATTGGTATATTAAATGTTCTTAATTTTTATATATATATAAAAATTAAGAGCATCCTCCGCATCAGAGAGCAACACTCACTGAAACCAATCCCATGAAACCAGACAAGGCGGCGCTTCCACAGCCTCTGGTTCTCCTGTTGTATAAAGCGCGGTGTCAAAGTCGTAGTGAATCCGGGTGATTTTATCCGCGAAGTAGTCAAACAAACAAGTCACAGCGGGCATCTGATGATTTAGGTTCTGGGCAGAGAGAGGCCGGACTAACCAGCCCCCTCACCACCAGGAAAAGCTCGCTGGACGAGACTTCGCAGATACTACGAGGGTAGCAAAGAATTCCTTCTTTGCAGCCCTGTAGCCACGGCTTAGGCTCGTAAAGTGGATCTATGTTGCAGTTCGCTACCGCATGAGAGTAGTGCTGTCGTCGCTCCAACCACCGCCCCTCCCGCTTCAGCCGCCACAGGTCCTCGGTAAACCAGGGAAGCCTGGGGTGCCGATGATGGGGAAGCAGACGCTGGGAGCCGTCCAGTCAATGGCCTCAGTCAACAAGGTCATTGAGTGGACAATCGGCAAGATCGGAGTAGAATTCCCCAAGGGCATTCTGGAACCTCTCTGGTTCCATCAGTCTCCGGGGGCGGGCCAATCAAACTGGTTCCACACCTCTCCGGGGGGCGACGTGTGCCGGGAAACAAGTCTGCAGGAGGTAACGATCAGTCCATGACAAGAGCTCAGCTAACACCTCCCCCACCAACAGATCCCCCTGCATCAAGGCCGGTGGGAGGGGGGGGGGGAAGGGAAACCAGATCCAAGGTATGTCCCCATCCTGTGCCGGGCCAGTAACTACTTCAGAGAGGCCCATGGTTGCCATGAACTCATGCTCCGCCCCACCAAGACTGACGTCAGCATGAATCTTGAAGTTCCCCCAGACCAATGTCTTTGGGGATCGCAATACCACCTCCGACACCAGCTCCGTCAGAGTGTATAGGGATGCTGCCGTATAGGTAGGGGCATGGTATACCAGCAGCACCCCTAATCTCCTGTCACATTGATCACAAGATGGAGACCCTCAATATCCAGCATTGATTGCATCAGATACCTCCTGACAGACCATGATTCCAAAAAAACAATAGCTACACCGCCCCCATCCCTCTAGCCGTGGCTGATGCTGTACCGAGTACCCAGCCGGAACAAGGTCAGCCAATAAACGCCCCAACACAGTATCCAACCAGGTCTCCGTGATACACGCAAAGTCAGCCACATGGTCCAGGATCAATTCCTGGACAGTTGTAACCTGTTGAAGTACAGTGATGTATCAGAAGATATACAAACACAATACACACACGCACACTGCAATGCGGGTGTATCTTTACGTACCGATGAATCTCTCTCGCCCACCATGTACACATTTCATGCTACAGGAAGTGAACAGTTTTAACATTTGTCACACTAACGTAACCCTCCTCCCCTCATCGCCCCTAAGTGGCACACGGCTCAGAGCAGGTATGGGCCACCCTCCCAACTTGCGGTTGTTACTGCCTCCCTGGTCGAGGGGCAGTATTTGTCGTCCTGTCCACCAAAATAAACCCTGATGTTTACCCATAAAGATGGTAGGCTTTTTTGCACCTATTTTTGCCCATTTTTTGTTGTTGTTGGAACACACACCAATAAATTCTGGAGAAAAAGGAAAGAAAAACAGAGTGAAGGGCTCTCTCATGGGAGATCAACGAAGGAAGGCCAAAGAAGAAAGCATGCACAGAATCTATGGGAGAATGTCCCATTCCAAGGTCATGCCAACTCAGAGGGGAAAAAATGCTTCAACTGAAAAGCTATTTGGAGTTTCTGTGGGAACAAGTTTTAAACCAAACATTGAAAGCCACAACAGGAGGACAGGCGACCTTTTGAGAAAACATGCACTTAAATAATTGGCAGAAGTTCTTTTTCATATTTTACTTCCCTTTGCTACAGCTTGGGTTTTGCAATAGCTGGAACAGTCCAAGCACCTTCCTTATTTGCAAAACATAAACATTGCTTTGGTCTGGAGCAATCCAAACAATATTTTCTGTTCAATATCTTTATTAACGGCTTGGATGAAGGAGTGGAAGGAATACTTATATGTGTAAGCTATGTAAAACTGTGGGGGTAGCCAACACCTTGGAACGTGGAATAAATATTTTTTTTTAAATCTTGATAGGTAGGAAAATCTGGACTGAAATTAACAAAACTGAAATTCAACCAAGATAAATGTATTTTGCATTTAGGAAAGAAAAGCCAAGTGTACATGCACGAGATGGGAGGATAGCTCACTTGGTATGAATCTAGGGATCATAGCTGAACACAATCTGAACCCAAGTCAACAACGGAGTGCAGCTGCAAAAAAAAAGGCTAATGCAGTTTTAGGCAGCATTAACAAAAGCCTAGTCTCCCAGGTCAGCAGAGGTAATAATTCCACTCTGTTCAGCACTGGTCAGATCTCATCTGGAGTCGTGTGTCCAGTTTGGGGCGCACCATTTGAAGACAAACTGGAACAGGTTCAAAGGAGGGTGACCAAAATGATAAAGGGCCGGAAAGCAAGTTTTATGAGGAAAACAAGGAACTGTCATGGGGAGATTTAAGGGAAGCATGTCAGACATGACAACATGATGGGAACTGTTCTGCACTGCCATAGAAGACAAGGATAGAAATACCAAGTTCAAATTAAAAGGTAGATTTTGGCTAAATAGCAGGAAAAACTTCCTAACAGTAAGAGCGGTGCTGCAATGGATCGAGTTGCCTAGAGATGCTGTAGGCTCTCCACTGCTGGAGGTTTTCAAAAAAAGAGGCTGGACAACTGTCTGTTGGGGACGTTGTAGTCATCTTGCATCCAAGGTCACTCTTGAGGTCCCTTCCAACTCTTGGATTCTTTTGCATTGTATGTCCATGTAAGTGTGGGTCCTCAAGATATATGGTGATGAAAGGGGAAGCTGTTTGTTCCCACCCCTTTCTACTGAAGAGGCGTATTGGTTGCCTTCACCCTGTTGTAGATGCAAGCCCATTGCTTTCTGTCTGGGGGCAGTGGGAAGAATCAAGAACCATAGTAGTTTTGGAGGCCAGTAGGAGAAGCTAGAAAGGATTGGGGATTGTGCATCACTCACAAGTAGGAGAATTGAAAACTTGATTTGGGCAGATGGGACAAGGCTAGCAGCAGCTGAAAAAATACCAGGGAAGTGAGAGAGGAAAAAAAAGCAGTCAGCAGGGGAAAAAACTCAAAGGGAAATTGTAGGGAAGGGCAGGGAAATTACTTCCAGGGGAGGAAATGGCTGCTGGGTGGGTCTGCTATGTCCACTGGGCACTTCAACAGACGTTATAAGTAACTGGTTTGTTTTCATGCAGGGCTGCAGTTAGACCCCTCTCATTTTTGACAGGCAGATTATGTTGATTTAAAGACCTACCTTTGTGTCTAACAGTCTCCTCTCTACATTTTCTTTGCATTGGGGAAGCCCGTATTCTAGTCTTTTCATACAGACTGCAAAGGCATGTACCCTACCAAAACAGCAACTTGCATGACTGCAGAGACTAAGAGAAATGGAAGCCGCTGCTTGTTTCAGTGTGGTACCAGCAGTTTAATACACTGATTTTCAGTAACTTCTCTCAACATTAAGAATGGCACCAAAGCTTCAGCCTGCAATTGTCTTTGCTCCCAAACAACTTCCTTCCTGCTTCAATGGCCTCCTCCCTTTCCTTGACACTCAACTATCTGATCCAAGGGTCACCCACCGTTATCTTTGCACCAACACTCCCCATTGCCACTACCCACAACCAACCAGAGGTAAGGTTTTAGAAAAACGACCGTTAGGGAGGGGACATGGGGCTGATAAGGGTTTATGGTTAAGATGAAGCCCTTTGAATTAGCTGGAGAAAATTAGTAAAAAGGGTCCAAATCAAGGAGCAAGTCAATCATTGCCTCCTTACCCTGGAGAGAGAGAGCATGGCTTAGGGGACAGAGAGAAAATAGATTGCATTAAGACCAAGCACAGAGCCCAAGAGAAGACAAGCCTTCCCCAAAGGCTGAAACAGTCTTTCTAGCCAGAACAAAGGTTTTTTAAATTTCCTTTAAAACTTCTCTGAAAGCAACTCACATGAACACTGAATGCTGAGCCAATAGTCCCAGAGCAAGCTTAAGTCTGCCCTCTTGTGCCTATGCACAAGCACTACCAGAGTCTAAATGCTTGATCATAAAAATGCCACCCACTATGCTGAGGGGACTGCTACAAGACCAGCAAAGAAGAAAAGTCAGTCAAGGGAGGAGATTTGGAATTCTTTTCCAGTGTTTACCGGAGGTGCGATAAAAGTCAGCTAAAAATGTAAGTAGCCAGTAGAAATACTACATTTACAGTATTAAAAAAGAAAAGAAAAAAGCTTTATTGCCTACGATACTGCAAGTTTCAAAGCACCCAAAATGTGCGATTACAAGATGCATATCTACTGGGTTCAAATTCCACCTTATCCATGAATTCACTGGGTGGCCCTGGGCAAGTGTCTCTCTCTCTTTCTTAGCCTCAGTTCTCCATCTGTAAAGTGGGAATAATAATGACCTACCTCCCAGGGGTGTTGTGAGGATGAACCAACAAGGATTGGAAAATACTTTGAACACTGAAAATGCTCAAGAAATAATAAATAATAGTGTACATAACATCTTCCACCACAAAAGAGCAGAAAGTTCTTTACAAACTGCTTGCCCAACACTGGAATGCAGCCTTGTCTCAGGGAAAGGGTGGCAGAGCTTTCCAAGGAAAGCATGCAATTATCCTATGAAACTGTTCAGGAGAAATGAAGGCAATGGTGTGTGAGTCACCACAAAGGCTTGGAGTTCAGATTTCCCTCATTCTCAGGATGCCAGCAAACACACAACATTCAGAGCAGAGGAAGCCAACATGGAGCATAACTTGTGTCTGCTTCTTGGGGATGCGTGCACAAAAGCTCTGGATGAAAAGGGTTTGTTTGACAAGCAAATCTGTGCCAGTCTGGGTCTGCTTGCTGTATAAGCCCCTTTCCAACATCCCCCTCCCCACAAGCTCCATTGGAGAAGCCAACACTGACCAAGCTCTCCGTTAGCTTCCCCCATTTGGGGAGAACTGGGTGAATACATCTGAAAATGACAAGTGGCAAATGTTTTCTTGCTGTTGTATGCACTTTACTTGTCTGTGGCTGACTAGAGTCATAGCTATCACCATGGCAAGTCTGTAGTATAATCTCTACCGACCTAGCGCAAGAATCTTGCGCCTTCCTCTGGAACACATGCTGACCAGTCAGCCAGTCCACCTAGCCTGGTAGCTGGGTCTCTAATCCAATATGGCAATTCCTATGGCGTAGTTCTACAAACCCCGCATGTATACAACTACCACAGAAATCAGCAGGATGCTGTGGCCCAAAAGCTTACATGAGACCCCCCCCCTCATGGGAATGAATGCACACAGCTTTATCATAGAAATGCAAGGATTGAAGAGATCTCTCAAGGGTCATCTAGTTCAACTCCCTCCTCCAAGGCAGGATAGCCTTTGCCTACAGCAGGTATGGGGAGCCCCAGCCGCAGAGGCTAAATGCAGTCCGCAGCGAGTTTTTAATTTGGCCCTTTTATCCTGTTTCTACCCCCAAGCACTGAAAGACTGAGTTCAGGGTAAGGAGGCAGCGATGAGGTCAGCAGGCACACACGCTAGAGACAGATCTATGGCACAGATCCAAAGTCGGAACCCTCCTCAAGTGTACGTACCCCTTAAACGTCCCCACTCCCCAACTTCTATGTGGCCCTTGAAGCATGTACCGATTTTCAAAGTGGCCCCTGAGAGGGAAAATGTTCCCCACATCTGGCTTACAGCATCGTAGATGGATACTTGTTCATGCTTTGTAGCTGATAAATTCAGAGCATTTTAAACTGAACCAAACAATTATACCCCAATTGCCCCGCACGTGGAAATAATTTCCAAGAACTTCAAAAACTGGGACATGCAGGGAAAAGTAAACTAGTTCATTTATTTATTTTATTATATTTACATGCCGCCCCTCATGCGTACGGCATCTCGGGGCGGCTTCCAATAAAATATAAAACAATTTATCGCACATAAAAGCTACAGTATCAACATTAAAACAATTTAAAAAAACATCCCCCCCTAAAAAAATTTAACCCCCCCCCCGCCTCCGAAGGCCTGGGAGAACAGCCATGTCTTACAGGCCTGACAGGAGGCCAACAGACTCGGGGCCAGCTGTGCTTCCTCTGGGAGGGAGTTCCATAACCGGGGCCCAACCGCCGAGAACGCCCTCTCCATTGTAGCCCCCTGCTTTATGCGGGGGACCTCTAAGAGGGCGCCCCCGGTGGACCGGGGGGTCCGTCCTGAGTCGTGGAGGGTGAGGCGGTCCCTGAGGTATCCAGGTCCAAGACTGTACAGGGCCTTATAGATCAAAGTCAAAAACTTGAACCTGGCTCGGCACGTTACAGGCAGCCAGTGCAGCGCACGGAGGACCGGTGTTACGTGCTCTTGTCGGCCCGTCCCTGTTAGGAGACGGGCCGCTGCATTCTGCACTAGCTGCAACCTCCAGGCCAGCGTCAAGGGAAGCCCCACGTAGAGCGTGTTACAGTAGTCCAGCCTCGAGGTGATGAAGGCATGGATCAAAGCGGCCAGGTCGGGTCTGGAGATGTACGGGCGGAGCCCCCGCACCAGATACAGCTGGCGGAACGCCACCTTCACCACCACATCCACCTGCTGATCTAGACAGAGACCCGCGTCCAATAACACTCCCAGACTCCGAACCTGCTGAGCTATGGAGGAGTGTACCCGCTCCACAAGAGGGGGCAACACCTCCCCCACTCAGCCTACCTCCATCACCTGTGTCTTATCGGGATTGAGCCTCAGGCTGCTCTGCCATAACCAACTCGCCACAGCCTCCAAACACTGAGATAGCACGGAGACGGGAGGGCCTGAGTCGGCTGAAAAAGAAAGGTAAAGCTGAGCGTCATCCGCATATTGGTGGCAACACACACCAAACCCTCTCACGATCTCCCCCAACGGCTGCATGCATATATATATATATTAATTAAACAGTAAAAGGAGACAGGATTGAACCTTGCAGAACGCCACAGTCCAGGGCCCGGGGGCTATATGTTTCTGCTCCCAGGACAACCTGCTGGGTCCTCCCCAAGAGGAATGACTGGAACCAACCAAGGGTGGTCCCATCCAGACCCCCCAGGTCACGCAACTGTCTCAGCAGCAGTCCATGGTCCAATATATCAAACGCAGCCGAGAGATCTAGCAGGACCAGTAGTGTCGAACGTCCTGCATCCATCTCCTGGTGGAGATCGTGCACCAAGACCACCAATGCAGTCTTCGTACCATGGCCGGGCCGAAACCCTGATTGAAACGGGTCAAAAAACCCGATGCTGTCTAGGTGAACCTGGAGCTGCAAGGCCACTGCCCGTTCAATAACCTTCCCTAAAAAGGGAAGGTTAGAGACGGGTCGGTAACTGGCGAGTGCGTCCACATCCAAGGATGGCTTCTTCAGCAGGGGGCGCATCACCGCCTCCTTGAGGCCAGAGGGCAACCTCCCCTGCCGAAGGGACGTGTTGACAATCCCTGCCAGCACCGGCCCCAGTATCTCCCTGGAGGCTTTAGCCAACCAGGACGGGCAAGGATCTAGTTAACACTAGTGGCCCTAACCGACCCCAGGATCTCCACAGCATCGGCTGGCGTCACTTCCTGAAACTCATCCCAGAAAGATGGACCAGACGGCGCCTCCATCACCTCACACTCAGTTCGTACTGTCTCTAATCCAGTGTCGAAGTTGCTCTGGATCTGAGCAATCCTGTCTGCAAAGTAGATGGCAAACGCCTCACAGCGGGCCTGGGACAAGTTCCCATCCAAGCAGAGGGAGGCCGGACTGACCAGCCCCCGCACCACCCAGAACAGCGCCACTGGACACGACTTTGCAGACACTATGAGGGTGGCAAAGAACTCCTTCTTTGCCACCCTCACAGCCTCAACGTAGGATCGCAAATGTGCTCTACGGAGAAGTCAGTCAGATTCAGAGCGAGTCCGACGCCAGCATCGCTCTAGTCGCCTGCCGTCCTGCTTCATACCTCGCAGCCCCTCAGTAAATCAAGGGGCCCTGCGAAGTCGAGACAGGAGCAGGGGACGTCTCAGAACCACCCTGTCAATGGCCTCCCCAAGCAAGGTGTCCCAAGCCCAGACGAGTTCATCCACAGAGCGGCTGGCAGGGTCAGCTTCCCAAGGGCCTCCTGGAACCGTTGAGGTTCCATCAGCCTCCAAGGGCGGACCATCCTAACTGGTCCCTTCCCCTTCTGGGGGTGATGCACTAAGGCAGTAGCACAGAAGGCTTCTGTCATGCAGCTATAATTTCAATGCCAGATTGAATAATGTGGTCTAAGGGCTCATCATCAGCAAGACTGAAATTATTCAGTAACTATAGAGTTTTGTTGTGGGTTTTTAAAAAAAAAAAAAAAAAATTAGACCTATTGCTCAATCCATACCCCCGTCCGGTTACATTCCTACTCCACCCCAAGATGACCAGTACATAGGTTTACACTCCACTCTGATTCAAACTTCCTCTGCAAATCACCTTTAACTCAATTCAGCTGATATGGGTTAGAAAGAGAAGACTGCGCAGACGACAGGACTTTGATCGTGAAAAGCAATGATCAGAAAGCAGGGGGAAAGCCCTGCCTACCGCATCAAAGAAATTAACGTGTATTACAAGTCCAGCACCTGGACTACAAGTAGAAATTTATACAGTATAGCTGGGGGCTTGTTTCCAGCGTAAGAGAACAAGCCACTGTGCTCAGAGTACCAGACAACGTGCACAAGGAAATTCCCAAGACTTTGCAGTCTCATACCGACATCTAGAGGAAGAGCGTTTAATTGTATCCCCTCATCTACAGCGGCTAAAAGCAGAGCTGGCAACAAAACTCCATCCTCACTTTACAAGTACACGGTTTACCAAGAGACCCAACCTGTATATTCTGAGCCGCCTCATTCTCTGGACATGCCAAGTTTTTAAAACATACTCTTCCCCCGCCCGCCCCCAGTGGCTAATATAAGCAATGAACTAGAGAAGGGAAAAAAATATAGTGCAATTGTTCAATTATTTGCCGACTAAACATTGCAGGAGTCAGCCAATGAAGGAGCCGTCTGACAGCCCAAGCCAAATTCACTTAAAAAGTAGGTTAAATACTTTTAATTCTAGTTGATCAATCACTTCTCCTTTAAAGAGAAATGATTTCCAGTGCAAAAAACCCAGGCTGCTAATCAACCTCCATTCCATGCAGAACCCCATGATCTTTCCTGCGAAAGAGATGACGGATTAGAGCAAATGCACGACAAAGCTGCAGAAGTCTGAGCTAGGTCAGATTCCACACAGCAATTGCCAGACTGGAACAGACCCTGTAGTTCCTCTAGCCCACTGCCCTTTATCCCAACACTGGCCAACGTTCAATGCGTTAGAGCAGTGGGTCTCAAAGTGGGGGCTGTCGCAGCCACCAATCAAAGTTCATGGACCAGAGGGAGGCCAAGCTGACTTTTTGAAAATGTCCCAAGCTCAGCTATTGTGATATAGGCAAGTTACTGCAGTAGCAAAGAGGAGGCAAGGTGTGCGGGGAGGGGCGAGTGTCAAGTACTACAGACAAGAGGAAGGAAGACAGTCTAAACCAAGGGTGGGGAACGTCAGGCCCGGGGGCTAAATGCACCCCACGGCAGGGTTTTATGCCCCCTTCTCAGTTCCTGAACTCACCCCTAAATCCATTTCCTACCCCAAGAGCATGAAAAAACAAGAGCTCAGGGTAAGGGATCAGAGATGAAGGGGGCAGACGGATCCAGGATCTGCACCGCCTTTTCTTGAGCACCCCCCTTACTCACCCCTGTGCAACCTCCAAAGCCTGCACTCGTTTTCAAAGTCGCCCCACCCCTGTTCTAAAGAATTGAAAATTACTGCTTTAGAAGGGCGACAAGATCTCTTTGCAGTCAGATGTGGAATTTGGTGCTTATAAAGGTTTTCAGCCTAACCCCTTATACTTAAGACACTGACTTGGTGCATGAGTTTTACATCCTTTCCCAAAGTACGACAGCCCCCGGTATTCTGGCTAGCTATATAAACCCAGGAGTATCAAGGCAAAATAAGCATCACTCTCATGCGCTTGCCATGTGTGTCATAAGTAACACCCAGCATTTCTATACTTTGTAAAGTCAGTTTCTCCGGTGGCTCTTCCAGAGAGGGAATAATTCCCACAGGTAGAAAAATCAGACTTTAAAACCATACAACTGCCAGAGATTCAGGTGGAATACATGCAGCTACATAACTTTCTACACTGAGGCTGTAGGGTACTCCTTCGGTGATGTCAAGAGAGATTCATTGGGCCATGCAACTCTTTCAAGAGCATGCTTGAAAGTGGAGGTGTGTAGATTAAATCTTGGGCCAGCAGCCCTTCACACCTCCGCAACTCGGCCTGAATCCTCAGTTCAAGTTCAATTTGGTTCCACTTAGCTTAAGTATTTTCATGAAGGAAAAAAAAGCTTCAGCGCCCGCCCTCCCCAAATGTAGTTTCCCTCTGAACAGCTGTGCATCGGGGAAGCAGGATTAACTCTCCACACCCCATGTGCCCCAAGCCTAGCCCCTTAGTTTGAAGGGGAGTGGCTGTCGCACACAAAAATAAATGCTGCAGGAAAAGATCAAACAGACCTTTGCGTGTAAAAGTTGCATCATCTGAAAGTTTGTAAGTAAAATCAAATGCCATCAGCTGTCAATGCCATCCCATCCTATTCCCTCATTAAATCAGATGGTCACATTCTCACCTCATCTTGCCACTTCTGCTACCAAAGCCAGCTTCTAGGTGAAGCAGCCCAGGCTTAAAGAATAGTAACTTCTAGATACATTTCAAAGTGCGGCTGAACGGTGCCAAACCTGGCTTTCCTTTCTCTTTCAAGCAAGCAGCATGGCTACAGCTATCCGCAGCAGTGTTTGGAGCACGTGTGACCAACAGCTGCCTCCGGGCGTTTGTAGCAGAGGTTTAAATGCAAATTAGCATTTGGGTGGCTTTCGAAAGGTATGCTGTGAATGAGCATTATGGCCAGCCTTCACGCTCAGATCGCTATCTGCTCTAGAAAAGCAAACCTGCCATTTGGTGCCTCAACGTTACAACACAGTGGGGGGAGGACAGCCTGCCTTTTACCCTGCTGCTCATTATCACGGCTTTACCAGCACCGAAATTGGGTGGTTGGCTCTTGTGGATACAAACAAAAGCCAAACAGCCTGCCCCAAGCAGCTTAAATGCGCGTTTCTGTAAAGCACCAGGTACAGCGCTGGCGCTATATAAATGCTTATCATCATCATCAAAAGCCAGAAAACAGATTGGCGAGGGGGGAGTTAAAAAATGAGAGGCACTGCATCGTCTCCCCTTTGGTGTCATGTCTAGAAGAAATCAGCCAGCTAATAACAGCTGAATAGCAAAGAGCGGAGTAGCAAATAAAGAGTGAATTTCACTTTATAATTCAAGTCAAAGGCATGTACAATTCCAGAACAGAGGAACTATTTCCCTCTCCCACACCTGTTGTACACAGACCAAGGGTCTGCTGGGGTAATTTATTTATTTATTTAATAGATTTATACCCCGCCCCTCCTGCTAAAGCAGCCCGGGATGACTTCCAACAATTAAAACACAATAAAAACAATTTAAAACATCCAATACAATAATATAAAAATATTTTTTTAAAGGGCTAAATATAATAAATACATAATAAATAATAGGTAAGATGGGGGAGCTAAAACCCCCTCACCCTACCCTCCCACCCACCCCAAAGGCCTGGGCGAACAGCCAGGTTTTACAACTTCGCCGGAACGTCAATAGTAGGGATGGGCGAACGCGGTTCGGTAGTTCGGTGTTCGGCCCGAACTCGGCCTGTTCGGACAACCGAACACGAACACAAACGCACCAAACACCGAACACCGAAATGGCGAACACACCGAACCGAACCGCGAACTATGAAATGGCCGAACACACCGAACGGAACCGAACACCGAACTACGAAATGGCCGAACAGTTCGTTCAATTTGAATTGTGTTCGGTTGTGTTCGGGTGGCTAAAACATGGTCTTCTGTCAGGTCACTGGAAGGCCAAATGTAGCAGGGAGGGGGAAGTCATTTGACTCAGCTAGGAGCAGACTTCCAGGCACCAGGGGTGGAGGG
>QEPC01000343.1:2642588-2653286 GCA_003113815.1 Sphenodon punctatus
GCTCACGCAGCCGCCTCAGCAGCAGCCCATGGTCCACGGTATCAAAAGCGGCCGAGAGATCTAGCAGGATAAGAAATATTGAACATCCTGCGTCCATCTCCCGGCGGAGGTCGTCTACCAAGGCCACCAACGCCGTCTCAGTGCCATAGCTGGGGTGGAACCCAGATTGAAAAGGGTCTAAGAAACCAATACCGTCCAGGTGCACCTGGAGCTGAAGTGCCACCGCCCGCTCAAAATAACCTTCCCTAAAAAGGGAAGGTTAGAGACAGGTCGGTAACTGGCGAGTGCATCCACGTCCAAAGATGGTTTTTTCAGCAGGGGGCGCACCACAGCCTCCTTGAGGCAGGGCGACAACCTCCCCTGCTGCAAGGACGCGTTCACTACCCTCGCCAGCACCGTCCCCAATGTCTCCCTGGAAGCTTTTACTAACCAGGATGGGCACGGATCGAGTTCGGAAAATGTGGCCCTCACAGACCCCAAGACATCGGCCGCATCAGCCGGCGTCACTTCCTGAAACTCCCACCACAAAGCTGGACCGGACGGGGCCTCCGTCCCCTCGCGCTCTTCCCCTACTGCCCCAAATCCAGCGTCAAAGTCGGTGTGAATCCGAGCGATCTTGTCTGCGAAGTAGTTGACAAATGAATTGACCACTGAACGTTCAGAGAGACAGAGAGAGAGAGAGAGACAAGCAGCATAGTAGCAAAAGGAATCCTTTTTAATGGACTTGATTCTGTTGGCAAGTGTGCATGGAAGCTTCCAAGCTGCATGAAATACAAACATGACTGAGGCGCGCAGCAATGCAGAAGGGGCTCCCCTCTCACATGAGGTACATGAAGGACAATATATGTCTGCAGACCTGTAGGGTTTGCCCCTGAAGGGGATGTTATGTTTAATTAAACATCGGAAGTTCGGATAGCATTTCCCACCCTCAAGGGTGACTCTGTGTTCATCCACCAGATGTTCCTGTTACAAAAGGGCCCACACCACCAGCTCCCACAGCCCCCCAGGCTCCCTGGATCCAGCACCAACTCCATAGGTTACTTTGAGGAACTCATACAATGTGTTAATGACAGTTTTAAAGATTGACATAGATGGGAGAGCATAGAGAGAATCAGTGAAGTATGTGAGTGCCAGTGTGCTATAGTAGGTAAGGTGCTGGGCTTGGACCTAGGAGACCAGGGTTTGAATCTCACCCGTGTCATTGAACTCACTGGGTGACTGTCATGGGGACAACACACCCATTTGGGGGGAGAGGACATACATTAAGCCACAGGCAGGGACCGCGTCTGATTCTATGTTCTGTACAGCACCAGGTTATGCGGCTGGCGCTTTATAAATGTTTAATAATAATAATAATACATTTCGGGGATACGTGTAATGTAATCTAAAGGGTTAACAGATTGTAAGCTCAGGTGGAGCAATATACTGAAACCAGCTGCCAGAGTGGAGGGAGAGATTCCCCTTGTTATAACAAGTGGGCAGTTTATTGCCAAGCAACGGCCAGGTCCGCCCTACCACCTTGTTACGACAATAGCAGCAGGACACAGGAAGTCACCGAAGCCCCTGCGAAGGGGAGAAGACAGGATCTCTAGAGACTTAAAGGACACTTCCATCTTGGACTTGAAGGAGAGAACACCTCAGCAGAAGAGCTGCTACAAACATGAACTAAGGACTCTCATATTCTCTCGAAAAGACTTGTACCCGGCTTGGACATCAAAGCCACGAGATACGCTGATGAATCCGGACTGGGCCTCAGGCTAAGGGACAGTTAGGGAATCTCAGCGTATCTTAGAATGCGTGTACTTTATGTTTGATTTTGACTTGCACTATCTGATCAACAGCCTTGTACTTATATGTACTCAATACATGTTTTATAACCAAGCCTAGCGTGCTTGTGTCTTTATTTGGCCTTGGGGAATTCACTTAGGTGTAAGTACTCTTATCTAAGCAAGCGCTTAGATGAACCTTCTGCATATAAGATAACCCCACTGCGAAGTCTTCCAAGCTACCGGTGGCCAGAGAAGGTTCTCTGCGTTACGGCTGGGCTGGGAGATTAAGAGGAGGTGTTTCTGGGAGGTGCAGACCTCCGAAAGCTCCCTGATTGCAGTGAAGGTTTTCTGATCACGTGGGAACCCACGTGGGCACAGGCAACTGGGGTGTGGCTGGCCTGGTGGGCATACGGGGGACAGCCTCTAAAGGAAGAGAGGGCCCCAACCCCGGTGACAGTGACCTTGGGCAAGTCACAACCTCCATTCCCCATCTGCAAAATGGGCGAGAGTGTGTGTGTGTGTCTTTCCCTGTCTCTTGTCCATCTTAGAGTGTAAGCCCACTGGACAGGGACCCGTCTTTGAAAAATCTGCGACTGTAAAGCGCTATGTACGCCTACTAGTGCTAGAGAAATGTTAAGTTGTAGATAGTTGTGTCATCTCTATCCCACAGTGTTTCACCAACTCTAATGCTACCCTCTCTCAAGACTGTGGACGTTCTCAGAGACAATAGCCCGCAGTAGCACACATCAAGTAGGTGTTAGCCTGCACCCTCCCGCTCAAGCCTCCATTTACTCATCCGCACATCCCACAGACAGCTTTGTCCAAGCACATTGCAGGCCCACCATGAGTGGTAATTAAGGGTAGAGGTAGTGACCCTATAACACCCCCTTTCCATCAGAGCCAGGGCTGGGAAGAAGGAAAGTGCTTGTGGCGGCTACTGCAAGTAGATGAGATGCTGGCAGGGAGGGGGGCTGCCCGTTTAATAGCTCTACACGCTGCGCACAGCCAACACGGACTCCAGCGGGCTAATGGTCTCATTTGAAAACACCCTGTCTATCCATTTATTTAGGCTTTCTACACCCAAGCAAAAGAGCATCCATTCCAGGCTCCGAGGACACTTGACTGTCTTCAGAATATGTACATATTAAACAGACTCTCACAATTGCTCTCGGGCTATAAAGTGTGCATTGTCCACACTATGGGCTAATGCGCGCCCACACAACTGCCTCCCGCAGCCTCTCCTGCACCCAGTTCCATCAACACCATCAAGTCGCATCTAGTGTGGCTACTACAGAGCGATGGGGAACTGCACCCGCACTCTCTCCTCTTGCAGTAGCTCATCACTGCGAAGCAGCCTCCAGAGAAGAGCGCTTCTTCTGATGGAGAGGGGAATGGATAGAGCCACTTTCCCAGCACTCTGTCCTTAATTACACACACACACCCCCGGGTGTCCCATCTGTACCTTATCAGCTAACCTCTCTCAGCGCCCAGCCTGACAAGCCTGTTCCTCTTTGCTGGGATCCAGCTAGGGGCTACGGCCGCCTAGCCACGCCCCAGTTTTTATCTCAGGACCCAATCCTGCTCCTCTCAGCGCCATGTCAATTCCTTGCACTCCGGCATTTGCATTCAAGCCAGGATGGGATCTAAAGGTGAAAGCTGCAGCTGGATGATGGAGGCGGCACTCCGGCTTGGGGCTGAGAGAACTCGCCTGATATGGTTGATTAACAGCCAGGTTGGGCTAGGAAGTGGGAAAGAGTTGCAGTAGCTGCCACAGGTGGCGCTACTCAAGTACATGAAACACCAGCAGGGAGATGTCCGTTTATTATTATTATAAGCATTTGTATAGCACCAGCTGTGTACCTGGCGCTTTACAGAGCAATAAGATAGACATGGTCCCTGCCTACGGCTTACAATCTACATGGAGGGGGGAGACAAAGAGAGGGGACATAGCAAAAGAGAAGGGATCAATAACATTCAAGCGGATGCAAAGTCTCAGGTGCACGTGCTTGGCTTGGTTGCGGTGAGGCAGGAGTCAATGGGAGGGCAGACAGAAAATATGGAAAGGAAAGTTCTAACAGGCGTTGGGAAAGGCAGCGAGGAAGAGGTGGGTTTTGAGGAGGGATGTGAAGGTGCAGAGGGAGGGGGCAAGGCGGATGTGGGCAGGGAGTGAGTTCCAGGCATGGGGGGCAGCGAGGGAAAAGGGGCAAAGGCGGCAATGGGAGCAGGGGAGACGAGGGAGGGGGCAGAGGAGGAGCAGAGAGCGCGTGCTGGAGTGTGTAAGGAGACTAGGGCGGAGCGGGAAGGGGGAACCAGGTTGTGAAGGAATTTGTAAGTGAACACCAGAAGTTTGTGAAGGATGCGTTCAGGAAGGGGGAGCCAGTGACTTGAGGAGAGGCTGCACATGGTCAAAGCGACGGGCTGAGTGGATGACCCTAGCAACAGAGTTTTGGATGGAGATACGGGGGGACAGGTGAGAGCGGGGGAGACCAGTAAGAAGGAGATTGCAGTAGTCAAGGCGAGAGCTGACCATGGCGTGAACAAGGGTTTGGTCTGAGGAGACCGAGAGAAAGGGGCTCTACACCCTAAAACATGTGAGTGGGGGCTGCACAGACTGAACACATACTCCAGCTGGGTAATTGTCTCGACTGAAAACACCCTGTGTATCGATTTATTTAGGTTTTGTACAACCAAGCAAAAGAGTATCCATCCCAGGGCACTTGACAATCTTCAGAATACACAATGCATAATCCAATGCAAGTAATTGTCAATTCTGTATAATAGTGAGGTTGGAAATTTGCTCACTTACTAGATATGATGTATCTTATGTATGATTTGTATGTTTGTTTGCTATGATCGTAGATCTCGCAATAAATGATTTGATTTGAATATAGCATTAGACTGGATTTGAATACACAATGCACATGTTAAACAGACTCTCAAAATTGCTCTCAGGTTAAAGTGTTCACCGAACACATGACCCAGCTACAATACTTGAAAAAAATATAATCCTTCTAATCCTTTGGGTGTTAAAGCAGCAGAAGGTATCCCAATTTGGCTTTTTACAGATTTTGGTTAATACTGCAGTATGTAGAGCAATACATAGTAGGATATGCTCTATTTTGTGTCCACTGACTGGTAAGAGAACACATTTTTAAGTTTGCCTGAAAGTTTTTATAGTCTTTAACTTCAAAGTTTAGCAAGCCTCTTGGCATAATTCTAAGAAAAAAAACACTGCTCTAGATTATGAAATAAATGTTTTACTAGTAAGCATATGAAACAGAGATAGATGCTCCAGTTCTTAAATTCTACAGCTTTTCCTTGTTCCCTCTCCCATGTCCATGCTAGACCGTGTAAGCCCTTAGGGATCTGTCTCTAACCACAATTGTTCAGTGCCAGGCACTTTCGGGGAACTAAATAAGAATAATGCTGTAAGGGAGAAATTTGTCTTAGAAGGTGGCCCGGATAGTGTTCCCTTCCTTGCGTCTTTCAAACGTGTGAAGGTGGCTTGATATTTTCTTCTTCACTGCTTTTTCTTTTGACCTTAGAAATATCAGTTTCCTACATTTTGCTGCGAGGCTGGGGTATGTATTTCCAGTTGATGTATATTGGAGACTCTCTCAGGCCCTTAGGGGTGGGGAGACTGGATGTTTAAGAGAGAGATAGTTGGAAACAAAGATAATTTCTTTCAAGTGTTTTAGTTAATGAGGTGTTTATGATTGGAAAACAATTACTTCCTAATCTTGATGGGTCAGATTCCACTATGTTGGTTGGACCAACATACTTTGGCCAACAATAAGGCCCTCTAGTAGACCCAAATATCCACTGTGAGCCCAAAAGCCACAGAAGCAGGAGAAAAGCAAAAAGCTCTAGCAAATTACTCTTCTCCTTTACAGATTCCCTTTAAACAGCCTCTGATAAGAGAGACACAGGAAAGCACTCAAGCACCATAACAGTCGAGATTCTGCTAATGTCCCTTCTTAGCTTTTCTTTCCTACCCACACCTCCGTTATTTAAATGCAATCAGAACTTTGATAGGCTCTGTAATGCACAGATGAACTGAAAGGATACTATTGGGTTCGTGACCCTAAATTTAGGCACCCACAAGCATCTATAAAAACCCTAAGACCAGTAGAAGTGTTTTCTGTTTCATGACACACATGCAAATATACAATTTCCTCTCCTGGTGCATGCAAGCAAAGCATTGCAGCATTGAGCTAGGCCTGCACAGTTAACCCCATGGGGGAAAGCGGAGCAAGCCATTACTTGGCTAGCAATTCGCTTATTGTCATTGTCTAAGACAGGAGAAACAGGAAGGCTTGGGGTGAGGACAGACATTCGATCTGACAGCTCAGGCCGGATTCAGGGTGAAAGCCTGGCTCTATTGTTTTCAGTAGCACAGTTCCCACGGGAGCCAGGATTTCTCCCAAAGCCAGATGAAAATTGGCTGCTCTCCCAAGAGGGTTTAAAAAATAAATGTTAAGGCAGTGCCTTTTATTTGAGGCACTGCCTTTTAACCCCAGCAAGGCTTTTAATCCTGAGTGAATGGCTCTAAACCCTGCTCCGATGGGATAGGAAAGAGCTGGGGGTTCAGTGGCCTGAGCACAGGCGGGAGTGCTGGGATGGAGATTAGAAGCATCGCCTGCCTGGGATCCTCCCAGATGTAATGAGGTGCAGACACGTGAGGGCACAAAGAAGCGGAGGGAGACAATAGTGTCCCCTCAGGAAGCAGGGGATGCTGCACTCCCTCCCCTGAGTCGCTTGGGACTGCATAGGGGCTAGAGCACCTCCCCTGCCCAAGGACCCCCCCTTGTCCCTAGAGAAAGGGGACAGTGAATCTCTCCCTCACTGGGGGCAGGGAAATCGCATCCCCCACATCTTCTCTCTGCTCCCCTGAAATCCTCCTGCTTCCTGTGAGTGAAGAGGGACTAAAGCATCCCCGCCTCCTGGAGGACTCCCCATGCTGCCCCTAGAGGGGATGGAAACGAATACCTCACTGACCCGGGAAAGGGAAGAGGCAGGGAATCACACCCACCCCCTCCCCCATCTTTGTGGCAGGCCTGGGAGAGAAGTTAGATAGCTCCCACCTCCCTAGTTGTTCCCTGCCCCTGACCAGGAAGAGTTGGGGCAGGGAACCCCATCACCCCCAATCTTCTCCTTGGCCTCACAGAATCCCCCTGGCAGGAGTGGGGAAGGGGCTATGCCACCCCCACTTCCCCAAGGACACCCCCCTTGTTGCCCCTAGAGGGGAGCAGCGAATCTCTCCTCTCTGCCCCTCCCACACTCCCATGGCTTGTCCTAGGAGCCCCCACCTCCTAAAGGACCCATTTGCCCTTAGGAGGACAGTGAACCCTCCCACTGGCTATCCCAGAAAGACAGGGAGAGGCTAGAGCACCCCTTCTTTCCCAAGGATCCTCACATGTTTGGGGGGGCAGTGAACCCTCCACCCAGCCGTCCCAGACATGAGGGAGGAGCTAGCGAACCCCTTCCCAAGGACCCCTCCTTGTTGCCCCTAGAGAAGAAAAGTGAACCCTGCTCTCAGCTGTCCCAGGAGAGACTAAAGCACTATCACCTCCCCAAGGAGCCCCTATCGCCCTTGGGCGGCACTGACCCAAGTGAAGGGGGGCAGGGAGCCCCTCCCCCAGAAGTGGGGATGGGGCTAGAGCACCCCTTCTTTCCCAAGGACCCCCAAGTGTTGCCCCTACCGGGGGTGTGTGTGCAGGGGGCAGTGCTCTAGTTAAAGATCTCCCCCTGGCTATCCCAGGAGATGGGGGGGTGCAAGAAACCTCCCCAAGGACCCCCCCAAAATGGGCAATAAACTCTCCATGCAGCTGTCCCAGAAGTGGGGTTCACCACCCCAGCCAATCAGAGCTGCCTCCAGTTGTCCCTAGAGGGGAGCAGCGAACCCTTCACTGTCCCAAGCGTGGGGGAAGGGGGGTTAGAGCACCCCCACCTCCCCAAGGATCCCCCAGATGTTGCCCCTAGAGGGGGGGACACGGTGAAGGCACCCCCTAGCTGTGCCAAGCGTGGGGGAAGGGGCTAGAGTGCCCCCACCTCCCCAAGGATCCCCCAGATGTTGCCCCTAGAGGGGGGACACGGTGAATGCACCCCCTAGCCGTGCCAAGAGTGGGGGAAGGGGTTAGAGCGCCCCCACCTCCCCAAGGATCCCCCAGATGTTGCCCCTAGAGGGGGGGACACGGTGAATGCACCCCCTAGCCGTGCCAAGCGTGGGGGAAGGGGCTAGAGTGCCCCCACCTCCCCAAGGATCCCCCAGATGTTGCCCCTAGAGGGGGGACACGGTGAATGCACCCCCTAGCTGTGCCAAGAGTGGGGGAAGGGGTTAGAGCGCCCCCACCTCCCCAAGGATCCCCCAGATGTTGCCCCTAGAGGGGGGGACACGGTGAATGCACCCCCTAGCCGTGCCAAGCGTGGGGGAAGGGGCTAGAGTGCCCCCACCTCCCCAAGGATCCCCCAGATGTTGCCCCTAGAGGGGGGACACGGTGAATGCACCCCCTAGCTGTGCCAAGAGTGGGGGAAGGGGTTAGAGCGCCCCCACCTCCCCAAGGATCCCCCAATGTTGCCCCTAGAGGGGGGACACGGTGAATGCACCCCCTAGCTGTGCCAAGAGTGGGGGAAGGGGTTAGAGCGCCCCCACCTCCCCAAGGATCCCCAGATGTTGCCCCTAGAGGGGGGACACGGTGAATGCACCCCCTAGCCGTGCCAAGAGTGGGGGAAGGGGTTAGAGCGCCCCCACCTCCCCAAGGATCCCCAGATGTTGCCCCTAGAGGGGGGACACGGTGAATGCACCCCCTAGCCGTGCCAAGAGTGGGGGAAGGGGTTAGAGCGCCCCCACCTCCCCAAGGATCCCCAGATGTTGCCCCTAGAGGGGGGACACGGTGAATGCACCCCCTAGCTGTGCCAAGAGTGGGGGAAGGGGTTAGAGCGCCCCCACCTCCCCAAGGATCCCCAGATGTTGCCCCTAGAGGGGGGACAAGGTGAATGCACCCCCTAGCTGTACCAAGCGTGGGGGAAGGGGTTAGAGCGCCCCCACCTCCCCAAGGATCCCCCAGATGTTGCCCCTAGAGGGGGGGACACGGTGAATGCACCCCCTAGCCGTGCCAAGCGTGGGGGAAGGGGTTAGAGCGCCCCCACCTCCCCAAGGCTCCTTGGGGGGCGCGGACAGTGACCCAAGCAAGGGGGGCTGTGCCAGGAATGGGGGAGGGGTCATACACCTACCCCCCGCCCGCAGCAGCAGTCGATCCGGGCCCCGCCGGGGTTCTCCTCTCCTCCTCCGCAGCGGGCGGCGGGTTTGGGGAGCATCCTCCCGGCGCCGCGCTGAGCCTGCCCCGTCTGCTTCTCCGCGGCCGCCGGGGGGGCTTGTCAGCGAGCCGCCCGCTCTCCATGCTACGCAGAGCCGGCTCCGGGGACGGATCCATCCCAGGGGGGGAGGGGAAGCGAGAGGAGCGCTAATGGCGGCGCCAGCGGTTTGAAAATGGCGGCACTGGCCGCCCCAGCCAATCAGAGCCGCCGCCGCCGGTTGCTAGGAGACGGGAGGGTGTGAGGCCTAGCCGCGAGGCTAAGGCCTCGCTCTCAGCGGGGCTCGCCGCGGAGGGAGAGGCCCGTTCTCAGGCGAGGGGAAGTCGGGCAGGGTCGCTCCCTAGGCAAAATGTTTACCGAACGCTGATGAAAAAATACATGTTGCAGGGCGTGCGTTGGCGGCCGTGCAGGCCCGGCAACATGTATTTTTCATAAGTGTTCCTTGCAACCGTGCCTGGGCGGCAGCCTTACAGCAGGGGAAGCCCCACCCCCTTCCCCATACAAACCCCATAGAAAACTCCCCTTAAGAAACCAGGCCCCGCCTCCAACCCTTTCCCCTCCTGGGGAGGGTTGCTAACTTGGCATCGAGGCAGGCTGGGGGTTTGTTTTTACAGAAATACCCTGCAACCTGTATTTCTCATAAGTGTTCTGTTTATTTTAAAATAAAAAATTAATTTTTTTTTAAAAAGTTAATTAAAAAAAAAAAGTTCTCCTGCCACCCATGACCCGCAGAGGGAGAGTCAGGCGGCTGCAGCGGCTAAAGGGCTGGATTTGAACCTATGCAGCCCGAGTTCGAATCCTGCCCAGAGAGCCATGAACATACAGCAGAGTGACTGTTTCCACCCCGCACGGGCTTGGCTCAGGAGAAGGGTTGCCACGTACGCAAGCGGCATGCATGTGCTTGCCCCTCCTCCTCCCATACACTTTAATCCAGGACACTTATGAAAAATACATGGTGGAGGGCTGCATTGGAACCAATGCTGCTCTGCACCATGTATTTTTCATAAGCATCCTGGATTAAAGGGGGAAGTAGCCTGTTCATCTCCCCCTTGTTCTCTGTTTCCCCCCTCATTATTTTGGCACCCTACCTCCCTGCCCTGATCTCCCTCCGAACCCCCGTTTGAGCACTCTGCTCCTCCTCCATCCCCTCCCCTCACCCTCCCATGCCTTCCCTGCTCCCCCAACTGCCTTCGTCCCTTCTCCCTCCCTGCCCTCGTCCGCCTTGCCCCCATCAAGTCCCTCCTCAAAACCCACCTCGTCCGCTCCGCCCTTCTGAACTGCCGCTAAGCATCCCCACACGGGATTATCCCGCACCTGTTATCTGCAAACTCCCAACTTACTGTAACCAAGCCAAGAACGTGCACCTGAGTTCTTACAGCCTCATGAATGTCACATCTCTTGTCTCTCCCTCTGTTCCCCCTTCTCTGCCCATCTTTAGATTGTAAGCCCTCAAGCAGGGACCATGTCTATCTTATTTTATGTAAGCACCAGGTACATCGCTGGTGCTATATAAATGCTTATAATATTTCTCTCTCTTCCCCCACCCCCCTTGGTTCTGTTGCTCTTGAACTAATAGGCAAGTCTCGTGCTCTCCCCCCCCCCCCCCCCCCCCCCC
>QEPC01000343.1:2653291-2675706 GCA_003113815.1 Sphenodon punctatus
CCCCCCCCCCCCCCCCCGACACAGAAGGTATGGGGGGGGGAGGTACTACAATTAGCAGATGGCTCCTCTCTAAATTAGGTGGAATCTCCAAAATAATGAGGGGGAAAGAAGGCAGCAATAGGAAGCGGAGAAAGAGTGCAAGACATCTATAGGGGGACAGGTCTCAATTGCCACCACTAAAGGAGGACAGGGGATGACACACACAGCCTAGATCAAATAAGTTTAAAAACCACTAGGTCCATCTGAGTGGTGATCCTTTGGCCCTCACTCACCCCCTATGAATACATCTCTCTCCTCTTCCCTCACCAGTTTGAGAATGAAGAGTAGAGCAGCTGGAGTTTTTGTCACCGTAGCCAGTAGTGGGACATGTTAGAAGGAAGGCTTTGTCTCAACAGACAGAGATAAACTTACAGTAATCACTTTGAGTTTATTAAATCAGAAGTAACTACTCCACTTCTGTAGCATTCAGAGGAACAGCACACACCAAAATAGTACTTTAGCAAGTTCTCTGGCCCCAGCCAAGACATGATTGCTGAATCATGATCAACAGGGTTTCCACTGTTCTGAAAACAAAAAATTCTGATTTTAAAAAACAGAAATGTTCTGATTAACTGAAAAATCCACCATAAAAGGGCTGTAAAATGGCCATAAAACTCATAGGAAGGCCCCAGACGTGACACACAAAAATGTCAGCACAAAAATCACCGATACCTTTTAAAAGGCAAGATCGGTGGGATTCTCTGGTGAGGCAAAATCCATGGGTTCCTCTGATAAAATAACCAGATACGAGAGCACCAGTGTAGTCTAATGGATAAGATGCTATCCAAGGCTGAGCTCCTGCCCTAGCCATGAACTTGTTGGATGGCCTTAGACAACTCACAACCACCTCTCAGCCTCTGTGCCCGATCTGTAAAATGGAAGTGAGTGTGTCTTTTCCTGTGTTCCCCTCACCATTTGTCCTCCTTAGATTGTAAGCCCACTGGGCAGAGACTTTAGAGTGCTGTAGAGGTCTAGTAGTGCTGTAGGAGGGATTAGCAGTAAAGGCAAATTTTTTCCATGCAACACAAAAAGCTAGGAACCCTGATGATCAGTAGCCTTGCACTAATAAGCATTCACGCTTACTTTAAAATACAAAGTGAAGGTAAGGACATAGTCCTCCTGAGAAGTCAAGTATACATATTTCTCTTCCTACTCCCGAAGAACTTTGATTTAGCACTGTGCGTGGATGCTTCAGGCATAAGACCAAAGTAAGCTCCTAACTGTGGGAACGTGGTTTTAAAGTAAAGTAGTCACTTAGTTTAACACTAGGTCACCCACATTCTAACAAAGCCATAGTTAATTAGTCCTGTAAAGATTCTAACCCAAAGGCTAGGGGCGATAGTTAACCTTGAGAGTCAGACACAAATGCAGAGTTGTGTAAATCTTGCCAGAGCAAGAGAACAGCCCCCAGCATAAGGGCTTCATGGGTGCAATGAACCAGATTGTGAATGGATGCAAGGGATCAGATGCTGAGCAGGAGCTTCAAGTCCATGTTCAGGATTTGATCCTTTTGTAGCCATTTTACAATCTAGCAGCACATGGCCTCATCCCGTTCTGCACTCTGAGTTTCTCCTGGTCAGTTCTTTTAATAAATAAATAAATAAAACGTTTGCATGTGGGTTTAAAAAAAAAGGAATTAAAGGCACATTGATAGGATTCTCATAACACCCATTACCTGGAGAGGAAGACCGCACAGTGTAGTGGGTAAAGTGCTGGACTTGAGACCTGGGAAACCAGGTTTCAAATCTTGCCCTAGCCCTAAACGCACTGGGTGACCTTGGGCAAGTCACAAGCTCTCAGCCTCAGTTCCCCCATATGTAAAATGGGAATGTGTGTTTGTCTGTCCCTGTGTTCCCCTCACCCTTGTCCATCTTAAACTGTAAGCCTACTGGGCAGGGACCTCTCTGAATATCAGACAGTAAAGTGCTGTGTATGCCCTAGTAGTGCTATAGAAATGATTAGGAGGAGGAGGAAAAAAATCCTTGGGAGCAGCTTTATCCAAAGCAGGAAAGCCCTATCCATTTGCAGCCAAGTTAGCGTTTCAGAACTGTTACAGGCACATGCTGTCCTGCTGGCATCTTTAGCACGTACAAGGGCGGTGGCGGGAGGAGATTAATCTTAACAGGGGAAGTTATGTTCCCAGGGATTGAGGCAGACCAGATCCCCATTTCCAGAGGGTTCATAACACTAGCTACTAGCATGTTTGTTATCAATAGAGGATCAGACCATTTATTTATATTATTTAATACCCTGCCCCAATCAGCCTGGGGCAGTTTACAATGGTAAAACAAAACCATAATACACAATAAAAAAGGCACAAAACCACTGTTGTCCTTCCCCCAATTCCACCCTACACCCACTCTCCCTCACCAAGCCAGGCGGAGCAGCCAGGTTTTACACATATGACGGAAGGAGGGGAGATCCAGGCCTCCACCAGGAGGGAGATTCACAGCCTAAGTGCTGCCACTGAGAACGCCATCTCCATAGTGGCCCCCCAGAGGACCTCAAGCAGGGTGCCCCCAGGGGACCGCAGAGGCTGCTCCAGAGCGGAGAGCAAGACGGTCCTCCTAGTAAGTCGGGCCAAAGGCCGTACAGGGCTTTATAAGTCAAAGCCAATTCCGTGAGTCGGGCCTGGAAGACTAAGCAGCCAGTGCAGAGCCCAAAGCACTGGTGTAAAGTGCTCACGGGGACCCGTCCACATAAGGAGACAGGCCGCACCATTGGCAAGAGTCTAATCTCAAGGTAACGAAAGCATGGCTGATGGTGGCCAGGTCACTATCTGAAACACACGGCCAAAGCCACCACCCCAGCTGTAGTTGGCGAGATGCACTCCTCGCCACAGCCCCCACCTGGATTTCCAGGCGGAGTTGCAGATCAAGGAGCACGCCCAGACTATGGGCCTGGGATACCAGTGGAGAGCAGACCCCATCAATGATGGGAACCACCACCATCAGCTGAGTCTTGTCGGGATTCAGCTTCAGTCAGCTCACCCTCATCCAATCCCCAACAGCTGCCAGACATCCGGTAAGCACCGAGACTGCTGGGTCGAATGAAAATGAGTAGAGGGGGGGATCAGCAGCATATTGACGACACCGCACCCCATACCGTCTCGTGACCTCACCAAGTGGCCGCATATACCCAAGAGCGGGGACAGGATAGAACCTTGTGGGACACCACACTTAGACGTCTCCGCAGTTAGTTTTGGTTTGTCCCAAAAGCAATAGATGGAGACAAAGTAGTCGAGATGTGCAGCTCTGGCCAGATCTCCAGGTGGAGGCTGCGGCAAGGAGCGCTTTTTGCCAATTACATCTGGTGTGACGGCTTCGGCCGTATGTTTCAGACTCCGACTTGGCCACCGTGATCCATGCTTTCATCACCTCTAGACTGGACTAGCGTAACGTGCTCTACCCATGGTGAGAACTTGGAAACCGCAGCTGGTGCAGAACGTGGCAGCTCGCCTCTTGGTAGGTTTGAGCTGCCGGAAGCACATTACACCAGGGCTCCGTTCTCTGCACTGGCTGCCAGTAGTTTTCCGGGCCCCATTCAAGGTGTTGGTTTTGGCCTATAAAGCCCTAAACGGCCTAGGCCCTACCTATCACCTCACCCCCCGGCTGCTGGAGCAGCTCCTGCGGTCATGCGGGGATGCCCTACTTGAGGTTCCCAAGTCTTCCAGGGGGCCACTCAGGGAGGGTGTTCTTGGTGGCCACACCACTCCCTTCCTGGAGGGAGGCATTTGGCTCCGGACCTTCCTTTTCAAAGTTGTAAGACCTGGCTATTCCACCAGGCATTTGGTGTGGGAGATGGGAATGGGTTGGGGTGGTTTGTTTCCCCTCCTTTATGTGTTCTTTTTAATTTTATGGATGATTTTATGGATTGTAAGCCGCCCCAAGCTACCCGTGGCAGGAGGGACGGAGTAGAAAGTTTTAAAAATAAATATCTTATTGACCAGCTTCTGTTGGCGAGTGCATGCAAAAGTCAGGCCACTAAGGAGACTCCAGCGTATGATCAAGGTGAGTTTAGCATAGGGGCTTTCACCAAACCACATTTCTGACAGCATGTTTGTTTTGTAGGGCACTAGTGCAAGCAAATTTAATCAAAAGTACTTAAAAGCCAGAGTATCAAAGTTTCAGCATCAAGAAATGTCTACTATAGTCTCCCCCCTCATCCTGACACCCCATCCCATCACTAAGTAGTGTCTGATATGGGTTAACAAAGCCTTACAATTGTCACCTTGTATTGCCATCTGCCACTCTTGTCTGTATGACAGGGGCGCTCTTGGTTGCTGCCCCAATATTCTGGAACTCCCTCCTGCTGGAGGTTCATCTGAGTGCAAGCCTGAGCATCTTTTGGAGGTGGTGCCTGACCTCTCTTTTTAGTAAAGCAGTTGGTGGGCAAGGATAGGAATTGAGTTGGGTGGCTAGGTTGGACTGGGTAGGGTTTTTGTTGGATTCTATTTTAATATCTTAATTGTATTTTATGTTTTTGTGAGTTACCCTGAGCCTTTGAGGAAGGGCAGCGCAAGGAATGTAAAAAACAATCTAAAAGAGTTGTGGGACCTTAAAGACTAACAAGAAAATCTACTCTTTAAGGTGCCACAAGACTTTGCTGTTTTAAAGCCATCAACACAACTACTCTTCTGAAATAAATATTGTTTTAGAAAGCCAGAGCTGTGTCTTCAGCTTGCATTTAAAAGCCCTTTGTTTGCAGCCAGTTTGCTTCTGAGTGATGGACAAGCCCAAATGTGGTCAAAGAATTTAAGCAGCTTAAATTATCTTTGACCACAGGCAGGGACTGTGTCTGTTTCTATGTTCTATACAGCACCAGGTACATGGCTGGTGCTATATAAATGCTTAATAATAATAATAGCTGTTGCCCAATATTTAAGCTGTCCTGCCCCACAAGTATTGAAAGAGGTAGTGCTTCAGACTGTATAGCAACCAACCCAAAGAGTTCTGGAATTAAGCTATGCCAATTTACTCTTTAGAGAGTCAACAAGCCAAAACTTTTAGCACCCTGAGAGCAAAGAGATAAGGCAAAAAGAGAGGGAAGTGGGGAGAAGGAGAGACAGGCTTTTAGAAGATAAGAATGTCAACTGTAAACTGATCCTGGCAGGGTTTTGAAGTGCAGAAAAGGTTTAATGTCAAAGTCTCAGCACTGAGTTTGTACCACTAGGCCAAGGGTGTGGGAAGTTTGTGGCCACTTTGAAAGCTTGCATTTTCAGGTAAGTTCTGCAGTTAGATAAGAAAAAGGTGTGGAGGGGCTCATGACGGGGGCAAGGGAGAAGATCCAGACCATGGATCCATGCTCCATCCCATGGGCCAGATTCAGACATGGAGACAAGGCCAATTTTATTTTATTTTTTTTAAAAAAAGCCAAGGCTAAGGTTGCCACCTTTTTCAGTTTGACACCCCCCCCACCCCCCAAGATTCCCATAGGTCAAGATAGGCATCTTGGGGTCAAACTGCTGAAAGTGTCAACAACCCTGGCCAAGGCTGGATTTGACCCATGGACTCCCCCACTGCTGCACTAGGCAACCACGTAGAACTTTAGCAACTGCTGACATGAATGCAAATTGTTGTTCAGGACAAGAGTACAGTTTTAGCAAGGGGATTCGTTAGGCATGTCACTAGCCTCTGGTTTTCTATAGGACTAGATTCATGCACCATGTTTGACGCAGAGCTGAGCAGTTATTCAACAGGTCCCTGTGCCAAGGGACAATCCACCCTGTGCCTGCTGTTGTGGGATAGAAGTCAATATATCTGGGACGGACAAAGAGCCATGCACGGCAACAAGGATACATTCATGATGTTTCAGGTGCTGATGCCTTGTTTCATTATTGGGGGGGAGGGGGCTTGAAGGATAAAACAGTAGATGTATCAGCAAGCTGTCTGGGATAGGGAAGCAGGAAGGTGAAGGTGGGGAGCAGGGAATGTGCTTTCAGGAGGGGGGTTCTCCTGTGCTAGCCCCTACACTTGGAAGGGGTGAAAGTTTAGGAGCAGGAGACTTTGGGGGTGGTAGTGGCAGGAGGAGGAGTTCCTAACCCAAGGCAAAGATAAAGCCTCCTCTCCATGGCTCCATCCCATAGGGGCACCTTCCATGGGATCCTAGTGGTGGTGGTGGTGTTTCGAACCCTGCTGGGAGTGGGGGGCCTGCATCCTGCCCTTGTGCAAGTGGAGGTCACTGTGGGAAGGAGAGGGAAATAGTAAGGCCATGTGCAGGCACCCCAGGCAGGCCTGGGGTAAGGATGGCCCCTGTGCTGGATGCCCCTCTCCCCTTCCCCAGCATTGATGCGATATTGCTACGGCCAAGACTTGTCAGGGTTGAAGTAATTCACCTGTTACAAGAAGAGCAGCCAGAGAAGTTTTACTTTACTTTTTTTTTTTATTGAACAACAGATTCTGCAGTGACAAAGCTGGTTACTGTGTTTCAAAAACTCAATCCATTCTTTTCCATAGATTCATAGGGAACTGCCAGGGAGCCATTTAAATTTTAGCTGGGGGTGGGGTGGGGGGGAATTAAAAATCCTCCTCCTCTTCTTCATCACCACCAGAATCCCTCCCTACTTCTTCATAATCCTTCTCCAGAGCGGCCATGTCCTCCCTGGCTTCAGAGAACTCCCCCTCCTCCATGCCCTCCCCCACATACCAGTGCACAAAGGCCCGCTTGGCGTACATCAGGTCAAACTTGTGATCCAGGCGGGCCCAGGCCTCGGCAATCGCCGTGGTGTTACTCAGCATGCACACTGCCCGCTGCACCTTTGCCAGGTCTCCCCCGGGCACCACTGTGGGGGGCTGGTAGTTGATGCCCACCTTAAAGCCAGTGGGGCACCAGTCAACAAACTGGATGGACCTCCTGGTTTTAATGGCCGCTATAGCAGCATTGACATCCTTGGGCGCCACATCTCCCCGGTACAGCAGGCAGCAGGCCATGTATTTGCCACGACGAGGGTCGCATTTCACCATCTGGTTGGAGAACTCAAAGCAGGCGTTGGTGATCTCCGGCACGGAGAGCTGCTCGTGGTAGGCTTTTTCTGCCGAGATGATGGGGGCGTAGGTGGTGAGAGGGAAGTGGATCCTGGGATAGGGCACCAAGTTGGTCTGGAATTCAGTAAGATCAACATTTAAGGCCCCATCAAACCTCAGGGAAGCTGTGATGCTCGAGACAATCTGCCCAATAAGCCGATTCAAGTTCTTGTAGGAGGGGTGATCAATGTCAAGGTTGCGGTTGCAGATGTCATAAATGGCCTCATTATCCACCATGAAGGAGCAGTCTGAGTGTTCTAGTGTTGTGTGGGTCGTCAAGATGGAGTTGTAGGGCTCCACCACTGCAGTGGAGACTCGTGGGGCAGGGTACACAGAGAACTCCAGCTTGGACTTCTTCCCAAACTCAACGGAGAGCCGCTCCATCAAGAGGGAAGTGAAGCCGGAGCCTGTACCTCCTCCAAAGCTGTGGAAGACTAGAAAGCCTTGGAGGCCACTGCACTGATCAGCCTGAAAGAGAGAGAAAATTACACCATCCTAAAAGTCTTGCAAGTTGCTTACATTTTTGCATCTAGTTCATGTTTTGTTTAGTTTTAAAAAAAGACCATGTGTTTGCTCTCTAGAACTTAGGAAGACTTCCAATGCACAGATGCTTACAGGTTTGCCACATTTACTACTGAGGCAGGTCTAACTAGAGAACGGGCAAATACTATTAGACATCCATTACTTAACAAGGATTATAATTGCTACTTCTGTGGCACCCACCTGGAAGAGAACATAGCGACTTTGAAGGGGAGGTTAGAGTTATGATTATAGCTGACAGAACACAACCTGAAGACTGGAAATCAACAAAAAACATTGTTGATTTCACCCCCGTTTCCACATAAGGTTTAGAACTGTAGTTCTGAAATAAGGGCTTTATACTTAATGAAAAAAAGAGCCAAGATGTGGGATAGCCAACAGCACATCTGAAAAGGATGTAGGGATTGTGATTTGGGCACAGTCCACCAGTTTTATGTAGTTGCAAACACACACAAAAAAGAAAACAAGCTAATGCAAGTTTAGGCTGCATTGTTCCCAAGTCACTGAAGTAACAATTCTGCTCTGTCACTGGTCAGACCTCACCTGAAATACAGTGCCAAGTTTGGGGCTTTCCTTTTCAGACAGGGTTTGAGGAATTGTAGCAGGTTCGGAGGAAGGCATTAAGAGGGATGAAGGTCTGGAAAGCAAATCCTAGGTGGAGAGGCTGAAGAACTGGGTAGGTTTAGCCTCAAGGAGAAGAAGCAGCAGGACAGTCATATCTAGACTGGCACCAAGACCTCAGCCAGCAACAGTTCGCCATTGCCAGAGGAGACGGAAATAATGGACTCTACTTACAACAATGTAGATTTTGGTGAAGTATCAAGAAATGCTTTCATGCAGTAAGTCGTGCAGCAATGGAACATGCTGCTTAGGGAAGATGTAGGCTCTCCACGGCCAAATTACATTTAGTTTTAAAAAGGCTTGACGGCCCTCTGTGTTGGGGATGCTATAGCTGTGGACTTCCTACATCAAAAGTAGGGAGTTGGGCTAGAGGACCTGTCCAACCAGTTGTTTCAAAGAGCGATTTCCAGATTTGGGGTGGTGGGGTGCAGTCAGCTCCCCTCTGAGTTAGATAAACTTTCCAAAACAGAAAGTGAGAGCAAGCAAAAGGGTATGTAGGAATTCGTGGAAGCAAGGGGCTTCAGCTACCAAGGGAAGGGCATGGTTTAGAGTAGTATGATACATCTACTATAAAGTAGTGGATGTGGTCAGCCAGATGTCAGCAGAAAGGACCAGGACACTGGAATTGGAGTCAACGGAGTAAGTGCCACATTTTAGAAAGAATGGCTAGGGGGCTTTGGGACGAGAAAGTTCCCTTGTTGGCCCAGACTGTTCTACGTTTGCTCAAACCCCTTCCCCAAGTTGGTCCTTGGACCATCTGCTCTTCAACAACATCTGGGCACCATCTCTTGATGCCACCACCATGATTCAAGTACGTTGCTACTCCCCCCACCCTTGGGCTTCCCCAATGTTGGTCTCCACTTGCCATTTTACGGGACCGGTCAATAACAGAATCAATTATCTCCTTCCCGATGGTGTAGTGGCCCCGGGCGTAGTTATTGGCTGCATCCTCCTTGCCAGTGATGAGCTGTTCCGGGTGGAAGAGTGTACGGTAGGTCCCAGTACGGATCTCATCTGCAGAGGCGATTTAAAAACAGTTTATTCCAAGGCCACATTGTGACAAACTGAGGTAAACTCCTCCACATCATTAGCATTTAGAGGAACACCAAGCCACGTTCATACTGCATCAGTTTTCCTGTACCCATGGGTATGATCACTGAACTGTGGTCATTACCAGGGGCATGCAGCAGGCACCTTGTTGGGTTTGTTTGTTTATGAAACCCCCCTGGAAACAAAAGGGTGTTTTTTTTGTTAAAACCACCCATACCATTTTTGTTGGGGTGGGGGGGTTCATAAATAACTCCTACCATTTCCATCCCCTTTGTTTTATTATTATTTTTTAAATAAGTCCCTGCATGTGTAGAATGGCCACTGTGCCTCTGTAGACAGGCTGCCCTTTTCCAAAGTGGCACTGATGCTGTAGGCCCCATTTTGAACATGCATAGAATCGCCTTGGTGGCAGTTTTGTGCTTGTGTAGTGATTTTTTTTAAATGGATGCTTTGTTACCTTTGTCATCCATTTTCATATTTTAATTACTAAAAAAAACAAACAAGGCTTTGTCCATTTTAGTAATTCAAACCAAAATGAACTGCACATGCCCAGTTGTTACCTTCCCACCAATGTGAACACACAAACTTGCTCCCTTTCAGTGTGTTTCAAAGTATGTACTCCTGATTTTCTGGAGATATATACTTCCTGTTGCGGAATAGCTTCAGTTTAGTGCTCTGTTCATGTGAATGCTTCAGGAGTAAATAGAGACGGCCCAACTACATCGAGTTAACTATTTATCTGAACAGGGTCTATGCCAGTACTGGTACCACCAGCTTTTCAAGAAGTCATTTCTATGGTAATTCCAGTGCTCAAAGTACTTTACAAACCTGACCCGACTCCCCTTCACAACAGTACTATGAGTTGACACCCTTCTTCCCATTTTACAGATGGGCCAAGAGACAGAAACTTGCCCAAGGCCACCCAATGAGTTCATGGTCAACTCACAAGCTTGAACCCTGCTCTCCCTAATCCAAGTCCAACACCATATCTGCTAGGTTACATTACATTGGCTCTTCATATTCTCTTCCCATCCTATACACCACCACATTATTTCTATATCACCCCTCTCGCTGATTACTCAAGGCGGTTTACAAAACATTTAAAATATAAAATACATTTCATTTATTGTAATACATAATCAACAGTCCCTAGTCTCTTACCAATGACGGTGGGTTCAAGGTCAATGAACACTGCTCTGGGAACATGCTTCCCTGATCCGGTCTCACTGAAGAAAGTCCCAAAGGAAGAATCGGTTTGTTCTGGTCTCTTGTTATTAGGAATGGTACCATCTGGTTGGATTCCATGCTCTAGGCAATAGAGTTCCCAGCAAGCATTGCCCATCTGGACTCCTGCCTGGCCAATATGGACTGAAATACACTCTCTCTGGATAGGACACAAGAGAGAAAGAGGTAAGCTTTCTGAAGGCATCTTCATTACTACACAAGCCAGCCCTGTTTTTCCTGCTCCCATCAGTCATCTTTGATCCTCAGAGACTGTACCACACTGGTGTTTGAAGTATTCTAGTTAATTTATATAGCACCAACAATATGCCTGCCACAGAATTAGAGACAGGTCCCTGCCCAGTGGCCTTACAATCTAGGAGGGGTTCATGAAAGCCACACCCAGGATATTGTCAAGGATATGGGGGCAACTTCTTCAAAATTACCAATTCGAATTTGATTATATAGGGTAAGAGACGTGTGGCCACAAGGACTGCTCCCCAAGCTGCCCTGGGGTGGCAAGCCACAGGCAACATGGCATGGGTAGGTCAGGGCACTGAACCCATGTGCTTGGAGCCAGGGAGCCATCCCACTGCCCAAGAGCACAAATGTGTGGCAGCCAGCTCTACCCATGCCCTGCTCCTAGCACCCTACCCTGATGGACAGCCATGGGAGCCTACTAGCCAGCCCAGGCATGCTGCAACAGATGTGCTAGCTGTAGCAGCCATTAGTGTGGGCTGTGCCCTTTGATATTTGCCAAGGTTACAGTCCAGTCTAGCCACCAACACTCCTTGCGGGCAATCCTGGGCCAGCAACTGGCAGCACATGTAGGGGGGGGCATCTGTTTTTACCCTACACCACCCTCAGTGGTGAGAAAGATATTCTATTCTCATGTAATATTTGACAAAAATGGAACCGCTCGTGGTATTTTTGATCCGATTCCAAGAAGAAAAAAAGCCATTTGTTCGTGTGCAAAATGGAGCTGCCGTTACTCAAAATGAGCCAGTGGCCCTTTTGCATATATTCACAGATTTAAAAATTCCATCCATTCCAATCAGAACCAGAATAGGTTTGCTCCAATGTCCAATTCAAATGGATAAAAATCCCTGGTTCCAACAGTTGGAATGGGGCAAAACTCCCCCTTCAGATCTTCTCTCAAGAGGATTCTCCAACATTAAACATAATAAGTGAAATACTGGGTAAGACCAATGGTCCCTCTAGCCCAGCGTCCTGTCTCCGACAGTGGCCAATCACGATGGCTTGGGAGAAGCACCCAATAGGCCACAATGAGGGATCCATTCCCTGTTTGTGCCCCCCCCCCCAACTCCTGTCATGTTCCCTGATCCTGTCTGGCTAATAGACCTATCTTCCAGAAACTTGCCCAAACTTCTCTTAAACTCCGCTCTAGTACTGGCCCTTACCACAGCCTCTGGCAGTAGATTCCACAACCCAATTATACACTGAGTGAAACAATATTTTTAAAATTTCTTTTAAACTTGTCACCCATGCATTTCATGGAGTGTCCCCTAGTTCTAGTACTAGCTGAGAGGGTAAATAACTGCTCCTTGTTTATTAGCTCCACACCACTTTATAGACTTCTATCCTATCTCCTCTCCGTCATCTCTTCTCCAAACTGAAGAGCCCCAGCCTACCAAGCCTCTCCTCATACAGGAGCCCTTCCATGCCCTTGATCATTTTTGTTGCCCTTCTCTGTACCTTTTCTAGTTCAACTATGTCTTTTTTGAGATGGGGCGACCAGAACTGCACACAATATTCAAGGTGCGGTCGCACCATTGATTTGTATAGAGGCATTATGACGTCCTCAGTTTTATTCTCTTTCCCCTTCTGAATAATTCTTAACATTGTTTGGTTTTTTTGACTGCTGCTGCGCACTGCGCTGTGGATTTCACTATATTGTCCACAACCACCCCCAGATCCTTTTGAAGATGCTGTAAAATAGAGAAGGAACCTCAGGCCTACAGGCCAAACGTGGCTAGTTTTTGTTTGGTCTCTTCCCCAGTTCCTGATCTAACCTCCAAATCCAATTTCTACCCCTGAACACTGGAGTGAACTATGTGGCAGAGACAAGGGTATGCAAACAAGGACAGGGGAGGGATCCATGATCTGAACCCTCTTCTTTCCCTGACCCCCTAAAGGACCCCTGCCCTCAGCTTCTAAGAATTTTCAGAGTGGCCCCTGGAAGGGAAAGGCTTCCCACCTTTGCCAGCTAGCCACACATTTTCCTCCTTTCCCTCTTGTAAGGATATGGTAGCAGACTGCAAACAGACACTAGCCCCTGCAGCTCTGTGCAAATGCAGGACCCTGCTGCACCCCTCACCTAGTGCCTGGGGCATGGGAGGGTTTGCTGTTACAGGCCTCCACTTTTGTGTGCTTTTCAGGTGCAGGACACCTTGTAGGGATGGACTCTAGTTTGTGCAACAAGGGCGAGCCAAACTATAGCTAAAGGCTCAGGCCTGCTTAAGCCAAAGGGACCATTTACTGGAACAAAAACAAAACAAAAAACTTATTTCCAGATAGTCAGCAACAGGTGCAAACAAGCAATCGATTCCCCCTCATGTCCTTGTAATTGCTGAGAAAGCAGGAACTGGTGAGTGATGGTTTGTGATAAGGGTTTCTTCCCCCTCAGGCATGCTGAAGCCAAGAGCAGCCATACGGACACATTGTTGCTGTGAATCTGGTACCCATGACTAATTCCATCCAGTTGAAGATCTGAAAAAGCTTACTGTACTTCAAAATTCGACACTTTGTAAAGCGGAGAAAACTCAGACATATCTTAAAATATGCCAATGAGCTTTTTCCTCATTGGCCAGTTTGGGTTTTGTCTAACCCTATAGCTGTACCTGGGGTATCACCTGCACCCCAGACTCCTTCCCTGTCAGTGGCCAGTTCTCCCAGCATTGGAGCTGGATCACGACCGGTTCCAACTCTGGTAAATAAACTTGCTTTATTTGGGCATTCAACCTTGTGCCTGGCTCCGTGTCTGACCCCATTGAGGAGTTGGCTATCGGGTTGAACTACAGGGGTTTTCACCCCCAACACCCCTCAGGTCAGACACCCTGATCCTATACCCCCATTTTGGGATGGACCAGACTTGCGTATTTCCTTGGTCAGGCTTGTTATTAAGTCCCATGGAGGGCTCAACTCTCCAGCACCAACAATTATGGCTTGCTTAGTTTTATAGCTTTTCCATTACTGCAGTTGATGCTGTGATATCCAGATACTACTGGAGCACAGAATTTTAACAGGCTTCTGGTCTATAGCCTCTTTCATCTGGAGACCACAGGCTATTACTCAACACCTCTGAGATACTTACAAATTATCCCATGGACAGGCAAACCCATAGTTTGCAGCTTGCCCAAGGCAGTTTATCTGCCTGGGAGATCACTGCAGCTACCACTACCCAAGAGTCTTTACCAGCATGTTATGAGCTAGCCCCTAGCCCACTTACTAGCTGGTTGGGCAAGAGCATTGCAATCAAAGGCAGCGAGTTAATGGAGTTTCATTTGAAGCAGAGGGTCAGACACATGGCTCTCACGCATCCCCATGAAATCTTAAGAGGGATGTTAATTATGGGGTTGCAATAACCACTTCATAGAGGGGATGGGAGGGCAAGGATTTGTAGGGTGCTATGAACATCTCAAAGTAGCATTTGCAGCCAGATAAAAGCTGTTATGGTTGCAAAATGGTTTCACCCCCATTTTAAATGGTCATGACTTTCTGGAAGCAGCATCAGGGCAGGAGTGTTTAAGAATGTGGGTTCCCCATCTTTTGGGGGAGGGTCCAGAGAAATTCACCTTTGAGCAAGGGCAGCCAGACTTTTAGTGCATGGGCACCACTGGATTCAGGGGATCCATCAGTCCAGGGCCCCTCCTGTAGAATCCTAGACTTGGAAAGCACATCAAGTCATCTAGTCCAACTCCCTGCTCAATGGAGGGGATCTGCAGCATCCTGGACACAGGAACAGCTCAGGGGTACCACAGCAACTGGTCCAAGGTGTGGAGAGGCACATGCGCCTATTGGAGCTGCTTTCCCTGCTGCACTAGGAGAGCTTTCCTAGCCCATCTCCAAGGTCCCCTTCCTCACACTATCATCTACCTCTTGGCTATCCCTAGCTTGGAGTACAGGACTCTTCAAGCTCAGCTCTTAAAGGAAGCCTGAAAGATGCACGTCCAGATGGGGAACCTCCACCTACATCTGTTTTTCTGAAAAACCTCCTCTTCCCTCATACCCCATTGCAGCTGGGAGCACCCGCTTGCAAGATTCTCTACCTGTGAAGTTTCTACAGCAAGGACATGCATTCTCGGTAACTGCCCAACAATTATGGAACTTCCTTTGGAGGATTGTCCAAGCCTGCTCATTGTCTAGAAATGATGCAAGACCTTTGTTTGGCCTGGCATCTGGCAGGTAGGGATTGGGGGGGGGTGCTAAGGGGATTTTCTTGGATGATTTTATCATTTATAAGCCTCCTTGAGTCTTAATGGGAAGGGCAGCATATACATTTAAATCAAGGTTTAGCCCCTTTCAAGTTCCTGGATCCAGTCATTCACATGCCCACCCCAAAGCACTAGAGTAGTGAGCTCAGGTGGGAAAAGCAGCAGAAGTGATGGCACACACACGGCGGTGATGTTTATGCTATAGCTTCACAACGAACTGGCTTCCCCATTCTCATTCCCCACCCCTATGCCCGTCGGGCCCATGAGCTCAGACTCATTTTCAAAGTAGCTCACAGGTCCCGTTCTCCAGTCCATCAAAGTAATTTTCCCAACCCTGTTCTCCAGAGTTACAACCCCCTTTCCCCACCTCTAATGTACAAGTTTGACAAGGTATTGCTGATGCTTTCATCCAAGTCACTAATGAAATTGACCAGTGTCAACTCCAGAACTCTCCTAGTACTGCTACACTTTGACAGCAAGTCGGAAATAACTTTCCTAGATACAAACTTTACAACTTCGCTCCTCCTGTCCCCTCTCTCGCCCTTCCACGCCTTCCCTGCTCCCCTAAGCGCCTTCGTCCCTTCTCACTTGCTGCCCCCCATGCCTGGAACTCCCTCCCTGTCCACATCCGCCTTGCCCCCTCCCTTCATACCTTCAAATCTCTCCTTAAAACTCACCTCTTTCGCTCTGCTCTGTCTGACTCTTTATCCTGCTGAGCCACTATTCCTATACCTACGATCGGTTTACCCTTATCCTTGCAACATGGACCTGCCTGCTGTCATTCTCATCGTAACCAAGCCAAGTACGTGCACTTGAGACCTCGCATCTTCATGAATGTTAGACCCCTTGTCTCTCCCTCTGTTCCCCTTCCTAAGTCTCTCCCCCAGCTCCTGTCTCTCAGATTGTAAGCCCTAGGGGCAGGGACCGTGTCTGTTTTATTACTTTGTAAAGTGCCAGGTACACTGCTGGCGCTATAGAAATGTTTGTTAATAATAATAATAGGCCATATATCCACTGAATAGTTCTGTAGAGACCCACCGTTCCCTAGCTTGCCAAGGAGAGGTCACAGGTAATTGGGTCAAACACCCTTCTGGAGTGGATCATCATCTCCGGTTCGTTAGGATAAACTATGGCAAACCGAGCCCCCTATTCAAGGCAATGGTAGCTTGCATCCCAGCTCTCAGTTATAGAGCCCTAGCAACATGCGCAGCACCAAGACAGTCATGATCAGAGAGACAGGGCCTTGCTCCGAGGGGCTTACAATCTCTAGCACAAACAATGGGAGGGGCAACAAGTTGTAGGTGCATGTACTTCATTTAGTTACAGAGGAGGAACAGGGGAATCCTGAAGGCAGGGTCAATAAGTATAATGGAGCAGTTTTATTTTAAACATTTGTTAGTCACCCCCCATGCACACGGTGTCCCGGGGCGATGTACAACTCAATAAAATAATAAATAAAACACACCATTTGTTTTTTTAAAACCCTTAAACACAATATAAGCAGGGTTGGGAAAAAATAAAAATAAAAGGGAAGCATTCACACACACACTAACCCACCCTGGGTGAACCGCCAGGTTTTAGAAGCCCGCTGGAATGTCAGAAGGCTCCGGGCCAGGCAAGCTTCCTTCGAGAGGCAATTCCAAAGCTGCAGCCAGGCCACGGAGAATGCCCTCTCCATTGTGGCCCCCTCGCTTAACCCAGGGGACCTCCAAGAAGGCAGCCCCCGCAGATTGAAGGAGCCGCTCTGGGACGTGGAGGGTGAGGTGGTCCCCGAGGTATGAGGGGCCCAGACCGTGAAGGGCCTTATAGATCAACCCCAATACCTTGAACCTGGCTCCGCTTGCTATTGGCAAGGGGGTAAGGGACAGCCTGTTGGAAGCGGAAGGGTTTAGTTGGTTTTTTAAAAAGTTTTATTTCTTAGGAGTTGGTGCTATACCACTACCCACCCCTCCAAGTATTTTTCCTACTGTGAAAAATAGAGCTCTGCTATTTTTCACAGGTTCAGATCTGCAAGAGATCTGTTTCACATGCAATTAGATACAGAACATGCAACCTTGGAAGTGGCCAAATTGGTTTGTGCTCAAGATCCATTTAATCAAGGGTGCTGTTCAAGGTGGACATCAGCAGGCATTGTACAAAATGACTTGGATTCCTTCATAAGCATTTGCATGCTTGGCAACATTAGCAGGTCAGGGTTTATGCTATTGCAAGCTCTGGTTTAAAAGGCCATCATTCCAAGGTTAGTCCGACGTTTATGGGACCATAAAAGTCTCGTGTGTTTGGGGAAGCTTGTCACCACAGCTAGGCGGCCATTTGAGCAAGTCATCTGCAACATTTCAGAGGGCCAGCTTTGATGCAACTTGTTCATGCCACTTCCTCTCCCCCCCATTTAAAAAGAGCTACTTTTTTTCTTTAATAAAAAAAAAAAAAAAGAGTAGTTTCAAAGTGGCCCGGTGAGACTTGCATTCAAAGCTGGTCATGTGACCACCCCTCTGGATTGGACCCAGCATTTTGACATCCGAGGGCCAGGGGAAGCTTTTATTTCCCCCCAGGTTAGCACGGTGGTGTAAGTCACAAATTACATTTCCTGCCAGCTAGCAATGCCGAGAACAGGAAGTGGATGCATTTGTTCCAGCCTGCCACATCGCTAGCTAAGGCTGCTGCTAGTCAGTCAAGGGCCCCGTTAGACTTTTTAGAAGGGGATTAGGCGGCCATTATTAGGAAGGGGTTGGCAACAAAGGCCCCTTGGCCAATTGCAGAACACATCTTACAGGCAGGCTCTGCCCCCTTTTGGCACAACACTTCTGGAAGTCAGTCTTTCCAGGTGTCTAGTTTAGGGTTGCCAGATATGAGATATACATGTTGCAGGGCCTGCATTGGCAGCTGCCCAATGGTCTCTTAGCCCAGTATTGTCACAACCAGACATGGTAGCAGGGTTTCAAATCCAGCTCTTCCAGGGTCTGTGGGAGAGGCCTCACCCAGGCATTCTACCCAAGATCCTGAAACAGAGATATTGGGGTTGAATTTGGGACCTTATCCATGCAAAGCAAGGGCTCTACCATCTGAGCCACGGTCCCTGCTGGCCCACCCCCATGTCATTGGTGTTTTTGCCCCTGCCCATTCCATCTTGGGGCAATAGATGGCATTTGCTTTAGAGGCAGACTTTGCAGCAAAAAGTAGGAGGGCATGCAATGGTAGATCAGCCACTAGCAAAGAGAAGATGAACACAGCAGCCAAGTTGGTTTTGCTCAGGATAGCCAAGTTGATTGCCACTTGGCAAAGATCTATTATGCCAAGAACAGGTGGTATCCCTCCTGGAAAACAGTCTGTTTAGACACTTTTAACTTGTTAGAAGTCCTAGCATTTACATCACATGCATAAAATGGGTCAAATTATTTGTATGTGGGGAAATGGGAATCCTAGCTGCCGTCTCTTTGCTTTGTGGGTTACTATGCAACGTTAACACTGTCTAGCAGTATTTAAAAGCGGCAGAAATTATAGACTAACCTTTCCCACCCATGGCAACCTTCAGTTTTTCTTGTAGCATTAGCTGGATAATGCAAGTTAACAAGCAGTGCTCTTGACAATGGAGCACTCACCCACTTATATACAGCATGCACTTTAAAAATAAAAAAAATAAAATAAAAAAGATCAGCCTAGTCGTAATGGTCATGTTTTCTTTTTGGCCAATTGAAAGCCCATTCTTATCCAAAAGTTTCCAGTTGCACACAACCGGGCATTTGGCTAATCTAGCCCATGGACACCATGTTTCCTGCACATCAAGAGCCCACTACAGTGGAATTAGGCCTGAAGCCAAATTTCCACCCAGTTTCCAGTTGTAACTGAACTGGGCATTCCAGTTGGTCCAATCAGAATTCAGATTCAACCAAGCAAATAAGTTTTGGCATTTGTGCCTATACACGCCAGCCACTCTGCGCACATGCAAATCCTTTGATCAGGCTCCCAATTGAAAGTTTCAAACAAGATTCTAGCCGCTATTCTAGGTTTGCAGAACTTTTCTGTAAAGTCAAAGAGGCCATTTCAAGCCAGCCACTCCTAATAGACAAAAGGACCCAACACACAAGTTTGGGGCAAGAGTCCCCTGTTTAGCAGGGACACCTTTTCCTTGGCATAGATAGGAGCTGCATTTAGACTTAACCAAACCTTGATCATCTCGATTTGTGGTTTAGAATCCTTTTGATTGGACTCTAGTATTTAAAAGAGGTCCCATTTCTAAAAGGGCAGTTGCATTGACATGACCAACATGTCTTTACAAGCCTATCATAAGGCAGTGTTCTACATGGTAATAAGTCACAGGAGTAAAAAAATCCTTCCACCAAATTGGTTTAGGAGTACATCAGTTCACCATTAACCCTTTGAAGTGGAATCAAACTTGCATCACTTTGTCAAAACTATCAAGTGTTGTCACGGTCTTTCTGAAGTTCCTCTCCTGCACAGCTTACACCCAAGGGTGTAACCAAATGGTGATAAGGTGACTAGAACTACATTTTTCATAAGTGTCCTGTAAAAACTGGCATGATCTGATCACCCTAGCTAGGGTCTGATGGTGTGAAGACCCATGGTTCCTGGTGCACTTTGAAGTGGGGCAGGGAGGGCACCATTCCATTTTTGGGACCAGAGCCCATCCCAGTCTACCTGTAGCTACACTCTGGTTTACACCTACTCATTCCAGATGCACAAGGAGGCTTCAGCTGCTGATCTGACAGCCAGATCTCTAGCTAACGGTATTTTTTAAAAAGACAGGGTTAGTATTCATGTCAGAAGTTTAGTTTTTAACAGCAATAAAGAGATAGTTGCATTGCAATAGAAAAACAGAAGCGCCTATGTAAAAGCAGTATTACCAAGGACCAGCAAACGCTCATTGCCATCTCATTTACACTATTTAAGAATGACCAATATACCTCAAGCCAAGCCTGATTAGGAAGCCTTTTGACAGACAGGTTGGGGTGAAATCATCTTTCACTCTGGGGGCCACTTTGAAAATCAGTACAAGCTCCCAAATGCTACAGAAGCAGGGGGGTAGGTGTGCACTCAAAAAAGGGAGGGTCCAGATCATAGCTCTGTCCCCTGCTCTTGTGTGCAATACTCTCATCTTTGCCCCCATTCCCCCTTCCCCCAACCCCATTCTTTCAGTGCTTGGGAGGTAGGAACAAAAACTGAAAGACAGATCTCATTTCTAGAAATGGGCCAAATATAAAAAAAAAACCAATAGATTGCATTTGGGCCCAAGATTTCTTACCCCTTCAGCTATTTACAGGTTTTTAGCGATAGCCAGATGAGCTAGAGGCTATATGACCCAGATCTGCAGAGATTTATACTTGGACAATACCACCTCCATTTTAAAAAAAATAAAATAAAAAGCTACAATAGGTAAAGTTTACTGCAAGCTGTTCAGAATCCCCAGCTCCATTACAGAGAGATTTTCCTCGGGGGTGGGGTGGGGAAGGGGAGAAAGTCCTCTAGCCAGGCCAGTGAAAGAGTATGGAACAGCTTAGAGCAGCTTTGCAGCAAAAGGAAAAGACAGCATCGAACAAAAACCAAGTTATTATAGTCCAGCCATAGCCTCTAGCTACAATACTCGGATTTCCACCAAAAGCCACTGGCAATTCATAGGGTGGGGGGCTCAGCCCCCTGGTTTTTTAGAAACAAACCCTATAGAATCCCTACCTAGTCCCCAATCTTGTGGCCCCTTCCCGCCCCCGACAGTTACCAGTTGCCTTTGTATGAAACAAAAGAACTTCCCTTCCGCCCAGGATTCGGCTATAATTAAGCACTATCAATTAAGCATTCAATTAAGCAGAATGAAGAGCTTCTATAGACCATGTACTCCACGATCTCAAAAAGGGGGGAAAACCCACACTTCAAAACCCTCCCCCCCAAGCCCGCTGAAGCCATTGCAAACTCACCATTGTTCTAGCAAGGCTGCGTCCCTCTCTGCTACAAAATGAACTACATCCACCCTGCTAGTTCCTGTCTGGTTTATATGAAATCCTGTGCAACATCACAGCTGTGCCGAGGCCAGGCAACTGCTCTTAAAGAGACAGTGCTTTTTCTCCCAGCCGGTGTTCCAAACAGAGGGGTTAATCCTTCAAAGACTTATGCCTGCCTCACAGTCCGTAATGCACCGTGCCTAGCCCTAAATCACCCTGCAGTTTCATGCAGACATAACCGTTTTGACTGACTCCTAAAGCCCTCATTGACATGCTAACTACCAGTGCAGAGAATCTCCTCGATCTGTTGGGGGGGGGAGAGAGAGAGAGAGAGATCCACTCCCATTTTACAGATGGGGAACTGAGGCTGAGGTTGTGACTTACACAAGGTGGGTTCATGGCCAGGCCATGATTTGAACCCTGGCTTCCCAGGACCAGTGTGGTGTGGTCCCAATGACTCTTGCTGTCCCTACCTTCCAGTTCTGATTCTAGGATTTCAGTGTAACCATGATGCCCAGTGAAAAGCACAAACATCAAGCTTTGCAGGATGAGGGCCTAAGAGTTATCTTCTGAGCTCACATACCCTTTTGCCTGGTACAGTAACTGGTTTTGTAATTCCGTACTGGGCTCCCTGCGGTTTTAAGGTCCCTCCGCTGACAAAGGGGGTCATTATTAATACCTGGTTAATCCAGCAGGAGAAAGGACTGACTCACTCCCTGACTAGGTTGTTGCTACTGTTTATTCATTTGTGGGGTGTGTGTGTTAGAAGCAGGGCACCTTTTCTCATTTTAACAAGCTACGGGGTGAAAACAGACATGACGCTAACCACCCTTTAACCACTCTTGGTGGTTATTTATGCATGTTGCAGGGCTGTATTGGTGCCCTATGCAGCCCTGCAACATGCCTAACTGACCACCAAGGGTGGTTAAAGCATGGTTAGCGTCGTGTCTGTTTTCACCCTGGGATAAGCCCTGCTATTAAGGCGGCCAGATAGGCAAATTTTAGAAGACACTTATGAGAAATACAGCTTGCAGGGCTGCATTGATGCCAGTGCAGCCCTGCCATGTGTATTTCTCATAAGTGTCCTCTAAACTTTGCCTATTTCTCTCCATCACATATTGAAGGGCATGATTTCATTTAAACTCATCTCTTCCTGGGCATTATTTCAGTTGCAAAACTGGTGTTGTTGTTTTTTTAAATGGAGCTTGGGCCCTCTCAATAAGTCCCAGTTGTCCAAGCACAAGTCCCTTTGCAGTGAAAGTTCCTAGCCCTCACACGCACAGCTAGAGCAGGTGCTGCCTATCTCATTGTTCTGTAAAGTGCCAGGTACACAGCTGGCGCTATACAAATGCTTATAATAATAATAATAATAATTAATATCCTACTGCCATAGGATCATGCTGAGAAGCTTCACCACTTGCTATCTAAGTGCAGACTGTTACAGACACCACCGGGGGGGTGTCGTGTGGGGTCAGTGGAGCACACATGCACTTCCGGTGAGTTGAGGGGGGGGGGGG